>CP137675.1:32741449-33219563 GCA_037976565.1 Mesocentrotus franciscanus
CCACCAAGTGCCCTATCAAGGCTATCAACCTCCTCAAGGCTCATGGGAAGAGCTCTAAAGAGACGATCCTTGTTCCGGGATACGCTCTCAACTGCACCGTAGCATCACAGGGTAAGGGGTCATCTTCTGTATAGACCAGTTTTGTGTTGCTACACAGTACAAATGATTTACAGAGCTTTTAGATGTAGAGATGCCACCAATTTCCTTTTTTTCTCCTTTTCCTCTTTGAGAGGAATACTCACACTGGTGTAACAAGAAATGCCTATTGGTGCGTAAGGAGTACATAACCGTCGACATGTATCCAGTACTTGTCTCAATAGCTATTTTACAGTTTGTTTATAAATGACATTTATGTGCTCATGTACAGATTGTATAGATGAACTGTCTTATTGATTTGGGCAAGTCTTCGAAAATTGTCATTTTGTGTCCTATAAGCAAAGAAGTGTTGCAGTCCTGGAATAATTAACATTGAAAGTATCCTTTACTTATTCAGTTTGTCTGATTCAAATAATGTGTCAATATAACATGTAAAATATATCTATAATGAAATACACATGAAAGAAGAAACCCTCCATCGCGACTTGAAATTGAAACTTTCTTATGATCCAATCTGAAACACATTTGAAAAGAGGCATACTGGGGCTTATTCTACATTTTCCTCATGCAGCAATGACAAAGAGAATCGTTGGTGCCAAGATAGCTTGTCTAGACTTCAGTCTTCAGAAGACTAAGATGCATCTAGGTGTCCATGTCATCGTAGACGACCCTGAGAAGTTAGATGCTATCCGTCAAAGGTGAGTACGACAATCAACTTGTATAAAGGGGGATCCAGTGGGTTGAGTATAGTAATTGGTCCAGCGTTAAAGTTAAGATTTTGGTAAATGTAATTAATTGACGGCAAAGCATGTGTCTTATGAATGTCCTCTACTTTCCATCTTTGGGCTAGTACCAAACGTAGGGGTTTCAGAATTTAAATACCAAGGGAGAGTTCTCTGCGGCAGGGGTACCAACAAAGGTAATTGATATCAATGTACACTTCAGGCTGCATAATTGCTCTGATCCCAACCCATCCCCTGAAAATGCTGCTGGACAATATTTCACTCAATTTTGATGATGGGTGAACATATGCCTGCTTAGAATCCTAGCTGCATGATCAAAGAATATTTTTACCCTGACTATTGAATTTTCTCCTTCTCATAATTTTAGTACATGAAACACCCAGTTCCCATAGCCATCGGGTTGAATGCCTTAAACAGTTTTTCTTATCAGTAGTTTTGCTGGGAGTATTGATCATGATTTTCGATTACTTTCAGG
Source organism: Mesocentrotus franciscanus (assembly GCA_037976565.1). Lineage (NCBI taxonomy): Eukaryota > Metazoa > Echinodermata > Echinoidea > Camarodonta > Strongylocentrotidae > Mesocentrotus > Mesocentrotus franciscanus. Next base: position 32,742,764 of record CP137675.1, read on the forward strand.
GAGTCTGACATCACGAAGGAGAGGATTCACAAGATCTTGGATGCTGGAGCCAATGTGATCCTGGCAACTGGTGGTATCGATGATCTCTGTCTCAAGTACTTTGTGGAGGCAGGTGCCATGGCTGTCAGGAGATGCAAGAAGCAGGATCTGAGGAGGATCGCCAAGGCTACAGGAGGTGAGAAAGATACACTGCAGTCTTTTATGATACAATTTATTAATGGGATGGGATGGACTACCAATTCATGTGTTTGAATTGTAAGAATGAATGTGAATTGGAAAGAAATCAGTTGTTGCCACTGTAAAGTGTGAATTTCTACCCTTCCATTTGATTGTCTGTGTTTTGACAAAAACACATTGAACATGCATTCCTTGTCAGTGGTCAAAACTTTCATGATTTGAGAAAATCTTTCACTCAATCATATTCTTCACCATCACCCTATTCATCATTTCATCCTTGATTACATCATCATATACATCATCATTGTCATTGCAACCACGATTATTTTCCTAATTATGTTTATATTTAAAATGTTCTATACTATATTTGACTTGCAGCTCAACTGCTAGTCACCCTGGCTAACTTGGACGGTGAGGAGACATTTGAAGCTACCATGCTGGGACAGGCCGAGGAGGTTGTACAGGAGCGTGTTTCAGATGACGAACTTCTTCTCATCAAGGGGTAATTTTGAAATTGATTTTATGATGTTCCTGGCTTCTCTTTGTTATGATTGTCCAGTAAAGTTTGATTTGTCATCAGACATTCTAAGGATTCACCGATTATTGTTTTCCTGACTTTAAATCATAAAGAAGTTAGGAGTTCAAATCCAAGCCCAATGCAGAGTATTTAATTGATGTACAGTTATTTATCTTAAACTAGATGGAGATAATACTCCACTTTACCCTGAAAAGGTTGGGTTATTTGATGGTCTCTCAACCAGAGGATGGATTCCACCCCCCTCCCCACCCAAGCCCTTTTAGGGTTAACCAGGGCCCTGTCTTATAAAGACTTGCGATTGATATCAAGCGTAAGTTGCGATTAATATCAACTCTTTATTAGACGGGCCCAGATCAGGTCATTTTCTCATAAGCACTTAGCGATATTGTGATATAAAAATTGCAAAACTGTGCAGTTGTATGTTGTTCTACTCATGTTTATGTTGAGTTAATGTATATTGTGACTACTTCGTTTCACAGACCCAAGGTCCGCAGTGCAGCATCCATGATCCTTCGTGGAGCCAATGACAACCAATGTGACGAGATGGAGCGATCCGCTCATGACGCCCTCTGTGTAGTCAAGCGTGTCATTGAGAGCAAGTCTGTGGTCGTAGGAGGAGGAGCCGTGGAATCGGCCCTTTCCATCTACTTGGAGAATCTAGCAACCTCACTGGTAAGTTAGTCAAGGGCATGTGGTTATATTATTATTATTGCTTCATTTCATTCAATGGCAACTCTTAGCAGTATGACGTTAAGGAGAGAAAAGGGGGATGATAAGAGGAGCAAAGTATGAGGGAAACATGAATTTCTTATACCTAACACATTTGTGATCAAACCAAGAATGTGAGTCATGAGAAAGAGAAATTTCTCCCTTGCATGGGGGAAATTTCAATGAATAATTCAAAATTACTTAAATGCTCTGGTTGTTTTAACACCTTCTTTGGGGGTGCTGCAGTGCTGATTTACTTAGTTGTTAAGAGAATTCTATCTAGGAAGTTTGGCAATTTTTTTCATTGAATCATTTTCTCACTCTTCATTTCTTGATTCATGTAGATGTGATGCAGTCATTATTTTGGCTTGTAGAGCATAGATATAGCATAAGTCATCTTAAGATGTCCTTTTGGCAATGCAATCCAGTTGCCATTGGTATCCCTCTATAACACTGATTTTTGTTTCCTCTGCAGAGTTCTCGTGAGCAGTTGGCGATTGCCGAGTTTGCCAACTCTCTCCTGGTCATTCCCAAGACGCTTGCAGTCAACGCTGCTAAGGACTCTGTGGACCTTGTGGCTAAGCTCAGGGCTTACCATAATACATCCCAGTTACAGGCAGGTCACTCACATCTAAAATGGTAAGTGACTTGTAGTTGATATGCTGGTTCTTTCTCTCTCCAGAATGGGAAATTTATTTAGCAGTAGACTTGAACTGAGTGGTTTAGTTTTCGTGGGATGCTAAAATGAGATTGTATACTTATAAATCAAACATTAGATCAAATGTTTTTAGTCTGATCTGTAATTCTACATGTAGGACTTTCATTCTTGTGACCGGCTATCTACTTTCAAACTCGGCTTAAGATGTACCTATTCCACATACAACTAGCCATTTCCCCAGTCTTTCCCAGGTGAATCATGAACAGAATTTTCAGTAGTTTTTCAGTCTCATCAGCACCTTTGATTAGGCAACGAGATATTGGCGCCTACAAATTCCCGCATTGGATTAGATTGGAATAGTTTGTGTATTACCAAAGAGAATTAACTCACAGAGTTTGTATTGAACCTGGGATATCCTGGTTCTGTGACCACTGCTTCATGTATAATAATGCCTTCTCCTGAATATTTTTCCATGTATCATTTAGTTTTGTAGTACTAGCTTTATAAACATTATAAAGGAAAGTGTTACATGCTTTGATTAAAGGTGTAAGTTATCATTGGAAATTATGCAACACTGAAATAAATAAATGTCATTATGTTAAATTATACTGATTACATTAATGCTTGCCCTGTGCCGAGGGGCAACTGGCTACTAAAGCAGTTTTATCCAGTGGAAAAGGAGCTTTACAAATGCAATTATTATTCCTATTATTATGCTATTATGTTGTAAGATAAAGTCACATAAAGTGTGAAAATTGCTTGAGAGTTAAGTTCCCAAAGGACAGTGCTTCTGTTCATCGATCGATTTTAAATCTGTTCTGTTTCGTTTGTGTTCTTAGGATTGGTCTTGATCTGGTCGAGGGAGTCGTACGAGACAACAAAGCTTGTGGCGTTCTTGAACCCGCCATCTGCAAGGTCAAATGTCTCAAGTTCGCCACCGAGGCCGCCATCACCATCCTGCGTATTGATGACCTCATCAAGCTCGACGCCGAGGAACCACCACAGGGTCATCCAGGAGGTCACCCAGGCATGGGCATGATGTAACCTTTGACCTCTTAGCTGATGTAAAGTTGACCTTTGACCATTTAGAGGAGATGGTTAGCTTCTATGTATTTATCATAATGAGTGGCATGTGGTCCCTATGTTTTAATCATCAGTCATCTTCCGAAGTGGAAGATGATGATTATGTCTAGTGCAAGATTCTTTTTTTTCATGGAATTTATTGCTTTAACCATTAATTGTGCTATCTCATCCTTTGTGATCACAAACAGACGACTTCTTGAAAATGAAAATTTCTTAAAGTGAAAAAGTTTGAGATAGCGTATTTTGTGGTTAAAGTCATTAAATCCAATGATTACCTTGTGAGGAATATTTGATATGCAGTTTATGATAAACCTGTTGGTAGGTGTCACAAAATGAATGCAGTCTTTTTGTTAAAAAATAATAAATTGTATGTGGTGTGATGTCCAGTTTGAAAGAAAAAAAATAGTCCTTCTGCAAATATGCATTTGAATAGTTCCCAAGATAGTGGACATGTTTGAGTCACAGTGATTGGTTGCTATGAGATCAACCTGAGGCTACTACATCACTGTGACATCACTCTGTGTTCTAGATATATCACAGTGAATATTAATTATTACAACATCCCTCTCGTATCAATAAGAGGTCACTCCCTTTCTTAGACACCAGAATAGTGCACAATGCAACGTTTTTTAAAGTAGTTTGTGGTCTGGGAAATTGATAAAAACAGAACCCACAAGTGTCTGTTCAAGCTTGTAATGTATAATCTCTTTTTCATTTTGTTATTATCCTTAACAAATTATTGTATCCTTGGTTTCATGACAGAACAGTACATGCGCTCTCGCTGAATTTAATCTCCTTTTCCGCCAAACTTAAATCACATGTTTTGATCTCTAGGAAGCTACAGGAATGTCTCACTGACCACAAATCACGTTTCCTCCCCCTCTCTCTCTCTCCTTTCTCTCTCTCTCTCTCTCTCTCTCTCTCTCTCTTTCTCTCTCTCTCTTCTTTCTCTCTCTCTTCTTTCTCTCTCTCTGTCTGTCTGTCTCTGTCTCTCTCTCTCTGTCCCTCTCGGTCATGAGGTGTATTCACTTGACCTTAAGTGGGTCATTAAAAGCCTTGTGGTTAGACTGATGATTAAGATCACAGACCACGGGATCGTGATGACCTTAGCAACAACACTCAAAGGAATCAAACAGTGGCACAAAGAAAGGGGTAGTTTGCAGACATGAATGCACCCTTGTTGGTCTGAATGTATAGTACAGTGAAACCTGTCGATAAAGACCACCCAAGGGAGACAAGAAAAAAGTGGTCTTTGTAGACAGGTTCCTTTAGTACATGTTTCAATGAGAAACCATTTTCAAGGGAAACAAAAAATGTGGTCTTTGTAGACAGGTGGCCGTTAAAGCAGGTTTGATTATGATGAGGGCCCTGTCTTATTGAGAGTTGTGATTAATCTAAATTGATTATAATTCAACTCAAGTTTGATATCAGTAGCAACTGTGTACATTGGAAATATGCATTTGCAAATTTGCGATTGAGAAGAGAATTGATTGAGATTGCTTATAAGATTGGGCCTTTATATACTGGTACCTTATTCAGTTCCACAGACTTTTCTCTCAGTGGCCCCTGTAAATGTAATGTCAAACAGAATCACTATGAATTTTTGTTTCAATTGCAAGGTGCTCGTAAGTATTTCCTAATGCTATTTCTTCTTCATCTATATGAAAGAAAAGTGAATTTGATTATGATTGTAATTAAATCAAGGAAAAAGCCCATTTCCGTGAGAGTAGTATCTGGGAACACCTGTCATGTGCATCTGCTCATGGAATGACATTTCGAAACTCTTTCCATATAAAAGAAAGAACAGAAATCCCTATACTCTAATTTGTATTGAGCTAATAATAGGTAGTGCTGTGAAAATATTAACTATTGTGGAAGTGTTGATGTTATTTGTATTGAAATTTCGTGAATGCTTTGAGTGAAAATACAATGTACAAAAGTGCACATGAAGTGATTTGCTTCATTTTTTTCTTATTGTTTTTGTACTACTGGTATTAAAGCCTAAATGTTTGAACTCTCAATGCTCTTTGTTTTTTATTGGTCTATATATCTTTTGTAATATTTGATTGACTAGTTGTATCAATATATATTCCCTAGCATAGATACTGTACTCTGTGACAGTCAAAGAGAGGAACATATATTGCAGATGATGAAAGACTAATGGATGTTATGAAGAGAAACAGATCTGCGTGGTTGGATGATGTGGACAGGAAGGATCAAAGTAAGAGATCAAGAAGTGTGATGGTGATGGGCGGAGAAGAAAATAGAGGGTGGAGGATGCGAAACACAGAAAAGAAGATGAAGGTAGAAAGAGGAGAAGGATTATGGATGAGGTTGATGGAGGGGAGATTCAGAAAGATTTATCTTTGGTGCAAATACATGTAGCTGTTCAGGACAGACCCTTTCAAACACAAGGCAGTGAACTGCTCCAAAGAAATGAGATCAAATTGAATTGAAATAAAAACAGCCGCAACAAAATTCAATTGTATTAAGTGAGAATAGGCACATCACACCTCTATCGTTTATAAAGGGGAAGTCCACCTTGATATGAAGTCGGTTTTTAATAAAAGCAGAAAAATGAGTAGGAAAGTTTCAGCATATTCCGATTAAAAATAGGAAAGTTATGAAGTTTTCAAGTTAGGATCAATCAAACACAAATTGGCAACACTGACGTTTCTTGTGACGTATTTTGATGCAATTTTTAAAATTCATAACTTTCTTATTTTCAATAGAAATTTGCTCAAACTTTCACTGACCTGTTCCTCTTATTTCTCTGCTTCTATTAAAAGCGAGTTAGTATTAGGGTGGACTTCCCCTTTAAGGATGAGTAACTGCTTTACGAACTCATCAAAAAGATGTAAACCTGGGGAGTGTTTCACAAAGACTAAGATCAACTTTAAGTTGGACTTAACTATGGCAGGCCGTTCATGCCACTGTTTGCTCTCACCATTTACTGGCATTGGTCTCTCAAGGGACGTACAAATCATGGTCACAAATCTACAGAATTTACATTTTTTGATAATTCATTATTGAAGGAAAAAATATTATCTAAAGATCATAATGGTGAGAAGCAAACAGTGGCATGAACGGCCTGCCATAGTCGATCTTAGTCGATCTTAGTCTTTGTGAAACCCTCCCCAGGTCCTAGAGATGTGGTTTCTCTGAGTACCACTGTGGAAAGTAAGCAGGCACGAGTGTGTGTCATGTTTGTGCCATATCTGGTTCGGTTAGGGCAGTGACTGCGTGTTTTATTCTTGGATCTTGACATGTATATTAATGAATTGCCAACACTAATATCCTGACAATTGGAAAGAAGCCAACATACAGTTTAGAAGAATTTCTTGTTAAAGCGTGAATTGCTTGATAGTTCGTGAAGAAAAAAGAACTTGTGTTTCTTATGACCTATGCTGTTATTGATTTTCGGGAATTGACTTGAACTTATTGTTTCTTTATGTAATATGAAGCACAATTTTCAAGTCAAGAAAACAAATATCACAATTCTTTTTCACTGGAAATTTATGGACATTTAATACAGAGGCATAGACCCATACTTTTCTTTTCCATATTCATGTACGCACATAATATCTATTGAATAGTTAGTTGAGTTCTTAGTCCATTATACGCAATCATTCTGTTACGGACTATAGTAAGAATATACAAATCATATATACATATATTTGGTTTAATTTCTTTCTACATAATGTACAAACGAAGTAGATAAAGATAGAGTACAGTCAAACTGCTTCCGTGTATCATGAGGAGAAACCCATTTTATTTTGATATGTCCCAAGAAGAATTTTAAAAGGCACTTCGGTATCTTTTAAGGCCATACATCATCATTACAGATAGTTTCTTTTCTTGTCATTTAACGCTTTTATAATTTTCCTTTTATAGCATTTTGTTTGTAGGATTGACGGCATAATACGTAATGTACACTTCATGTCGAAACTGAACGTCTTACCACCCCGAAAAATATACATATACATGCTCACGGAACACGAATGAGTGCTGTCTTTTTTCGGGTTATTTAACTCGATGCTTGTGTACTATACTGCACATTTTATAGGGACCAGACCAGAAGTCAGACGGAAAGAAGTCGAATGTAAACTATAATATCTTATCACAATGCTTTCACATTATTCCATGTCATAGCCTTTCATTAGACAGTCAAAAGTATGAGAACAATGATTCTTAAACTTTAAAATTTTGAAATTAAAACAACAATACCCCCTCACCCTTCTACCGGTCCAAGCACAAAATGCATACTTCACAAAATTGAAGAAATAATTTTAGCTAGCCTGTTCGTAGTTAAACAACAAGTAATGTGCATGAACTTCACATTATTCACATCCATCCAACATTTCATTTGAGATCATACGAATTCATAGATATAACTTATCGTTGAATACCACATGTACCGTCAACACTACTCACATGGACGAGGTTTATATTGTCAGATATGTAAATCTCCATGAATTGAATCCGCGTCTCATATGTGTCCTTTACTGTCGACTATAATTGTTTTTTAAACATGTTTGATGTCATGTTGAATGCTAGATACCACATCTATGCTCAACATCATAAATATTGAAGTTTATATTTTTTAGATATGCAGTTCTTCGTAGTCCGAGTCAGCGTCCCATATAGTGGATATCGTCATGCGTTGCGGAGGTGTTGTACCAAGTATTACCGTCGATTCATACAGCGGATGAGATTTATTGTTCGAATGACTAAGGTCATGGTATTCGTGTATGAGTTTCCTGGTGCTCCTCTTGGCCCGTTCCCGAGCAAACTTCACTGGATCTGCAGACTCGTAGACGGGGAGGCCCGCCGACAGACCTGACGGTGTAAGGTAGCCAGTCTCGTCCTGGCTGACGTTCAACAAATTGCACTTTGGTATAGTGTTCTTGTCACTGTTGTCAGCTTGATCAAGCTGCGTGTTTTCATAGTCCTTGCGGATTGATTTTCTGATGTGGGATAGCTCTGTGTAGCCTGGGGATGACCAGGCATCACCGCTGATATTTATCGTTGGGGGTACTATGCGAGGGATGTCGGGTAGTGGCATTGTTGGTGTCTCAGGGGTCAGGGATTCTTTACGCCTGCCTGTTGGTGGTAAAGGAGAGGGCGCTTCAGGTGTGAGTGACTGTTTGCGTCGCCCCGGAACTAAAATAGTTGGTTTCTCTGGCGTCAAGGACTCCTTTCGCTTTCCTGTTTGTGGTGGCACCTGTGTGTCAGGCGTTAACGATTCTTTTCGTTTACCCGCGCCTGGTAATGTTCCTGTGCCTTGGGGTACCAGTGACTCCTTTCTCTTGCCAACCTTCGGTGCTACTGCATTTTCGGGAATTAACGACTCTTTACGTCTTCCCGTGACTAACATGATGGGTATTTCTGGAGTAAGAGATTCCTTTCTTTTGTACAACGGCAAAGGGATCTCCGGAGTGTGTGATTGTTTCCTTCTACCTCCTCCAGGAGACAACGGTAGCTCAGGGGTTATAGATTCTTTTCTCCTACCATTTGGATAAAATATCACAGCCTCTGGCGTCAGCGATTCCTTGCGCGGATTCGGTGCTAACGGTTTCCTCGGCGGGGACGAATCCTCTGTTCCGTCATTCGAGCGCAAAGATGACGTCGGTTTCAGAGGCGCTTTCCGTTTCACAGAATACGAAATTGCCGGCCGCTCTTGTGCCGTAGAATCTTTCTGTTCACCACCAGGTTGTGGACTATCCCACGACCCTTCTTTGAAGGACGTCCTAACAATGGATAACCCGGTGTAGTGCGTTTCAGATGACCTCTGTGTGTCTCCTGAAGTGGAGGTATCCATGAAGGAATCGCAGGTATTCTCGAGATCGTCGGTATAGAAACCTTCGTCAGGTACGATGTAGTTGTCTTCGTCGATGTACCGGTTCTTTCGGCGATCTGCAGGGATGGTGTCCTTGTTAGCACCTGCTTCTGTATCGTGCGATGGTTCGTTCGTATCTCTTGGTTTGTTCTGGCGTCTCAGGCTGGCCTGCCTCCTCTTCCCGCTTTTAACCCTGAGAAACAGAGAAACAGATGAATAGAAATTCGTGCACGTCAGATGGTTCCAATGGGAAGATTGTTTGGGAGATCGGCAATGTCTTCCAACTTTGATACTTTGAACACATGATCACCAGTCACAACTGAAGACAAAAATGGAGAAAAGCTTAAAGATAGATGGTATTTTCCCCCTGCTGTGTATTTTAAGATACAAGACGTTCATCGTCTGGCACGGGTAAATGCTGCCTATGCTTCTGTCACATAATTGTTATGAACAATCATATTTTACCATTTTGCCGTTTTAATTTTTAATTTTTCAAGATTTAAAGCGTAATATATTCCGGAACAGATCAGTGTTCTTTTTTTACTCCCCCCCCCCTTCTTCCCTACTGAGCGAGTTTTCGAAAGTTAATAAAGTGACACTCACTTTCCTGCATCGGATTGAACAAAACTATCCCGAACATTTCTTTCTTTCTCTCGACCGCCTCCCCCATTTGTTTTCTTAGTCGCTGTTTCGCCACAGTGCACATTATCTTATAAATACCATGTTACCATGGTAACTCATCATTAACATTAAACAACGACTTACTTGAATCTAAGGATGATGAAGATAAGGAGATTGAGTAGGAGTATGACGAGGATAATCCCTACTATAGCACCGATGGTAGGCCCAGATACTACAATAGGAGATAAAAATCAGAATGGGAGATCATTACCTTATCAAAGTGGAACCTCAATATAACGATGACCTTCAGTTCATCCATGGAAATTACCTTGTTATATCACGTATCTTGATATATCACTTTTTAAAGAGCTGGGGCCAGCAAAATTACTTTGTTAATCTTCTAAAATCAGACCACTTTATGATTAGTTTTCACTGTATATAGCGCTGTCGATTAGACCCAGAGGATGAGGGGTTTCGAGGGATAAGGATGAGAAATGAAAACATACCCTCAAACTCATCCCGACAAAATTCAAAACATGAGGCACACTCCCACCTATCTCCTGCTTTCTCAGTAGTTTATGTTGCCTTACACACCCAAAACGGCTTATAATTAAAAGAGTAATTTATAAGTGCAATACAATAGTTTAATCAGAAAAAAACTGTAGCATAAATCTGGCTGTAGCAGTTTAGGATCGGAGAAGGAGGGACGGGATCAAACACATCAATCGGTAGTTTTTGCTTCCAAAAATTATCGGTGAACAAGCACCTAATTAGCATACTTGTATCCTGCCTGTTACATCAAGAGAAAAACGTCGTACGATAATGCCTGACATTGAACAAGTTAGATCTACTTCGAGAAAAGTACTTGCAAAATGTTTGCTATTTCGACGACAAAAGTTTTAGATGCTGCGCAGATGCATTCCAGATGTTAACACATGGAAATAAAACCAGATTAAACATAAGATGTCATAACAACTTCCCATTACGTATAGGCGTTGCTACATATTTAAATTAGAGGGGGCAACAATAAGAAATCATATATAAACGAGCAAAATATTTTAAAGGGTCTTTATGGGTTTTTTCCATTTGTCCAAATAGGCTGAACAATTTCACATAATATGGAAACCAAAATTTGAAGTGAGGGAGAGCTCACAACCCTCACCCCTTCTAGACGCCCCTTTGAATATATTGTGAAATTATTTGTAGCTATAGATTCTTACATGTGATAAGAAGGGACCTGTTGCCCGAAGCCCCTTCTTCTCTCGTTGTTGTAGGGGATGAAGTTGATGTTACGTCATAGTGGTCGAAGAAGGATGACGTCACTCGGTCGGGTACGTGGTCCTCTGCAGCAGAGAGAGAGAGAGAGAGAGAGAGAGAAGAATGTTAGAATAACTTGAAGGTACAAATAGCAAGTTGTGGAGCGCGCATGAATGTTATTTACAGAATTCTCAACTAAACAATCGCCGGGTAGCGTAACTTTTTATGTCAAATGGGGGGACATTCCCATAGTTATGTGGATCCCTCTTTGATTCATACAATCGCAATCGTAATTACTTATATTTAAATCGCTGTTGAGAAGATAAGGGTCAACGTAGTTTTTCTTTGATTCTATGAAAATTAGATTTGTTATTACGGGCCTACTTGTATTCGCTGTTAAATAAAAATGTTGTAAATGCTTTGCAATGGTATTATAGACAAAGAATTATTTAAGACGTACCATTGTGACCATGCACACAAAAAACTTAAGCCCACCGCACACTACACGATCGTCCTGCGATCCGATTTTCGAAGAAATGGTAATTGAATTAGATAGGAAATGTAATCTAACATCATTCTTCCTGATTAAGATTCGAATTAATGATAAGAATACTAACAACCGTAATGTTAGTGCATTGAACTCTTCTAGTCTGAATAAAAGCCGAATCGGCTTCAAATCGTAAACGATCGCACTACTGATCTGACGTAACTTCGATTCTAATCGATTTAGCTTTTCCTCTGCCAAAGAAGAATGAAATCACTTGAAATTTAGATCTTCATTATCATATGACTATCAAGATCCTCGGTCATTACGATTTACAAGTTTGAAACTCTCCTCTTTGTCTATGATCAACAATAGAGTCTATAACTTTTTATGTAAAACAGCTAGTTTGTAAGAGCGCTATATAAATGACTTTATTGTATTGTATTGTATTGTATTGAATGTTCGTATCAAATGTTATTTCAAATTCTTCCAAAATCCGACGTATAGTGTGTGGTGGGCTTTCAAGAACAGTTCAATTTCGACAACATAAGATGTTCTAGTCTTTTATCTTACTCAGATCAAGCATACTGGTGACCCGGATATCGTCTACAGCTACACTTGACCCCGGCATCCGGTGAATGACTTCCAACACCAACTGTAAATGACGGGAAAATTACAAAGGAATAAGCGAAGATAATGAGAGAAGTTTTTAAAAAAATGATCAGGAAAGGGACTAAGAAGATACCTAAAGAAGATGGAACCAATAATATTGAATCGACAAAACATGTATAATTGCGCTTGCTCAAAAGATGAAGTACTCTCAATAACGACTTTTAAGATTTAGGGTCACCATCTTCAATGTTATAATTATATAAGATGTGGTTCTTACACAGTTTTGTTTGACCCGATTGATTAATAAAATAGGTAATTTGAGGGAAGAAACCAAATTGATTTAACTACGTTACGCAAGAGACTAATAATGTTATTTCCCTAACTTTAATCTTTCAAATTAAAGAGCGGAACTCATTCTCCCCTTTCTAAAGCGCCATGAATTTACTGCCAATCATGATTTAGGCCTATCACTAATCACCACTTCAAGTGATTTAATGGTCTGATCGATTCGATGAAGCAGAACCTTCATCTTAACTATATCCGATTTGGACATTATGGCCAGGCTGCGGCTCGTTAGCCCTACTTGTCCGATTGAGAGTAAAATCAGGCCCGATAGGGTTAGGACTTAAACAAAATCTCCTAGGTACCTGGAGGAGTCCCCCTTAAAAGCTTGTACAGGCCTGAAATCGGTTATACTAATTGGACGTAGAATCAATGGGTCGAATGACCAATGCGACATAGGACAAGGGGTTGTAAGGCCAGTGCCATTGATTAGAAGAGTTTGGCCAACCAATCCTGTGTATGGAAGAATCTGGCACGGCCGATAGGACGTAGACCTAGAGGGATGTAAGATCAAAGGATCCATGGAACCAACCGAAAGGACGTAGGACCAATAGGACGCAATGTAGTACCAATGGGACAGAAGAACATTCGGACATAGGACCAACGAGGTTGAGGACCAACGAGATAGACGAAATGGGTTAGGATCCTAGAGATGTTGCTCAAAGGCCTTACCTCAAATGTCTTGTTGCAGTGGATCGGGATGTCCACCTCCTGCCAAGATGCCGTGCGTCCCTGCAGCGACCAGCTAATCTCATCACCACATCCTCTCACCCTGAAGGTGGGTAGATTGTCCGCCTTCTGAACCGGGTGGAGGTGCGTCCATAGGTAAGCACTGAAACTCAGTCGACCACGCCCACTTGATAGGACCAGACTCGGAGACACTATCATCACCCGGAAGCTGTAGAAATATCTACCGGTTTGGTTCGTCGCTTTGGTATAACCGTACGAACCTGGTGGCAGAAGCAAATGAAAATTTGAGATAATCTACATTTCATTCTGTCGTACGAATGTACTGGGGTCCGTCTAATGCATAAATATGACCCCTAATGTCTACGCAGACAGGAGCAAAAGTAAACTTTTAAAAGAAGATCGCAAGGACTTAAAAGAAAAACAAACTCACAGGCAATGTCACTATAAACCTATTGTTATGTCCAGTAGAAATCACTTTGGGATAACGTAGTACATTATCGTCATGTTTGCACATTTTCCGTATAGTCTTTGCGACCACATTTTCGAAGTTTATGTAATCATCGATGCGCGTGAGTTGAATGATTGGCATATTAAAGGCAATGTACACAAATGCTTTTTACATTCCAACCAACTTTTCTCAAATATTTACAAACCAATTCAGCTTTTAAGACAGAAGTTCATCAACGATGTCACTTTAAGTTTTATGACACCATTTATGAGGCTCAATTTGATATGACACCTACCCATTGTGCATTCTTCTTTTGTCATATCTAATTTGATTTAAATTTTGTTTGATAAATTTTAGTAAACGTGTTTGTATTGCGAATCTGTATCGTATCGACCAACTTTTTAGATCAGTTTACTGGCGCTTACACAATTGTATTACTAATGGGGTCAAGTTATCAATGTTGAATTGAGGGAAAGGGGGCTACTCCGCCCCCACTTCCGTAACCTATATCTCGGTGTCATATTTTCATTTACACATGATATAATTATAGCCTGTTCTGTTTTATTTGTGTATTTTTCATTTGGATTGTCAGAAAGGACAGCAGATACAGAGCTAAAGAGAAAAAAGTGCGCGCGAGAAAGAGAGAGAGAGAGAGGTGACAGTGGGAGAGAGAGACAGAGAGAGGTGACATAGACAGAGAGAGACAGAGACAGAGAGCGAGAGACAGAGAGAGGGGGTGACAGAGAGAGAGAGAGAGAGAGAGGTGACAGAGAGAAAAAGAGAGAGAGAGAGAGAGGTGACAGTGAGAGAGACAGAGAGAGAGGTGACAGAGAGAGAAATAGATTACAATAATGTGACTATAAATTAATGAATCATAATCTCATTTACGTTCCTCTACACATTTACAAAATACAACATTTCAAGTTTTGCTTTAATATGTACGATCGATGGAGGCCTATATTTTCTTCACCTTTTGAGTGACTCTACGCTGCATAACAATCACTCATTGGTTTCCAAATAACGTCACGGCGGATAGCAATTTCTGGAAACTGAAAAGTCAACGAAAGCTATATGGATGTATGCTTGCTATACAGTATAGGACAGGAAACTTGGAACGATATTGCAGTGCGGGAAACGTCATATTATTTATAAACAGTGCCAACAGATAATTGAAAGAAACAAATGATAATCATTTGCAAACTGTACTTTTACAGACTATTACGCGTAGGAAAGGGAAATATCTCCTTTTTAGGAACAATTTAATAAATGGGATGGAGTACATATAGTATAGTAGTATATGTATAGGAATATATCCTTTGAAGGACAGGAAAACATCTTAGGACAGGAAATTTCTAACAAAGAAGAAATAGTAGTAGTATTAATAGTAGTAGTATTAATAGTAGTAGTAGTAGTAGTAGTAGTAGTAGTAGTAGTAGTAGTAGTAGTAGTAGTAGTAGTAGTAGTAGTAGTAGTAGTACTACTAGTAGTAGTAGTAGTAGTAGTAGTAGTAGTAGTAGTAGTAGTAGTAGTAGTAGTAGTAGTAGTAGTAGTAGTAGTAGTAGTAGTAGTAGTAGTAGTAGTAGTAGTAGTAGTAGTAGTAGTAGTAGTAGTAGTAGTAGTAGCTAGTAGTAGTAGTAGTAGTAGTAGTAGTAGTAGTAGTAGTAGTAGTAGTAGTAGTAGTAGTAGTAGTAGTAGTAGTAGTAATAGTAGTTGTAGTAGTAGTAGTAGTAGTAGTAGTAGTAGTAGTAGTAGTAGTAGTAGTAGTAGTAGTAGTAGTAGTAGTTAGAGTATTGGTAGAATAAACAAAAACACAGAAACATTGATAAGAAAATAAAATCTAAAAATATCTTAGAAAGGACATAATTGAACCAATAGATCTAATACAGTTGGACGCGAAGGAAGACAGACACAAAATCCATATCAAGTAGATAATGTTTTTCTATTAAGTGTCACAGTGCTACATTAAGTTGCTTTTAGGCACTGTCATGATTCATTGTACTTTCTCGTTAAATAATATAGCATTGTATTCTGCACTCGCATGCAGTGGAGCTCATTACAACAGTCATTCTAGTGCATGACATCATCATAACTTATCACTGTCCATCATTCGAACTAAACATGGGTCTTAATTGACGGGTTCCT
The DNA here is from genome assembly GCA_037976565.1 of Mesocentrotus franciscanus. NCBI lineage: Eukaryota > Metazoa > Echinodermata > Echinoidea > Camarodonta > Strongylocentrotidae > Mesocentrotus > Mesocentrotus franciscanus. Next base: position 32,758,363 of record CP137675.1, read on the forward strand.
CTCACTAAATTAGGTTAATGGTCCGATATACAACCTGATTGATCTTCAACTTGAAGAAAATCATGTTTTAATAGCCTCGTTTTTATCGCTAACTTCTACACTTTCATAAGCATAACGCTTCCCGCTAAAGATACAGCGACAATGATGAAGCAATTAGCACCTGTTTTTCCCCTACTCAGAAACACATGTTGGAGCAAAGGGAGACAATAAGCGTAGCTGGGAAAGGGGGAGGGTGGAGCAGGGGCAACGTCCCCCATTGAAATATTTAGATAATTTGTATAGATATAATTACAATTTTGTTGACACATTATCCATTATTTGTCGACAAACATGACCCTAATTTTCGAATTTATTTTTCAGCAAATATGCCCCCTTTGAAAGGACTGGCTACGCCATCAAGGGAGACGCTGAATTTTTTTCTTTCCACATCAATCATCCTGTTAATCTCATCAATGTCATACTCTCAGCTTAAGTGTTTCAAATATCACGATCATACTTCATCAACATAAAATAATATGACTGTTGATTCTTAAGAATGACAAAGTAGTAAGCAGAATATTTTTTTTTTCTCAGTTAAATTGTTTCGTACAAGTGATTGCTTTGCATGATTCATTTTGTTTCATCATATTTCGTTAATGCCACCAAGCATGTCTATTTCTTGCTTATTCCTATCATCGATACAGATGGTCTAGTCCACAAATAACTTTTATCAACTTTTCAATGAATTCAATTCGACTCTTATACTGTACATACTCTCTACCATTTTCATATCTAACAGCTCTTTACCCCTGTAATTTCTCGTATAATTATGTGATTATATTAATATTAAATTCCCTGACGTTCGTAATGTTTATATACCTTAGCGTCCTTACGTCATTAAGACTTATCAGTCACAATATTGGTCTTTCATTTGCACGACTTAATGTAATGTGTCATAATCGTTTTACAATATGATTGCAATATCGCGGTATGGTTTGACCAGATAAGGGCTCAGTGTAATTTGAAAGGTACTCTGGTATGGCTGGATATAATTCGCACTTTCTAGAAATCAATATTTTAGCAATTCTGAAATTATTTTAGCAATTGAGATTATTTTAGCGAATCACGGAGCGTATGAATAATCCTCACATGCCCCATGCGTTTGTCCTCGCCCGTTAGACGACTTCCTCTAGGTTGTTTTTTTTCTGCGCGTTTTGTTTCGAGTACCGTGCTTCAGTTATTTGGTCAATTTGAGTCAGATAGATTATTTCCTTCCTCTCTCCCGCTTTCTCTCTCTCTCTTCTCTTCTCTCTTTCTCTCTTCTTTCTTTCTTTCTCTCCATCTATGCCCCTGTCTTCCCCTATCTTCCTCTTCTTTCCCATGTTCTTTCTTTCTCCTAGGCCCCGTTGCAGAAAACTTACCATTGATGGTAACTTTGCCATCAATGGTAACTACCATGGAAACCTTGATTTTGATTGGCTGTTGAGCCCTGTTACCATGGTAGTTGCCATTGATGGCAAAGTTACCATCAATGGTAAGTTTTATGCAACGGGCCCTACTAGTCTTATCCCATTCCCATCATCCCCGTCTCTCTCTCTCTTCTCTCTCTCTCCCTCTCTCTCTCTCTATCTCTCTCTCTCGCTCGCTCCCCCATCTCTCTCTCTCCCCCATCTCTCTCTCTCTCTCACACACACACATACACACATCTCTTTCTATGTTTCCCCTATATCTCTCTGTGCACTCTCCTTTCTCGCCCGCTCTCTCTCTCCCCTTTCTCTCTCCCTCTCTTTATCCCTCTCTTTCTGACCAATTCCCAGACTAACTCTTCCCCACCCTCTATCTCTCCGTCTCCCGCTCTCCCCCTATCTCCCTCTCTTTATCCCTCTCTTTTGACCAATTCCCAGCCTAACTCTTCCCCACCCCTCTATCTCTCCTCCCCCTCTCCCCTCTCTCTCTCTCTCTCTCTCTCTCACGTATATTTCCTAAACGCAAATTCCTTTACAGCTCGTGTATTAATAGCCCAAGCATGTGTCATATCCATGGCAACTAGAAAACTGTCCCAAACAGTAGGTCTATATCCAAGCCAAACAATCTGTTTTAATCATAGGTCTATAAATGAAGATGTTCCATGGCTGTACTCGCTGAGTGTCACGGGTGATTTAAGTTGTCACCGTGTGCCCTCCAAACAGATTAGTGAGCCTCGAAACAGTTTTTAGATTCCGTGTAAAGATCTTCGCCTGTCCCAGACACGTTGCCTAGATATTAATCTGGACGTCATTGTCCATGGAAAGATTTTACCAACTTCAAAAAATAATGATGATACAAATGGCAATAATAAACGATGATTATTATATTGAAAGGATGGCAACTTCAATGGCAATAATAATATTGAATTATACATCAATAAATATAGGATTAGTAGTAGAAGTAGTGGTAGTAGTAGTAGTAGTAGTAGTAGTATAAAAAATAGTAGTAGTAGTTATAGCGATGGCGACAACAAGAACAACAACAACAATAATAATAATAATAATATTAACAATAATAATGATAATAATAATAATGATATATAATGATAATAATAACAAAATTAATAATAGTAATTGTTATAAACAACACTAATGTTGATGGTGAAAATGATAATAGTAATGTGATAGAAATGTTAACTAATGTTTAATTGATTGTATATTATTCTTACAATTATTTAATGTTGAACTTTTTTCCTTGTATATTCATTCATAGCCCACTTGTCTGTTTTCCTTTTTTCATTCCATGAAACTCATAGGCGATCCAATGTAATATCAAATCTTGTGTTTTAAAAAGATAAGCCATTATATTTTAATCATATTTAGAACTTGAATATTTGCGTTTATAAGTGTATTGCACTTTCGAGTTCGTTTTACCCCTGCCGAGATCGAAGTTATAACTTTACGAGAGAGTTTAGTTTCATTCCCTCGCCCAAAAGCGAATTAAGATGTCAGTTATCAAGATGAGTTTTTCGGTCAGTTGCCTAATTTCGTCGTTCTGCTGTTGGTATAATTTTCAAGGCGGAAATATTTAATCTTAATGCTGTTTTTGTCTATCACCTGTTAGTATGTTTGTAGTGCTTTCTTTAAACGTTGGCCTGATAAATTTATTATTCCTCGCCTAGTGTCAAATTTAAAGTGTTCTAACCAAAATCGGAAGTTGTTGAAAACGACAATACAAACAAACAATCAGTGACGGGCATTTCAGTTGATTTCTTGACTCAATGGTTCAGAAATAACTGAAAATTTTTAAAAGACCTTTTCCTCTTTTAGAATTTAAGATCATTTTGGGGCATACAAAAAACACTGACTTGACGAAACTGCAGACTTAACATCCAGTTTTTAACCATTTTGGGGTTCTCTCCGAAAAAAAAACACCTGACTTACCAATGATATTTGTGAATGATTTAGGCATACACACCTCTGAAATACGTTTTGAAAAAAACACAATTAGAAAATAATGAATGATAAACAGGCAAAATTCGAATTTTAGCTTTCTAAATGATGATCATTTGCGTAAAATTTTCCAATTACATTCTACATGTCCTTTAATAGAGATTCAAGCATAAGTCAATCATTTTCTTTTATAATTCAACAAAGATAAATCATCCTTTAAAAAGTGACTTACCTTGTGGGATATTGAATGTCCTATCAGTCGTGGGGCCATCCCTTCCACCCCTGCTCGCTGACGCACGACGTACATCCCACTGCTCTTCTCGATGCTCTAAGCTCTTCTGGGGGTGTCGAATCCTGAACCCGCAGAGTGATGAACGTGGGTCCTCGAAGTCGCATTTGAATATATCTGTGCATTGTAAGAAAATTATTCGTTTATTTGAAACTTAAATAGAGAGAGAGAGAAAGAGAGAGACAGAGAGAGAGTGTGGGGATAATTTTGTTAACATACTATAACGTGTGTTTACTGGTATGAGGGCGGTACTTGGATTTTGTAAAGGGTGGGGGCGGCAGAATACTGAAAATTCCGGCGAGCTATGAAAGAAAAAAGGGCTATCACACTTCAGATACCTTTTGGCTATACACAATTTGAATATGGGGCACACACTATTTCATGTTATGTTCTTCTGGTTTGCATCTTGGGTTTTAAAGGGGCGTGGGAATTCAGGTTGTAATCCTTTAAACCCGCTAGTACTGGAATAACCTGCCCCTAACTATATCTTGGATACTTGTTGAAACATGCTTGAATGTTTGAGTGCAATCGGAACATAACAAGTACAATCTACTTCGCTTCATCTGAATTCACATTTGATTCATGAAAGGTTCAGTCATTATATAGGGGGCCAGCCACGTTGATGACTGAAGGAAAAGAGAGAGGGGAGAGAGGGAGAGAAAGAATGAGAAAGAGGGGAAAAGAAAGGGAGAGGAGAGAGGGGAGAAAGAGAAATGGAGAGACAGAGACAGAGAGTGACAGACAGACAGACAGAGAGAGAGAGAAAGAAAGAGAGAACGAGAGAAAAAGACAGAGAGACAGAGGAGAGATAGAGATAGAAAATGAGAGAGAGAAAGAGAGAGGGAGAGAAAGAGAGAGAGAGAGAGAGAGAGATAGAGAGAGAGAGAAAACCTGGGCCTGGGAACAGCTTAAAGGTGAAATTTCTAATCAAATCCGGATATGTTTACACGCTGGATAGTTGGTGCGTGACGCCATTTTTCCTGTAAATAGGTACATGTATTTAAGCATGCTTCAAGCTCAGTTAAATAAACTGACCTACTTTTATGCAGCACATGACATAACTATACCTGTGTCGAGATTATACAGAGTGTATAATAGATATCACAACGAAATACAAACGTTTGCTCCGTAAATATCGACAATATGCATACAGGCACAATTGCGGCAATGGTGATTAACTTAAATCTCCAATTACTAAATTTGTCACGCAAGTGAAAAGATTGAAGCAAAATGCAATTTACTCTTTAAAAACAAGTAAGATACATTTTAACTCAAATACGTCGCTGCCAGTGTGTGAGGTGATGGTTGCCCGAAAATTGGGCATATCAAAATTGTTGGGGAGGGGGCTGGAGCCCCAGCTCTGCCTCGTTCGCCTTTTCTACAACAAATCTCATTGATGCATACAAATATAGTTTCGTATTTGTCCATAATTTATAGTCGTTTAACTTCGAATAGTAGATGATGAATTTGGTAACCAGTTTTATCGTCATGACCATTTCCCGGTCAAGATTATGACATGAGCCATTTTGTTATACTTTATTACTTGCGTTTCAGATGTATGATCTGGATTATGTAATGTTCCTTGAAAAAATGGGGGTCTTGTTTGGCTATGTTTGATCTTTCTCTGTTGTGTTATCGTTTTGGCTGCAGCGTTCCACGGAGTCACATTCGCATCGCCATGGTGCATGCAGGTCCACCCACTCGCATCTGAGCTGAACTTGTGACCAATCAGAAAGCGGAAATGCGGTGGGCGGTGTATGCACGTCGCTGCAATGGTTGACAGCTTCGATAAATAGCGACTCACCACCAACAAACCCATTAGCCCTCGCTCAGGTTTCCCGCGATGGGCATACGGCCAATTCCGTGAGCTCCCCGAGTCTTCCGATGACCGGGGCATTTACGCAAGAGAAGTGCACCTTACTTTCCTCAGTCCTACCCCATCACCATTAACCGTTAACCCATCCTCTCCCCACGTCTGAAGTTGTTTTTAATGGCTTCTATTGTTTGGTAATCAACGGGCAAGGAGCCAAAATCTGATTCAACAAAAAAAAAACGAAACAAGGACGGGGCCATGCTGAGTTCATCAGGATCGGCGATGACAATGTGGAAGGCGTCAACATCATCTAGGGAATAAATGCTTTGGGAAGGGAACTTTGAGAAGTACAGATACCACATGCCCTACTGCAAACAGACTGATTCTTACTAATTAGCTAGGGAAGTATCCTGATGTATCGGTGAAGGTTCTTGATTCGCATTTGAAAGGTCATGAGTACAATCAATGATTGGTGCTTACATACTTAGACAAGGTGTTTTACCCATATTGTCCCCCACGATCAACAGATGACCAAAGTGTTTTACTTGGGTACCTTGAAATGCTGAGGGTAATGATATTTGAAGGGGCCTCAGGAAGATCAGTATTAATACCGATGAGGCTACCCTGGGTAAACAAGATCTTCATCTTTATTATTACGCCATTTATATCACTAAACATGCTATAGGGATAACAGTTACACGAATGAGCACCAATCCACTGTCCTATACGGGTTTTTCTTTGAGCAGATTTTGTTAGCCACACTCGTCGCGACTTTCCTTGAAATTTGATGTTTATCAATGGTACGACTGGCCACATTGCGCGAAAAATTAGACCAATCGGTTGCTAAATTTCGTACACAAGAATCGAAACTGTTTATCACGAATGCCCAGTTTGTGCTGACAAACCTCACGTAACGTTACCATGGTTACAGTTGATTGAGTTACATTTAGTTAGTTGGCGGCATATTGCGAAATATTCCATAACAAACTATGAAAGTGAAGAGAAAAATAATGGCACGCAGACAGGGTGTAGCAATATACATCTGGAGACAATACAAGTAATTTGAGCTAATCTATTAAACTAGATCATACGAGATTTAAAGGATCTGCATATAGCACGTTGTGAAATTTTTTATAGTTCACATTTTATCAGAACTACATCTAATTCATTGGAAAATTGGCATTATTTGATAGCGAATTCTGCGATACTATAATACACTTTAAGATGTCATTTGTAACTCATTTTGAGTAGGCTGATGACGACACCTTTGCCTGTGTCATATACCATCATACGAAAAAAGAATGAAAGTAACCAGGAATAGCTCTTATAAAAGGAATATATCAAACATTTGAAAATGAAACAAAGGGCCCCAAAACTCTGCTAACATTGTTATATATTTATTTTGTCAAACAGGAGTTTTAAATCGGAATAGATTAGTACATTTCGGCCTGTCGCTACAGATCTGTAATCGCTGTTGAAGTTTCGTTGGCAGAATACAGAACAAAAGTTGAAACAGTTGTCTTTTAAAACAATGGCTTTAATCATGTACAGAGCCAGTTGTCCAAGGGTTTTATTCCGAGAGTGGCAGAGATCATGATTATTTGAAACAGTAAGATCCTCAGTTGTTTCACATGTGCCATATGCCATTGGGGCGCAAAGGGAATTAGGATGTGCAAGTATCAGTGATGACAGATGAGATCATGAATACTCGATCTAAGGATGAAATGTACGGCATATGAGGATAATTTTGTAAAACGTCGTTCAAAGGTTCAATGTATAAAAAGTGTATTTAATTCGTTTATAATAATGATGATATTTTCTGGCAAATATTCTCTAATAAAGAAGATAAATAGTCAATGGTAATTTGTTGTATTTATTAATTATTTTTTTGTTAAAAGCTTGGTATTTATAATTCCATTTTTTTTTACCCATAATACTTGTTTTGTTTTTTGTAGCCCTAACAATGCCATGCAGACCGTTCCCAAACATGGGCACTTCCAATTTATGAAATGGTTCATTTTCTTTTGACCAATAACTGTAATAAATGTATCTGCGTGTATGATCATGTAACGTTATGGTTAGATATGTTTTAACACGATAATAACATGAAGGAATATTTAGAGAGGGGAGTGTTATTTTGAATACGCCTCTCGTTTAAAATGTCATCCGATAAATAATGACAAGAAAAAAAATCACACATAAAAACTTTGTTGGCCATCTTCGTCGGTTTGCTAAAGAGTGGAAAAAATAACATCGGTGACAAACATATTCTCTCCTCGCCGTTAATCCTGTGATGAATATAGCAATATCAACTTCTCACTCTTTCTTTGTATTCCACTGAGGGTATTCCGGTTAAACACGTACCAGACAATATCCTTGAAAGAAAATTTGGCGCGAAGTTTGCAACATGATATACTTGCACTTGAGTCAGTCCGCCCATGTGACAGGCGAGAGGAGTGAGTGGATTGTTTTTTTTCAAGGTTTAAGGGATACTGTTTCATAAATGTATTTTTTCTTCTCTTGCTGAATTTCATTTTCCTGTAAATAGTTTGCACAAGCTATCCATACAGGCAGTTGCTGTTAATATGTCTGGTAAAACGTAGGCAAACTTAAAATTCCCAGATATATACACTTTTGGGAGAATTACGCTCGAAAGTGATTTTAAGAAATCACGAATGTATGTTTATGGAGTACTATTGTGGACCCCTCTCCCCCTTAAAAAACACGAACATAGCGAGTGTTTGTATACTTAACCAATCCACCTGTTCCGTCGTAATTAAATGGTTCGTTTACACTTTAATGCGCAGCTGAATGCAATGTCGTTGTTAATGGGGGGGGGGGCATGGGCGATTGTCCCCTTTGATTTGCCAGACTTGGCAATTTGGTAGTTCGACACCCCCTTTATTTCTTCTCTCAGAAGTTCTAAAGACATATAACAATTCAGAGAAATTGCAATAATTTCTTTTCTAGGGGAAGGAGTCGTTTTTAAAACTTTTAAAAAAACCTTTGCCCCTATTAAAATCTGGCATCGCCCTTGTCTGATTTGTTCTTTGCATGAAAATTGGCATGCAATATGATACTGAACACACATAACATAACGAAAATTAAATAATCATACTGATATAGGGCTAGTGAAATAGTTTTCAAATACGTCACACAAAAAGTTAGTCTTCACGATTGGACACGATTGGACACAAATATTATCTAGAACTTCTACACTAAATGTCAGCTCTTGCGTCAGCCCCATAATACAGGGCCCAAACATGGCGCGTCGTCAAGCGAATTATCATGTCTCTCCCCCTCTTGTTCTGAGTCTAGTAACAATACATGAACTTGGAGAGAGAATTTGGTGAGGGCACCGCAGAGATCCTATCTGGTTTTGTTTTCTAGAAAGTCTTGAACATAAGCCTATTAAACGTGGAAATGATCAATGAAAAGCCCGGCTCTGGGCGATGACAAGATAGGTACATCGTCGTCACCCAGGCCAGGCCGGTGAGAGAAGATTACATGCAGTTAGTGACTTTGTGTCTTGGTCGAGCGGTTCGAATGCTCAACTGTAGATACGAAGGTCCTGGGTTCGTGTCCTTGACACGGTGCTAATGTCCTTTGCAAGGCTTTGTTCTATGATTTTGCTACTCCATTCCCAGAAGACAAAGGGGTAGGTGGTAGGATGCCGAAAGCCGTTCTGATGGATTTTGCCACATGCCTTCACTGTGGTCAATATGGTAAAATGCTCTTGATGGAATGGAGATAGTGCACATATTTGGTGCGTGCGTGAATCTGATGGCCGGGGTAATGATACTATAAAGGGATTAAATACGCTATTTTACTTGTAGAAAAAGAAATAGCGATTGCATCATTTGTGAGTATCAAAGATGGGATCATGCGGCCATGTTGCTATATTTCGATTTTAGGGTACCTACCCCAAATGGACTATTATCACAGGACAACTATTCCAGGACATTTATCTCTTAGGACAAGCTGTAATAGCAATTTGCAATTTTTTGGTACAATTTTTTTTTTTTTTTTGGGGGTCCAAGGGAATAGTACATGTAAATGTTTTCATGTAGTTGACTTTTAACAGCTGATTTTTCAATTTTCAAAACGATTCTGGTACCTGTCACACAGGAGTGCATGAGAGTTTTTCACTAATTATCCAAATTACCTACAGACAGTATCATGATGAGTCTAGAAGGAGCATACATGTTTGGGGTTGTAAGTAACGCGGGTATGACTTGATGATGATGATGAGAAAATATCTTTTAACTCTTTGAGGGTCGATATCCTGACTTATATTTTTTTAAAGTCCTGTTACTATCATTTTTCAATATGATGTACAAATCAGCGCAAACATGTCATAGGTATTTTTGGCTTCGCTAGGATTCATATCAACGACGACCACTCTGTTCAATCGTTGAAATTGATTCAAGGAAAACCTCTATGCTAAATTTGAAATCACTGTTGTTTCTTTTAATCAAATTTTTGAAGGCCCAGAAAAAAGAAAATCAATTTGAATTGAAGTGTATCGACGTCACTCTGAGCTGTCCTGGTACACTCATGCGACCTCTCTAAAGGGGATTCCACTCCTTTATCAAATATTGCTGGAGGCGCCACTTTCTATTAACCTACAAAGATTGAAAAGCTGCCATCTTAAATTTGGTAGACAGACAGAATCAGACAACAAAGCTAAACTGGCGACAAGTTTGGCAACAAACTTGAGGCCAAATAGATTTGACTTTGCCAATGGAATGTTTTATCGAAAATGGTTTTATGGACACAGGAAGAAAATAATCATGGACTCATCCTCTTATATATATGCCCTTTGCATAGAGGGAGACGTCATTTCGATTGCGTCATTACCAGCTGTAATGAAGCCTGTGAAGGCTATTGATGCATGCGCCAATACTTCAAAGCAATGTTCACACTGTTCATTAATTGGCATACAGTTCATTTTAATTACTTTCTGTACAATATCATTCTCACAGGGTGTGTCGAAGACCGTGCTAGTCGTTGACGCAGTGTTGCGTCAGCTAATGACACCTTGTGAGCAACGGACGATAGAGGATTACACCCGTGTTATACGAGGTGTTGTTTGCCTAACGCATTGCTGCGTCAGCGACTTGTACAGTGTTTGACGCTTCACGTGAGAGTGAAATTGTTCAGAAAGAGTGGAAAATGAACAGTGCACACAGTCATAGCCTAATAACGTATGGACTAATTCTCTGACTTGGGCATCATTGGTTATAACGCAATCGAAATGACGCCTCGTGCGCAACAGGTGTTATAGGATTGGCGTACAGTAGGTTCTTATCCATCATTTTGTGCCTCAGAGAGCTGACTTCCGCGTTAACATGCTGATTTGTTATAGGGCAATGTCTGATCAAAACAAACACGTGCACAATTAGTCACGGCTACTAATTAACACATTACCACAGTTGTTTTACCGCATGAATCGAAAATCGTGTGAGGCTTAATATTGGCACGGGTAAAAAGTCATAGGTTAATAACTCAATGTTTCCAATATCAATGAATTGGTGAATAGTAGGAAACTGTTAAAAGCCTGATTATCAGACCTTATCGTCACTGCTGATGTCATAATGAAATGGGGGCGTTGATAAACTTCCAGCTAGTGGAGGGCCATTTGATCGAACTTCAGCAGAAATGGAGATCACGTTACACACCGACCGTTCGGTATCATAACCCTTGTACCTGATTGTATTGTGCTATATTTTACTGGCCGGCCTTCTAACGAGTTGGAGGGGGCGTACGCCAACTCAAACATACTATGGATATGCCATTATATACTGCGTAAGGACATATAGTCGATCAGGATCGCCTCCAATATTCATAGAATTGTTGCCAGTTGCCACTAACTGAATGACATTATTCAAATGTAATAGTGTGCATTAAATGTTCGTTTCAATTACAATGTGCATGGATAACATTGCGTAACATAACTATATAGCGATTTGGTCTTTTCTATATTTGTAACTTTTCATCGCTATGTACCTCTTCATATACATGATAATATTCTGTATATCGTTGAGCGATGGTACGAAGATGGTAGCGATCTTCAAAAGTAATTTCTAAATACTGAAGGAAATCTCAACTTAGACAACATGTTGTTAGTAGAAAATGCTGTTTCAATCACAATACATGTATAAACCAATTATATACTGTATACCGAGAAATAAGTAGTTGATGAGTTGGATTTTATCACGTACTTGGAAAAAAATCAACTTGGAAAGTGCATTAGTTCGTAACTATGTTCAAAACACATGCTAACAGATAACTACTTGGCTTGATTAATTTTAAATCTTGGCTCTAGAAAGAAATTGCCCCACTTAACCTTACCTCGCTTTGCGGCAACATTCTGGAGAAACACACAGAGTAAAGCGACTGCTAACATATTACGAGACATTGTTGATAAAGTCATCGTGGGGAAGAATTAATCCATAAATATCGTTCAGAAGAATGTTGCAATAGGATGATCACATAGACTGTTGTCAGATGCACGATGGGTTAGACAGTAATCACTTTTTAACCGGTCTCTTGTATCCTCTACTTGTCCCCAATAGCGTTCGTTGGTGAACTTAGAAATTCGAATGGTTATGATGCAGATTGGACCGAGAGCGAGAGTTTCGAGGAAGAAGGGTAACGTTGGCAAGCAACCCCCACAATGAAACTATAGCCAGGTCTAGCGTACGTTTGCCCCCTCCCGCTATCGGCCTACAAGGCGATGACGTCATCTATTCGGACCGTGTTCTCGCGAGAACCCCGATTACGAGTCCCGCGGCTGAACATGTTTATGGTGTTCTGTTCTAACGCGTATCCGACACAAGCCTATGCTTTTACGTTTTAGGATTCATGTTATCTTCCGTGTGTTAAAATTTTTAATAGAATTGTTTATTTCATTACTTATGTACAATCACTTGAGTATTTTGTTAATATGAAAAATATGGAAAAAAGAAAGAAAAAGAAATGTTACTTTGAAATGGACCATTGATGAGACCTATACATGAAGAGCTGGATTTGCATGCTTATATGATGTGAACGGAGAACGTTAATTTTCAGGGAAAGGAAATAAAATTGAGCTCAATGAATGAGCTTGAGTTGGCTAAGGGTTATCTAAATTGTTTGATCAAAAAAGTCGATTGGGTGCTGACTTATAAACATGAAAGAAAACGCAACTTGAATGTTGGGCTAATCTCTTAATGACCATCCCTGTCTATTATGTGTCGCATCAATATGGTCAAGGGTTCATGTCCATATGGTCACGTCTATACGGTCATTGACACAAATGGCCGTGGGCACCATACAATGTTGTGTTCATACATCATAATTATGTCAATAAACTTTGCAGGAATAATAGTAGGAACGCACTATTGATCTGATCGTTCAATTCAAGGTACTGTCCGTGTGAATGGCAAGTCTGATCATTTAAGCCTGGCTACATGTATACGGGTTTCCATGCACCTAATGTTTTTTCTCCGTCGATTTTAAAACTGATATAGGCATACCCCCTCCCCTAAAGTAAAAATGAAATGTATTGTTTGTCTAAGCTAATATACCTGCATTATGCGTTACGACCATGCGACAGCTTTTATTGACTTTGCCTATTTTTTAATTTAATATTATTTAACAAATGCGAAATGATATTACTGTCATAATGATTTTTTGGATTGTCAAATTGACGTATATATAACGTTTATATATTAAAGTATTTCCCCAAAATGCACTCTCGTCTGTTATATGGATACTTTTCTTTACATTTCGATAGTCAAAATTTAATGATCCTCAAGACTTAGCTCAGCATTTCATCATTAAATATACAACGTATGCTAAGAAGTACTGTGATTTCAATAAATGTTACCTTTAAAAGTGGCGCATAATGATATAACACGGGCAACCTGCTGTTCTAACCCATCGTTGTCTATTAATAGTGTTCAGTTTATTTTCGGCGCGCCCCCAATCAGAAGGAGAGACAGTTGAAGTTCCCATGATGGTTGAAATCAATTAATTTGAAGGATACTAGTCACCTGATTGAAGTAAATGTCCTGAAACAGGAGACAGATCATGCCAAATATTGAGTCATGATGGTACGGTGGTCTTCTAATTGGGAGTTTAGATACTTTCCAAATGCCCCATAGGCCTCGAGGTTCGAGCACATGTTTGTTTGTTTGTTTGTTGTTTATTGTCTTTTCCAAATTAACATTATGAACATGACAGTTTACGTAACTTCATCACTAACGACCGAAAATAAACATTTCGTATGGATAGAACAAATATTACATCTTTCATTTCGTGATGATTAAATGTAGTCAGAGTGAGCAATGCAACTTTCAAAATAAAAGTGTTTTAAAAATAGATATATATAAGGAGAGACAGTTCTTCTGAAAAACAACAACAATATTGCTATAGAAAATAATCTTGTAATTGTGTTCTCATTTTCCTATACGACTTATTTAACAAGGCGTGCAGACCCATAATCTCATCACCGGGTGACTCAGTAACATTGCCTCAGATTCTGAAACAAAATCCTGGACTTGCTCATGCTGCAATCATAATTATAAACCTTTAGGTCAGTCAGGAATCCCATGACTTTTACAAGCCGATCGCCTGTCTGATTATCAAGATATTTATGATTGGAATTCGAAATTTGATTTTTCGTTTTCCTAACGGTTTTCATAGCTACAGTCTACTGGGGAAAATAAGTATGGTAAAACCGGTCACTCAAAGAGTTTTACTTTTTGAGGCACTTCATGATAATTTTTAAGCGCAATTTTTTTAGGGCTTCAATATTACACCATATCACAGAATCTGATAACACGTAGGGCCATGCATCTCAAATTTAACATTGTTAAACGATGCCTTTAAAAAACATATTGATATCAGAGTAATGATAGTGAACATTTAGAGGACACAAATTGTCTGATCATTTAGTGTATGTTTCAGTTTGGTATAGACCGGGTAGTCTCTTTTTAGCTCGCCAGCTGTTTTCCGAGAGAGCCTCGTTCTGTCAAGTTTCTCCAATGTGTCTCGAAAGAGTCGATTTCCCTCTTAAAATTTATGACATCGGTTTTGCGTTGTCGCGCATGTGGTTTAAAAATTATCTACATCTTCAAACCCGTGTCGAAAATTGAGGCCTTGTTTCATGACCTCTTTCTTAAAGTAGATTTATCGCAGATGTTGTCTGGAGGACATTTCAAACACCGACACGATCAACAGAAGAGGGAACCCTAAATTCATAATTTCTTTGCTACATATTTTGATATTGATACATACATTGATTTTCTAAGTATACTTTGTTCAAGATATATTGTAAAACAGCATCTGAGGAACTAACACTTCAACAAGCTCTGCTTCTAGCTAGTCCCTCCTTTCTCGTGCTATTTCTATTATATTTGTCGTTTCATTGTATATTTTTTGTAATATACGTATTCATTGTATTATGTTTGCATGAGAAATAAAATCATTTGAATTATAAAAATAAAAATAAACTATTGGGATAAGCAGACACGATCAATGTATAAATATCTTGATAGAAACAAACGCTTTTCACAGAATCGTGCAAATTACAATTTTCGACATAAAGTCTTCTTTATCTTTGAGCAACATTGTTAAAAAAAACCTGCATGCTTTTTAACATAATGACCAGTTGTTTTGATCAACAGACAAATTGTCTCATACCAATCATTTTTGAAGTTATATCAATATGGCGCATATCAAATACGTGCGCTGTAAAAGAGAGAAAGAGAAAGGGAAATACAGAAACAAGATAGAATAGTGATTTTAAACTCGGATTATTCCTGAAGTCTAGAACAGATATGATTGAAAACGTGTTTGAAACTTGCCAACAGTGTCAACAATTTTGTTTGTTTAAATGTTTTTTCTTACAGTGTAGTCCAAAGCTCTGCTGACCAAGCTTGAAGAGACCATGGTCCACCAAATGTTGTATTTATTCGTGGTTTAGTAAAAAGAGATCTTTGGGAAGATCTGATGTCCGTGTTTGGTGAATTCTGAGAGAATAATACAGTCAAATAAATAAGACTGTTGAGTATATTGAGTAAATAATTCGGTCAATAAGTAGGAGCCAATCACTTGAGGGACTTAAAGATTATATTTAGAGTTTTTGGAACTCGAACTAAACACAAAAACTGCAGAAAGATAGAGTTGTCCTGATATCAGACTGATTCAAGATCACGAGATGGGTTGTTTAAGGATATTAAAGATGTCTGTTTCCGACCGATCACTGCTTGACCCTTCCTCTAACCAATTATCGAATTCGATTGGGTGAAATCAACTTTCTTTTAGCGGAATGAAAGATGTGGAAGAGGAACTCCCCTCTGAAAAACGGAAAGGCTCACTTTATTCATCTTTCTGATATCAGAATTCCATACCTTTCTAATACAAATACTGCAAAGGCCTATCTCAAAAATTGTTTTTTCTATCTGTGTAATCAAATCTCAATCAAAAGTCAAATTGATAAGAATGCAGTTGAAATTCGGTTTTAAATCACCTTGACCTGGATTATAATTGATTTTAAATACCTTTCTTCTTCGAAACTCTCACTCTCGGTCCAACCTGCATGATAACCATTCGAATTTTAAATAAAGAAATTGAGTAATAATATAATTTTATAAAAGCATAGTCATAGTTTTTATTGTAATATGATCTTTGTTATGAAGGCATTGATAATTTGTCATAATTACGTTTTTCACGCAATTTGTCAAACACGTGAAGAAAACAAACTAATAATGGGACACCATCGGCACCTTTAGGGGTGCAATGCTGCACCCTTAATGGGTGCCAAAATTAAAGTGCTAGGTGATGGTGTTCCATTAGTAAAGGTGTAAAGTTGTACATTATTAATAGTGTTAAGACCAAATTTGTGATTAATCAAAATGCATGTGACCATGATGGATGTGCAAATGAAAAAAAAAAGATTTTTCTTTTGCTAATTGCAAGGTATATTGATCAAATGCAACAGCTAGAATATCAAAATTGATCACGATATTGCTTTATAAACTCAATATAATCATATCGCAATTTTAGTCAGCAATTTTCTTCCTTCAATCAGCTATCTAATTCGACATTGTCTATAGCAACTTTCAAGGAAGGAGGAAGGCTTATGTTTCTGTGACAAGTCAGGTTCGGTCAAAAATCATAAGGAGTGCCGCAAAAAGAGGGTTTGTTCTTCCGTTGAAAGCACAGAACAGAATCCCGAAAAGTATGTGTCTGGCCGTTCACATCCGGAACAATGAGCGAGCACTTTCTATACGTATGTCTTCCCAATGTTCATGACATACACTTCACTCCTGAACAGTTTTACATTTTCATCATTAGAGGAGGTTTCCTGTACAGGTTAAGGAACAGACATTCATAATCTCAGTAATTATTTAAAGAATTTGCTAACCACGGGTATTGTTCTATATGCAGACTCTGTCGTGAGAGTGATCGAACTGTTGGTTAATTCTGTCTTGAAACAGTGTGTGATGTGTAAAAAGCCCTTTTTTGTATTTCCTCTCTAAAAAGAATCATCAACTGAACAGAATTTTGTCTGACAAAAGTTGTCTTTGAGAATTCTTTACCGTAATTCAAGCCTTATCAAGAGGTCATTGATATTATTATAATTGAGGAGTAATTTGAAAGATTTCTGCGAGGTTCTTCATATTTAATTATAATTTTCTCATAACCTCTTTTTCTTTCTTCCAACTTCTATTTCCAAAGAATGTGAGGGTACAAATGATATCTTAATGCTAAACTTTATGGGGTCCTAACAGTTGCAAGCAAATTACAGGACTGAGAAAAGAGGAAAAGGGAAGAGATGATATAGAATAATAATGTATTCTGCTTGAGGTCATTGTATTGGGGCCAGTTTATAATATGTCACCTACTTTTTAAAAGTGTGGACTTCCCCTTTTTGACACCCCTGGCTGCAGTCAATTTTATGCATAACATATTTTAATGAATAACCCATTATTGTACATTAATACTGGTGTTAAATAAAAAAAGAAACTGATGAGGAAGAGTTTGTAAAATGGGATGCATTGTTACCCAATATTATAAAACTTAATTAAGTCAATTATCTTAACAATGGTGAACCCACTTACTGCCCCTTATCCACTTAGCGAGGTAAGGCTTCCTGTAGCACCTCGTTAACTACCACGTGCAAATTAGCTTGAGCAGCTACTGTACATGCACTGCTCCAATTCATCTTAACACATGAATGGCAGAGTCAAAGGAGAGAGGGGAGGGGGCACACCCTTTACAGGTAAACTCCATTTTCGTACAAGTATGTATTTTTTCTCCTTAAATTGGATCTGGGGGATCAATCAGTGATTATGAAAGCTGTCAAGAGCAAAACTGAAGATCATTTCAAAGAAAGAAAGATATAATCTTAATAATGTAAAATACCACCTTGCAGCTTCATATGATTATGGAGCTTACATTTTATACTATGTTAAAAGGTCAAACGCGATAATTTAAGCGGTCGTGGAATCAAACAATCTATGCTAAACCGTACCAGAATAACGCCAACTACGGGCGTCAAACAATAATTTTTAGGAGGGCGAGGTCAAACAGTTGACCCTGCAAAAGATGCGCATTTAATGTCTTGTTCAATAAAAGGGGTAACTCTCCCGTGTACCCCAAAGACTGAAGCCCCCTCTTTCTAACCTAAAGTAGAGCCGTAAAACTGTTTCCTTGTCCATCTGAAGAGTTACACAACGCAAAACACTGATTATGTCGCTATAATCGTAATGCTTGGCCAGTGACAGAAACGACTACTTTCATCAAGTAATGTTAAATGCTAACTAACTTCTCATCACCTTCGATGCGAATCCGTTTTCAGTTTTTCAGAATGAATTTCTGAGGCGCTTACCTGTAGGGCAAAGTGACCGAATGAGGACATTTTTCTTTATTTTACGTGATATTGATTTCACCAAGCAATATCGGCGTCTTGGATACAATTTTAGCGGGGTTGTTTTTCTTTACAACTGTTGTAATTCCTATTGACAAGATAAAACCAAGGCCGTGAAACAAATAGCAAGAACATAAATAACAGTTCTGTGTTTTATTTTATTATTTCGTACTACGCTGTAGTCAGATAGGGCCTAAAAATATGTTGTATTCCCCTTTAGGTGCCAAAACATGGGTCGGTCGGTCGGAAATCTTTTTTTTTCCCTCTTCCTCTTTGGGCTGTTATTTCTCAGTTTTGAATGCTTTCATTAAACGTTTTTTTTCTTCTAAAAAACGGAAAAAAAACAAACTCCGTAGATTTCAAGATTTTTGGATCGGTCGCAAAGGGCAATACAACATTTTTTTTAACGCCTAGCTATAGAAATACTCGTGTACGTTTTTATTTATCTTTTCTACGTTTCGGCTACTTTGGATAGAGATGTAACATTCATGTTCAAGTGGAAATCACAGTTGTAAATTTTACATAGATCTACATTTGACTGTTTGCATAACGACAGAACCACGCATATAGAAAACTTGGGCCCTTTACTTCATTATATTGTTTTATGTTTATTTTGTATTTATCTATATTTTTACGATTTCCTTTTTTTCTTCTTTTTTTCATAGCTTTGAATGTCATGAAACATGTTAAACATAAATACCATTCCTTATCATATTTGTCATTTTAGACCCCGTCATAGTTATTGAAGTATCCTTGAAGCCGCTAGCATTCACGATGATGGTGACATTTTAAAGTATATTCCTTTTTAACCCGTTCTTGTCCCCTGAGATGGTGCATGGAGAATGAAAAGGGTGAGATAAGTAGTATGTGATACCCCCTAAGGAGACGACAGGGGTGCACACAGTATCCGCCCGTTGACACGATACAGGGAACTTACATGCAGAGATGGTTGACTATGCCGATACCGTACCCCACTTCCTCTTCCATCGCACCTTTCCACCCTCCCTGGACGCCCTCCTCTCTCCCTTTCTCTCTTACTTTCTCTCTCTCTCTCTCTCTCTCTCTCTCTTCTTCTTCTTCTTCTTCTTCTTCTCTCTTCCTATATCTGTCTCTGCCTCTTTTCTCTCGGTGTCCGCCTTTCTCCGAGTCCCTGTGAGCCCTCTCGCGCTTTTCCCAATTTCCTATTTCGTTCTCTTTTCTGTCTGTAAACCATTTTATCGCTTCTCTGTCATATGTGATCTCCCCCCCCCCTCTCTCTCTCTCCCTCTCTGTCTAATTCCCCTCTCCTCCTCTTTCCATCCCCTCTCCTCTTCTCTCCCTCCAGGGATCTTGGTCCTATCACCTCGGGTGGTTGTCCGGTCAAACTATTCCTCTCGTTACCTGACCAAGGTGTGATATCTTTGACAGCCATCCCGCCAGAAAATGAACACCATTTAAAGAGAAGCTTCCTTATTACTCATGAGAATAATGCGGTGTCCTCCAGTATCTGCGTAATCAGTGGCGGATCGTGGGCCCGACCACCAAGAAGGGGATGGGGGAGGGGGCTCTGGATGTCTTGCGGGCACCGGTATTACTAACCGGTGGAAGAAATGCAAGATAACAAGTCAATCGAGTGAGGGGTGAGTTAAGAATAGTTCAATTTTTACTTCACGTTGCCCCCACCTCTATTTCCTTCTAAAAGTTACATGTTTTCGACTTATGGGGGGTCACGTGCCTTCGTCGCTACGCCACTGCGCGTTATGATACAACTGATGAGTTCGTCCATGCTTCTTCGACTTCTATAATTGATAGTTTTATAATTGCTTCCTCTTTCGGATAACTCCAGAGTGAAAAACAATCTCGCACTTGAAGATGACTTATAATTATTCCACTAAAGCTTACCGGAATATCAAAAGCAAATAAGAGTGATAAAGTAACACGCCCTCAGAACTCGACACTGGTTGCTGTGTCAATCCTTCATCCATTATTTAGACCATTGACGCCAATTTCAAAGCCTTTTAAGGTATGTGTTAATTCAATTTTAAAGACAAATGAGTGGAGAGGCGTCAACAAGAAAATAATGAATAGTTGGGGTGTCGAAAGTAAGTTCATTTCAAGTAATAAATATGGGTTCCAAGAGTTTTTAATTTATTGACAAGCAGTGGATAATGCTCCAGGAAATTTTGTTTTCCTCAAAATTTTTCAAATTTGCCTATTATACGAGAGTTCTTTTAATTGGTGTGACACTCATATTACACCTCTTGTGACGCCCCTAAGTGACTTCTAAGACTACGCCCAAGCAAGACCCCTAAAATAATCTTTAAGCAATATGCCATCATTTGGCGTCAATTTTTGATCCTTTGATTGAGGCGGGGTTTTTTCGTTGAAAACTTGTTTAACAATTTTTAAGGGAAGCTTTCGACATTAGAAGGTAACTTTCATTCATTCATTTTGCAGTTATTGCTTCTTCTTCTGTTGTAAGATTAGTTTTAGCGGTGATCATGACTCAGTTTTAACTATGTATATTATGCGGTTGTTGTTGTTGTTGTTGTTGTTGTTGTTGTTGTTGTTGTTGTTGTTGTTAACATACTTTTATGGAACATTTCATTCAAATTTGAATATTTACGCCAATGTAGTGATATGAATATAAATACATATATCTTCAGGCCAAGTAATTTACGTATCTTACATTTTAAATTTTGAACATCTATAAAAGAAGATGAAAGCCATCAGCCTGTGTGGAAGCCAGGCTATAAGTATGATAATGAACTAACACCACCTGAAGTAATAGGTCAATATCAGACCCATCTAACCTTTTATTTCTCATAATCTTTGTTGATTTTAAAAGCCGAGAAATCTCTAAAGGCCTATATCAGTCCTTCCTGATCGCGAATTTTCCTCCGTTCATAAACAGCCTGGGGGCTTGCACGATGACTCCACAGAAATATATAAATCTAGAGACTGCGGTGACGAGTACTACTCGCTCTGAATGTGACGACAGAATGCTCGGGCTGAAGTTAGCGGGAAGAATAAAATCGGGCATTGAGGGCAATGATAGTGTTGAACGGGTTTCTCGAGAGGTTTGGAGAGAGTGAAGGTGAATGAGAGAGAGAGAGAGAGAGAGAGAGAGAGAGAGAGAGAGAGAGAGAGAGAGAGAGAGAGAGGAAGAGAGATAGGGTTAGTGTGTGTATGTGTAAGCGCATGTGCGCATGTGAGAAGGTGTGGGGGTGAGTGTAAGGGTGTGTGTGTGTGTGTGTGTGTGTGTGTATGAGAGAGAGAGAGAGAGAGAGAGAGAGAGAGAGGAGGAAGAAGAGGAAGGAACGGCATGCCCCACTGATTACAAATATGTTTAAACCACATTCTAATATGTGACAGCAAGACATTTTCATGTCTTCCTTGATATTTGATATCATAACATATCTTCATATCCGTGGTGAATATGCTAAAAAGTCGTACGCAAATACGTACAATTTGTAATTGTCACACTTTTTTTTTTTTACTAATATAGTTTGAACAAATCAAATGTACTGGCAACATGTATAACATTTGCAAAGGGGAAATAACCATGTCTGCCTATAGTTCAGCATTTATCATGTTTACGCATAGTTAATGCATTCAATGAATTTTCGCGATCATTTCACAGATTTACTCAGTGTTTCCTAGAAAATTAATCCCATAATCCCTTTTAAACCTGGCTTAAGATTACAACAAATGAGTAATAGTAATCTATCAACTAAATCCTTTTCCCGGCTACTGAATGGTTATCAATTTCAGCGAATAGAAATAATCGGGTACGATTTTTTGGAGTGTGGGTTCATGGCATGATTTACACGCTACCATATAAGAAAGGAATTTCGACGGGCCTTTATAATTTAAATTGAAACAGTCATTCCGTTAAAATAATATCTGAAAGGAAACTTGTGTAGTTTGATAGCAGAATCACGTACGAAATAAATTGTAATTTTTTGTCATCATGCAGCTTTGAATTGATCAATTACAGATTCAGAAATAAACCAGAGATCGTCCAGGGCCCAGGGGCATAATAATGTCCATATGGTTATAATGAAATTCCCTGAAGTCTTCCGAATGTATGTGTTTGCTTGGTGATGTTACCAAGACAAAGGGAAACCCTCGAACCATAATAGCAAAATAACAGTAATTATGAAGGTGATAGATAGGGTGCTGACCAAGTTTCAACCATGATATTTGCCAAGTTTGCCCTAGGAACAACCAGAGCCATGTCTTATAAAGAGTTGCGATTATTCGCAACTGTCACTTATAAGACGGGGCCCAGGTCTCCCATACACGGGTTAACCATAGCTATTATATTGTTAGTAAGGCGAGGCTGGCGTAATCCTCACCCCTTGCCCCACCCTGAATGTTTCCGTGCCTTCACCCCAGCTTTCCTGTTTTCATGACTTTTTTTCTTTTTTCATCGCCATTATCTTAACTGTCTTCGCATGCTTTACAGTGGCGTACTCAGAATGTTTTTTTGTTTATACATACGACTTTTTTTTTTTAAGTTCGATTTTTTTTTTCTTTCTGGGCCTCCAACCAAGGAGGGCATCCGCCGACTCCATCCTTTATTGGATACGCCACTGATTTGCTCCGAAATGTTCTCTGTCGAAAAATTGCCAATGGCTGTAGTTTGTCAAAAATATAGAGCTATTAGGTAAGCGCTGTAATTTGGTTTTTAGGAAAGTTTAATGGTTGTTAGGGTTAGGTAACTGTTTGATCCAGTGTTGAAGTTAGGAATTCGGTCAAAGTAGAAGACAGACCGTGGAGACATTGTGTAGTATGACTGCCATTAAACTAAGAGTTAAAACTCAAAAGAGGTTAATAAACTCGACCATCAATCAATCTTATTCTATGACATGAATAAGAAGTGTTCAGTAGAACTGTCAATCATGTATCCTGTTCTCGTACTTCTAATGGGTAGATTCTTGGTCCGTTCCGCCCATACAGGACTGGTCTAAGTCCTGTAAGATCCGGCACAAGTCTTAATAGATCCGACCACAGGAGAGTTCATTTGAAGAACTTGTCCAGGTCATTGCCTTGATGCATCGAATAGTTGGTGTCCACTTTTGTTGATACGCTGCTTTATTTTGTTGATTTGTTTGTTTGTTTATGCTGACGAACTCGGTGGCGGATCTAGGGGCCGGGGCCCGGGCCCCCTCCCCTAGAAAAAAAACATGTAAACACACCCTTTTGGGAAAAAAAGAAGATGGGCCCCTCCTGGCGCTCAGGGGTGGTGGTGAATTTTTTTCAATTTTGAAAGCAAAAAAAATTGTGCTCACTACCCCCTCCCACTGAACCAAAAATCGACCGGCACGATTTCCAAATTTTCAATTTTCGGAGGCAAAAAAAAAAAATTGCTCACTACCCCCACTGAGCGGAAAATCGGCCGGCACGATTTTTCAATTTTCAATTTTCGGCCCCCTCCCTTGCCGCCGGCTGGATCCGCCCCTGGACGAACTTACACCTGTTGATTGCCGTTTTGTTTGTACACTTGTTTTGTTGTGTAATGAATAACTGACGATCATATTGTGCAAGTTAACAAGGAAATGAAAAGAAATACTTATCGATCTTGTTACTTTTTTAAATCAATCTCCTGACAATCTCGTTGAAACCTACCATTTTCACATCGATAGAGATACTTTAAAGAGATACCTTAAGATGGTGTTAGAGGATTAGCTTTAAATTGGTTTGAGAGCTATTTGTCAAACAGGAAATAGTTTACTTCTTATAATCATATTAATTATAGAATATCAAATATTAAATGTGGAGTCCCACAGGGCTCATTATTAGGCCCGCTCTTGTTTCAAATGATATTTCGAATTCGTCAACTGTCTAATATAATATAATGTTTGCTGATGACACAAATGTATTTCTCTCCCATTCGAATTTCAATGTCCTCATCGACACTCTGAACTCAGAACTGCCAAAACTTGCCAGATGGTTTCGATGTAATATACTATCTTTGAATCTTAATTAAGCCCCCCCCCCCTCCCCGTATCATGATTGCTTGGAAGAACAAAGCTAATTTCATGGAAAATTCTGAGACAAAGTCTTCGGCCAATCAGGAAATAAAAATAATAATAAAGAAAAAATGAAAGAAATAAAGAACGAAGAATCGAAAAGCTATAATCATCAAACAGAGAGAGATGGGAGTAAACAGGTGCCAACCTTAGTATAGTCGACTCGTTATTCCCATCTTCATTTATTTTTGAAGACATATTAATAAGCAAGAAGAGAATGCCGCTCGTAGGATGGCAGCCCAAGAGATATCCACAGAGGTTGATCTGTGGTCTAGTTTTCCCCTGTGCCAAAATGGCATTGGCAGTGTCCTCCTAATAAATCATGTGGCTTGAACTATATTTACCACACCCCGCTTCTCCTTGACGTACTGGGGAGGGGGGCCGAAGAAAGAGAAAGAAAGAAAAAAGAAAAAGAAATAGATAAAGAAATAAAGAAAGAAAGAACAAAAGAATAAAATTTTTAAAAATTTAAAAGAAATATATAAAGTATGAAAGCCCATTTACAATACGAGCGAGGGGGGGGGGTCATTTCCACCCTTAAATCATATTTACCCTTTCTAATATCCAAAAGTTTTTTACACGTTATGAAAGTGATAATACAATTTCGTCATACATATATTATGCTAGATAAGATATTTAGAATACAAATAGACCACAGCAATGTTTGATACGAGGTGGCGGATGCCAAAATATTGGTAATTAAAAAAAAGTTGTTGGAGGGTGCAGCCCCCAGCCCCAAGCCCCCGCCTCGTACTCCTATTATAATAAGTTTGGGGAGTCCGCCGGACACTGAACGATCCAGTGACGTCGCAAGAACATTTTACTGAAGACAAGATTCAATGACGTTTTCAGTAATTTAATTTAATGGTAGATGAAACATTGTCACTGAGCTTAGCAGCTTCAAATTCCGAGTTCCAGCTTGGCAACCTAGCCGCTCATACTAACCTCCTTGTGGAGCAAGAATGGAATAACCTTTTGCTCGCTTTTTAAGATCTCTTGGGATTGGTACTCAAATGAGAGGGATTTCCGAAGAAATAAAAGCTGCCCTAGAACTGCGTCAAATTATGACATTGTGGATGCTCAGAAGATAAGAATTAACGCTCTCACGTCATAGTGGTGTACAGGGATGGCTTGAAGTTTAAAGATAAGATTGGGTTCTGGAATGCAATGGCATTGTGAAAGAAACTGTTTCACACAACAATCAGAGAAAGGTTGATGAATTACCTAAAACTGGTGTATAATGTGAGCTTTGGGGTCATCAAAATGGTAATAAATATGCTATTTTCGTAAAGAAATCAAATTCAATGCATATCCCATTGTTAAGTGCCTCGTTATAATGAAAGGTGAATGGAATAATCTGTAACGAAGATCTGTGCATTACATTTGATTACATTACGAAAATTGCATATTGACTCAGTCTCGCTGAAAAGCGGATGAACTGCTCTAAGGAATAGGCCTACCGCAAGTTATAGGGGCCAGAATGTTAGTTCGCTTTTGAGCTATTATGTTGACGAATATTATCATTTCAATTTCATGGCTGATGAAATTCATGCATTTTGTTTGCTGTTATTACAGAACTGATAGACATTTGAAGCAGCACTTGCAGAAATCATTCCTGTGGAGCTTCGCAATTTTCTTTTGCTGTAAGAAATGCATTGATTAGTGATGTTTTGTCACTTTGAAATTGCAGTACATATATATTTTGTGTAAATAATAATGGAAACGTTTTGTTTACTTCCAATTAACTTATTAACGAAACTGGAATTGCCATTGTACATTTGCATATTTAAAAACTCTATTTCAATAATTCATTACGAAATATCTAATTAAAAAGTAATCATAGGCAGTGTAGTTTTGATCACCCCAAAAATGAAAAAATAAATCTGTTTCCAAGCTTTGTAGTTTCTACAAGTTAACTCCTTCAGAGCTAAAGAGTTTTGTAATTGTTAAGATTTTTTATTAAAAAATAAACGAAGCTTACTCTTCAAATTCTTCCACCTTTCTTACTAAACGCATTCAACTACAAAATAGCAAAGAAATAGGGAATTCAAAGTCCTGTCTAATGACTTTTACATGTAAAGAAACTGTTGTACTAGGGAAGTGAGTATTAACTTTCGTTCCGTGACATCCTGTTCCTCATTTGAACCCTATTGTTAAAAGTCAAATTGAGGACAAATCTGTACAAAACCTGCCATTTTATCAGAAATATTTTCATGCTCCCCCAATGTTCTTAGATATTAGGAATGCGTGATTTATAACATAAACACGTATACATTAAATACCACGAACAAATTTCCCTTCGAGGCAATGTCCAACTTAACATAACCAGGGGGTGTTTCACAAAGACTAAGATAGACTTTAAGTTGGACTTTACTATGGCAGGCCGTTCATGCCACTGTTTGCTCTCACCATTTACTGGCATTGGCCTCTCAAGGGACGTACATTTCGTGGTCACAAATCTACAGAATTTACATTTTTTATATAGTTCATCATTGAAGGAAAAAATATTATCTAAAAATCATAATTGAGAGACCAATGGTGAGAGCAACCAGTGGCATGATCAGCCTGCCATAGTTAAGTCCAACTTAAAGTCGATCTTAGTCTTTGTGAAACACCCCCTAGTCTAACATGTCACATGAATGCGACAGCGGGACAGCAAGAATAACAGCAGTGCGCATCATTACCGGTCGGCAGGAGATCACGTAATTCATTTGAAGCTGAGAATCTTTTAATAGCTACCCCTTCTAATCAAGGACGGTTTATCTGTCATTAGTCAGTCCCTTCTTCAAGAACCCAACGATTTGGAGTACTTCCTTTGATGACATATTCTTCTTGCGGCTCAACCAGTCGGAGGTGTTTAAGCGCTATCATCAGGTCTCACAATTTGCTTCATCATCCCCAGATAGTTGTCTGAGGTTGTCGATCCTTATATTTAAGTTGGAGGAAAATGACACCGTATAGGCAGATTTATGGTCTCAAATTAATTATCTAGATACTATAGGGAGGATCCAGGATTGTCAGAAAGGGGGAGGGGCGAATTTTTTTCCCAGCCCTTTGTTTATCCAAAGGAATCCCAACGACCATATATATGCTCTGGCAAGGGGGAGGGGGCTGCGGGAGTAGGGCTATCACTTAGCAATCCCATCACCCTTCTAAAAAAATGTCCGACTAGGGGACCCACTGCCCTGAATTTAATGATTTAGGGCATTAAAATTATGTTTTTTTGCAATGAAGAAAGAGAGGGGTGTACCTCCTCCGGCATTTCACACAATTTAATGTATTTTTTACTTTGAATTTTAATGGAAAATAAATGAATTGAATTGAAGACAGAGTGCAAATCACCAGAAATCATCCCAGGTCCACCTGCGTTAGATTTGGGAAGGCATAGTCAATTAGTCATGCTTGACTTTTTCAAAATAATGTGATCGACAGACCTAAACAAGAAAAATATGCTAAATGCTTTGCTTTGTCGTGGGTTTTTACTTATGTTGTTGAAGGTGTTAACTTAAATTATATGTTGAATTAGGATGGACACAGATATTTTTCTCACCCCTTCTCTCTCTCTCTCTCTCTCTCTGTCTGTCTGTCTTTCTATGTCTCTCTTTGTCTCTCCCCCTCCCCTCTCTCTCTGTCTCCCTCTCTCTCTCCCCCTCTCTCTCTGTCTCTCTCTCTATATATATATCTGTCTGTATATCCTCCTCTCCCCTTCCTCTCCCCCTCTCCCCCTCTCTCTCCCTCCCTCTCTCTCTCTCCCTCTCTCTCTTAGTCACATCCCTTCTACACCCCACCCCCTCTAATCCACCCCTCTGTCTTTCGGTCTGTCTGCTCTCCCTTTCTCTGTCACAATGTCGCTCATCTCTGACTCTCAGTTCACTCCATATCCTTTCTCACATTTCCATTCTCATTCGATACATATTGTGTTTTGTATGGATTAAATTTAAAAAAAAAAATCACAAGCAAGAATATCCGATGCTATATTTTTAAAGAGAATTTGAAGCGAAATGCAACCCTGGTACGTCTTTCTTCTAAGATTGAAATAGGACCTTGACGCGTTTCTATTTTTGTTCCATGTTCGCAGAAAAAATAATCTTACCACAGATGGCGTGCTTCATATTTTGTAAAGAGTCGATTGAAATGGATTCAACTTTCAAAACTATATATTTATCACGTTCTCAAATTGCACCCTACCCTCATATCCGCTAATATGAATTTATATAAATAACACAATTTAATACTATGCAATGTATAACAATGTTATCTGAAGGTTTTATATCGATGCTCCCACTTTATCAATTTTGAATTTACAATGGGACTCGCTGCAGGTACATTTCTCTTCATTTTTCATCATCTATTTAACGGAAGAATACAATTAAGAACAATCAACTATAAGTCAGTACTTAGCAAGCAATATCAAGCATTTGTATAAGATCTATAACTTTATAAATGTTCTGAATATGTGTTGGGTTTTAGCTGGAGTCGCGTAGGCACTGTTCGAAAGACAGTTCAAAAGGAACATAAAGGTAAAGACCAGTTTTGGAAACGCCCCCCCCCCCTCTCAAAAAATGAAATGGAAGATGTTATTACCAATCATGTGAAAGAATATGTTTTGACTAATACGTGATGATAAAAATTTTGCCGGGAAACCGCCTACTAATTGATATATTTGGTAAATTATTATATCTATTTGGACCGGATAGATAGCGCACACTTGTCGCGTAGTCCCATATTATACATCTTTCTGTGTACAGTGCTTGTAACATTACAAATACTGGGCAAAATTTCTTATCATTTTGATGATTCCAAAACCTTACAGTACACACCAATACTTATATGCTAGATGATCAACCTTTTCTGATCGATTCCACAACGTTTCTTTCACAATGCAATCGCATGACCAGAACTGGTCTTTATCTTTAATGATGGCTACGAAAGTAGATGGCAATGGGGCCACTGTATTCGACGTGTTAGTCTTCTCTTGTGGCTGAATTGCTCATGAATTTTTTCTATTTTTATGTTTACAAGATGAATGTCTTAAGGAGAAGAATTAGTATCCCGCACATTTAAATTTAAATGAAGGGGTGGGAAAGGGAAAAGGGAGGGAGGGAAAGAGGGAGGGAGAGAGAGAGAGAGAGAAAGGTTTTTTCCCCTCAGATTTGCCTAATGCTGGAGATGGATGGATGTATGTTTCGGTCGGAAGGTCGCTTTGGGTCTCAAGTGCCCCCTGGATACGCCATTCATAGTGCCCGATACAACTGGTTGTTATGGAAATTATAATCTGATTATGTGGCATAATTTCAACATGCACAGTAAATGTCCATCGTGTATTTCCTTTAATATTTTCAATGCACAATGGCAAAATGGTATTCGGAAAAACGAAATTTGATAAAATTGATTTTTTTTTTTTTTTTTTTTTTTTTTTTTAAAGACAAAAAGCAGACGGGTACGAGAAACCAGGAGATATAGCTTCTTGGCCTAATCCATTTTTGTTTTGTTTCATTCATATTTCATCCCCAAATAAAATGTAGTCACGTACTAATCACGATCGCATAACATCAAAAACGATTACGTGTTTGTCTGTACTGTGGTCAGGCGATAGTTATGAAAAGAATACTAAGTCGTTGACAATTCATCAAAATAAAGAAATTGGCACAAATTACATTTCCGCCGACGTGCTAAAACCACTAAAATAATATTGAATTGCAATGTACTAAATTGTTCTTATTTTATAACTCTTGAATCAAGTGTGCATTATCGGCAATATTGCGGTATGGCTCACATGAAAGAAAGAAAAAACAATAATTCTGATAAAACATAACTTTATAATGGTAGAACATTTATTCATTTAATCACTTATTTACCAAAACACAACATTACTTATATAGTACTAGAAATATGAATTTTGGAACGAATTTGAATTTAAATGCAATACTTAGGTATTGCACTTACATCTTAGTTCACATTTACAGGCATTGAATTAGAAATATATAAGATTTTCAACAAGAAAAATCAACCCAAAACAATTCCAATAGCCTTGTTCATCACTTCTTAAAATGTGCGAACATTACATAATCCGAATATGATTTTCTATGAGATATGATATATGGTATTGAAACTCCATTTGACTTGATTTCCGAAAGTCTTTACGATCGTTTGCAATGAATGCAATATTGATCTAATGAAGAGATCATAAGAGTGCTAAAATAGAGGAGAAAGGGGGGGGGGTGGTGTTGCTCAATGAGATTTCGTCGGCAAATTCAACACGCTGTTGGCAACTTTTTAAAGCACATTGCTCCTACATTCTAGCATTATCGTTTGAGCCGTCCTATTGGAGAAAACGCATTTAGAAATTACAAATAACAATTTCTTCCAAACATTGGAGAAAACAGAAATTATTAGTAATTAATAAGGGGCGTGCACCGGCTCCGCCCTGTTATGGATACGCCATTTGCCGTGTATATTACCCTAACCCTTGTCTTCCATCGCTCCCATCAAAGATTGATCCATTCCTAATTACCAAATAAAACACATCCCATTTTGTTAAGGTAGGTAGGTAGGTAGGTGTCTAATTACGAATTTTCTAATGTAGACCTAGATGCGCAACACCCCCATATTTTTAAAGTGTAAAATCATTCAGATACTTCACAGCAACTGGAAGGTTTGAAAATGATCGGTTCGTATGGGATGGAGGTTCACCAAAATATGGGGAATGATTGTTCAGGAATACATTCTAACGAATACAGTGTGCCACAATGGATATAGATATGTTTATATATTTACAACATTACGCTAAATATATTCATATATGAATACATTTATTTAAATTATTTTTTACTTGCTTTACATTTATTACATAATGCTCACGTTGTGTATGGTTTCAAAATGTATGCATTATTTCTTACAAGAAGTAAGACTCTGTCAAATATGTATTACTCGAAGATAAAAGTATAACTAGTGCTATATACGAGTCAATATAGGATGATGGTTGCTATATTTCTACATATTTAAACCGTATTAAAATTTCCTTTCATAATTAACCCAGAGCAGAATGGCGAACCAATAATAAAATAAGATAAATAATTATAATTATATTTCGAATTATGAACAGCTTTAAATCACACCTCTATGACTAAGCATCATTTTATCTGTTAACTCACAAATATATATAGCACGTCACGAACATGACAAATATACTATACAAATTCACGTTCCAATACACTCATTGAAGTAAAATAACTCTTTCGTATTTACTGTCTGTATGTATATGCATGCAATTATTGGCAATTGTTGATATAATTGTCGATATAAAAGCAATTTATATATTGATCATATATACATTATATATTCAGTTCATCGTCAGGTGAGCTATAACACTCATTGATGAAGACATATAAATTCTAATCGATAAGGTCCACTTCTCTCTTCTGCTTTCGTCTCTGTCTTTTCAGTACCTCTTCGTGTTATGGCACAACTCCTCCATGAAAATACAAATCTTTAGACCGATGTATTTGCCGTCATAGAAATCATTTCAGTTTGCAAGTTGGACGTTCTCCGGCCCTGCCGATGCATTGAATGTGTGTAGTTAGTCTTGGTGCTGGCCACCTCCTGCTTGCCTCTGGGTCGGGTGTAGCAGATCTGTCGGAAGTACACCTGGAAGCTGTTCCCCGCCAGGGCGTACACCACAGGATTCACGCAGGAATTGGAGTAGGCTAGGATCAGACAGAACATCCTGAATGCGTAGATGTACTTGGCCTCGTGAGGGTAGTTGGGATCGACGTCGTTCCAGAGGTTGATGGCGTGGATTGGTGCCCAGCAGATGGCAAAGAGCATCACGACGATGAGCACGATCCGAGTTGTCTTCCATTTCTTCGTCGCCGTCTGCACCGAGGAGCCTTCGCTCAAATTCGCAGCTTGGCCTTTACGATTCGCCGACTTGCCCGACGTGGCAGTGATACCACCCTTGCTCAGCTTCCAAAGATGCGCCAGGATGAGACCATAGCATACGCTGATGATTGTCAGAGGTATAACGTACGTAACACCAATGACATACATGGAGTAGAATTTGATAAATCGATTTGATGTATGGGTATGTGTACAGAAGATGACTGGCTCATTGTAGTAATAACGTTCTCCTGGCTTCGTCGTACCGTAGATCAAGGCAGCCGGTACATGCATCAGACCAGAGACTGCAAGGCAAGAGAAAGAAAGAATTCAAATCTGTTCAGAGCAAGAAGGGAAGTAAATCCTATCATTTTATACATATTACACCCCTTATGGTTCTCAACAGATGTAAATTAGAGGAGAGGAGGGGAGGTTTATTCACTACCAAGTAACCAAGCGAGATTTTATCTTTCAATCAATCTAGCAGAATAAGACTCAGCTCTTCACTTACAGGTCACATGATATCAAATTAGTCACATGATCGTTTTCTGCATGCATGTCATTGCTTTCAATATACACATGATAGTATCAGCTTTGTCCATCACGTCCCCGATCACTGTGGAATTTAATTTCTGATAAACATGAACGACATCCTATAATTATGAAAATAATCGAACTTAAGGTTGCAATTGGCAACCATATGAGCCAATGAATCGTTTTTGTTTGACCCAAAGTCATGCACACCATTTCCGTCGAGACAAACTGTTGATATATTATGTGAGACGTTTAACCATTTGCAATATGGTGGATCCAGAATTGACGGGAAATGGGTGGGGCAAGGATTTAAAAAATAAAAAACCGATGCTCTCTAACACAATTATGTACTGCGGTTTTATTCGTTTTAAACGAGAGAGAGAGGAGCAGTCGATTTTGTCCGTTGTGGATCCAACTACATCCATTGTTGTTTCATCAAGTCATAATTTCAAAAGAACTTGTAATAACTAGTTACCAGGACCACCATGATCCTATTCCGGTCTAGGTGTGGGTCACACAATTTGTAATCTTTAATTCGTGCATTGTTCTAAAACAAGTTGACTGTAGTTTGCTTTGTAATTGTGTAAGGGAATTCGAATCCAGTATTTCATAAAAGGGGAGTGGCACAAATCCGCACAATCTCTGACAAGAAAAAAAAAACAGTTGCCTTTAGCTTCTTAAATTTGATGGGACAAAAAACTATAATGTTTTGTGTCCTTCAGGTACACACCAGTGGATTTTAAAGGTGTGGCTGTGCCCCCTCACCCCTCCACCTTGATACGCCACTCATCTTACCAATCCAGACGATACAGCAGATGACTCCAGCTCGGACGATGGTTCTAGTTTGACGAGAAGTGAAGGGGTTTGTGATTACGTAATAACGATCCACCGTCATCACAGTCAACGTCGCACACGTCGCCTGGACCGTAACCTTTTAATCAGAAAGAACATTGGAGGAGAAAATGCGAAGATGAGTTAAGGTGAACGTTCGGAAGAACAATTAAGAATAACAAACACACAAGAATATGTGTACACAAAGATCGCAACTTCTTTCGAGAAGTCAACTCAAGGCCAATTTAA
Organism: Mesocentrotus franciscanus; assembly: GCA_037976565.1. Classification (NCBI taxonomy): domain Eukaryota; kingdom Metazoa; phylum Echinodermata; class Echinoidea; order Camarodonta; family Strongylocentrotidae; genus Mesocentrotus; species Mesocentrotus franciscanus. The sequence goes on from CP137675.1 coordinate 32,792,294, forward strand.
ATATCCTATAATCGTATGTCCCATAGAAATCATGTTCGGATTACATGATATCATGACAATGTCATTGTAGTCTTTGCACATTTCCAAAGTGGACGTACAAGGCTATTAAAATTGCATCGTGTTGAGAAAAAAAAAGATCTTATAGATGATATACGTGATAAGCAGAAAGTACAGTACTTTCTTCTTATCACGTATTTCATGATTGAAGGAAAGTCAAAGTCAAAACCCGTTGAGAATTATGAAGGAAAAGTATGACGAAGAAAGAACATTATGAATCAAGAATGGACACAGCTTTCTGCAATGTGTTATAATATGTCTCGATGTCCCGAGAGACGCAGATGATATTACATGAAACACTTAACATATAGATCTGGAAACATTTTCTTTTTTTTCTTCTTATTGTGAGGAACTTGCATACTTCTTACTTTCAGAGTAAAAAATGCAATTACTGTTATTAGCTCTGAATATTACATTCCAATTTTGTTATAAGTATCACTCGGAAGCTGGGTAGGCATGACGTTAGTTCTTCGTATATAGAAGATGAACATGTTTATCATTTCTTGTATGGTTTCTCAGGGTTAGGAAAATGCCAATTCCAGCCCTGAATTGTCTTGAGAAGTAAGGACGAGAAACTGGTGCCATAATTTCCCTATCATCAGGGAAACGCTTAGCGTATATTTTGTGTATTTTACCTTAGATCACATGGTTCATCACTAAACATTAAACTGCACGACCGAGCAGTTAGAGTCAAATCTAACTAGTACCAAGAACAGTTAAAGTAATCCCTGCGATTAATATGATAACACTAAATGATATAATCTGAACCTTTCCGTACAGGCCTTAAAGAATACTTCTCTCTTATTCTTCTGAAGGTCATATGTTTCTCTATGATTGCATCCTCCACATTCCTTGTTTATACAGTATAGTTCTATTATTCAAAGTATATTCTTCTGAACGTCTTCAATCAGCTGAGTTTAATTAGTCTGATTAGCTTTGCATCCATCTGTAGCCAATCGTTAAAAAGTCAGTATTTCAAATCCATCGCTCCAAGTTTCCTGCGTGGGGAGGACACGAAACTACATTGTGGTATGGCGTGTTATTATTTATCATGTAGCCTAGTACCATTGTGACTTAATGTGAAGGGCGGTGGTGGTGGTATTGGCATGCATGACTGATACAAAATATCAGGAGACAGATATTCTTGTATATTTTAAGATTCTACTTGCGCGGTGGAAAATGTTATTTTAAAGACAGATGACCATATCTGACAGCAGATACGCACTAATCGTTACTACTTATGCCTTCCTTTTAGTGGAAATGGCAACAATATTATTGTTGCAAAATGGTCTCCGGTGGGAATCGAATCCCGGTCCTTTGCTGTGTACGCCAAATGCCACGAGCCCGCTGAGGCGGTTAGAGTGGTATTCGGCTTCGGTTCTGTTTGATTCGGCTTAGTTCGTCAAGGATTATGATGAAGAGATAATGACAGCACAACCATGAACATCACGTTTGCAAGCGACATTAATGTTATAATACAAAGTACGCTATCATAGCGAGGAAACCTACAGTCAATGTCGCTACGTAAAAATCAAGGTGCTATTAAAACGAAGAGTTACAGTAACGAACTACATGATTTGTTCTGACAGGCCATACAGTTATTTTGATCAAAGAATATGCATAATTGATATGAATTAGGGTGATATAATTTAAGATGCATATGCTCACGTAATATAATAGAGGTGAAATTGTAGTTTCGCGTTTAAATATGATTTAATAGTAGATTTCGGATATTTTATCCCCTTATTCTATTTATGTCTCTATTGAATACAACGTGAGGAGTAAACTTCTTCTCATCTGTCTGTTAGTATGGACCGTGTATGCTATTAGGGCAGGCACAAACATGACATGTTCTTTGATGTGTACTGCTTGTATGAAGCGATACTCACATGCTGCAAAAAGGCGTTGAACTTGCACAAGAAATTCCCAAACCTCCATTGGTAGTCGGCATATATCGCGGCGGTTAAAGGGGCGCAAGCCAGCATGTAGACGAGATCGCCCACGGCGACATTCATGATGTAGAAGTTCGTCACGCTCTGTCTCATTTTCCGGTACCGTAACACGATGAAGATTACGAGCGAGTTGCCGGCGATGGCGAAGACGGCGATGATGACTAAAATGAGAGGGACGATCACGGATTCGGGTCCCAGTACGGGTGAGCCAGTATAGGTGTAGTTCATGCTGCTCAGGGAGTAGGAGTAGGATGACTCGTCGTCGTAGTCATTGTAAGGAAGTACTTCGTCCATGATGATTCTTGATAGATCTGACGATCACAGATTCTGGATATCTTTTGCTTTTTGAGAGAAGACAAAGAGAGAATAAATCATAGAATTCGTGTTGTTTTTCAAGTTTAATTTATTTCACATATTTATTATGAAGGAATTCACAAGTTAGCTTTCATTATTTATATGATTTCTTGTGTTTTTAATAAACAGTAAATTAAGAAATAAAATCATGGTTGACCTCAATCTTTATCTTGAGAGCTGAATTACCAAGCTAAACAAGGCTCAGATTTCAAACTACACGTATATACCTCAGTATAGGTCAGAGTATCCATAACTAATACTGCATTTAAATCAAGCAATAGTGACAATAACACCTGAAAAAGAAGGAGTATAAGCCATCAGAATATGATGACTCCGAGCTAGGGATTATTTCACGTCCACTCCTTTTAGAGATCAATATTTAAAGGTGTCATATTTTGACTTTGAAAGGATTAAATCCACTTTTCCTGTCTCTGTTTCACGCAGAATGCGTCAATGGATCTTTGATATATAACAAAAGAGGCAAACATTCTCACAGTTCACACGTTAAAAGCGTAAATACATGATTTATCCACATTTTACTAAAAGGTGAGGGTTTAGATAACTATACACGTGATTTTGTCACAAGTTTTGAGATCTATTTGGTACAGGGACTGTTGGTTTATATTCTATGCTATTTACAAAAAAGTTACTTCCAGATAGCTACAAACATTTAACCATTAATAGCTTATAGCTGTCACTTTTGTTCAAAGTCTTGATGATATAGCCATGACTGATAATGATAAAGAAGAACATGAGAGTATGATATTGGAAACTTGCTATTCGACCTGAAGCAGTTTTATATAATCTGAAGATATTGTGAAAAATATAACATATATGTGTGGACACAATAAGACGTTGTAAAATCCATTGTTAAGTTGATATGATTTATGGTACGTAAATTAGAATGTCACTTCAAGATTGATTGTGTAAATTTGTAAATATGTGGAAATACCAACTGCAAACACAAGTCAATCGCGGGTTATATCTTGCCTCTTCATAATTCCCGCGTTGCACTGATGCGCAATATATTCCACACACTTCAGTGATTGATTCATAACAAATCATTTTGAGGATACCGGGTTAACTATCGATCAGAAGTCCTCAACTTCTGAGATAAATCAAAATGTGTTCCCATTGATGCATTCTTGTTTTCCAACACCAAATCAGTAAGTTGCGCTGCACCCAACGCGTGTTCAAATCGCAAGCGTCCTTTGTGAGCGTTGCAGACGACACAGCAGGCGAGATAACAAATCGATAGCGGCGATCGTTCTTGCGATCTAATGGAAACAAACATTTATGATGAACACCGACAAGAATTTGATTAATTCGTTTCAGCGAAATTACAATATCGCATGGAGTTACGCACATGCCTAGCATATGGCCTACATCATTAATCAGATTAGCTGACAAGTCGGCAAACATGCAGTTTATTGGATTCTATCGCGGGATTACGATATTGAAATCAGGGAGGAATACCTTCTTAATACATATACTGCTTGTAATAACTAAACACCTTTGGCAAAATACTAAATGACTATCTGCTATCGACGCGGGTTCCAAGCGCAGTTTCTGCTTATAAGTTAAGCCTTTCAAATTATTTGTCATGATTGTACACATCCATGTCGAAGATGGCTCCGCGTTAATCCTTTGGCGTCATTTTACAGTGACGCATTATGTAATCCGAATATGATGTAGAGTAGGGTATTGTAAGTGCTGTTGCGTTGATTCTCGAAAGCTCTTTAATCCGAGTTCTGTTAGCTCCTCTACAAAATGAATATGTTCACCCCCCATAATCAGGAGATACTGGCGCTAGCACTAGTTTCATGTAAATACATGGACTGCGCACCTTGTAATGATAGCATCGTGTGTCACATACACTATGGTGGGGAAATAAGGAATATCAGTACTTAACATGGCTTCATAAAAATCACCATGATACAATATTGAACAGCTGGGTTAGCCTGTGGTGTCTACAGACCAACGTGACATATCATCAATCAATAAGTAGATTGGTGCAAGAGTTGGTTTGGTCCCTTGAGGCAGGCGCGTCGCAAGGCGACTGTCAAATCGCCACAAATTCTTGCTCTTATACGAGCATGACGCACGCTCATCAAAATGTTGGGTTAATTTGAATACGCACCCGGGAATTTATGTACGATCTCTTGCCAGTAATCCCTTCAACGTAATTCTGCTTTCCCGTGTAAATTAGATAATATGTGGTGATGGCAGAGTGAAATGCATTAAAGTGACAACTATACTTGACTTATGCGTCACGATGCGTCATTTGATGACGTAGGAGTGCGTCAACGATTGACACGGTCTTTGACGCGCTGTGTATCTTACACAAGGTCAATGCAAAATAAACAGCGCATGTGCTGATTCGATTCAAACGCATGCTTGATGAGTGCGGGTAATTAACGCAGTCGAAAGGAAGCATCGTATGGAATGTGTAAATCCCGTTGAACACGAGCGGCCTTCGTCAGCGACTAGCGTGATCTTTGACGCACCATTTGAAAGTGATATACAACAAGTGAATGCTCCATGATCAGGTGAAAATTATGCTGAACTACTGGAGCATGTTCTCGTATGTAACGTGTATACCGCTCGTCGCACACGAGGCGTTTTTAATGACTTAGTACTGCGTCAGCAACGAGCGCAGACAAGTGAGAGTGTTATCGTAAAATGCAAATACGTGTAAACATAGATAGTATAGCTTGGAACTACTGTCATATGCGCTAATTAGATTATAACGCAGTCGAAATGACGCTTCTTGTACAAGGGACATAATATTCCAAAGCCTTTGATTCGTCACTGTAAACAGCTACACGTATATTTAACATGTTTTACAAATTTTCTCGACTCTAAGGATGTGTTCACCAAAAGTCCGTCGATCTGTCACTAAGATTAGTTTCATTATACTTATGATACTATTGGGTGCGATTAATTTAAAGTGACTGGAATGTACCAGGGTAGCTGACTAGAACCGACTAGATTGAACAAGATCGCATAATGGCCTTGCACGTCACATTTTGAAAAGTGAAAAACATTACAAAGACGTTGTATGTAATCTGAAGATGATTTCTAGGGGACATATAGAGTATTGAAATTGCCCTTGAGCTGATTTCTCGAAAGTAGTTGCGATCGTGTTATTGAGAGATGACGTGCAACTGACGTTGTTCGTACGGACAATCCTTTTGCTTACTAATCAGCTTATGTAAAACAATATCTCTCTCTCTCTCTCTCTCTCTCTCTCACACACACACACACACTCTCTCTGCTCCTCTCTCCCTCTCTCACTCCCTTCCTCCCTCCCTCCCTCTCTCTCTCTCTTTCTCTCTCTCTCACTCACTCTGCTCCTCTCTCTCTCTCTCTCACTCACTCTGCTCCTCTCTCCCTCTCTGCATCTGTCTCTCTCACCCCGTCCCCCTTATTCTATATCTCTCTTCATCCTTTTCTCTAACGCAGTAGCTTTCTCTGCACGTTTATCCTTTCACATGGCAGGATCTATGTTCGACCTATGCATCTGTGATGTTGTGATTGTCAAAATTGCGTCTCCAGTATTGACCAGTATTCATAGTCCTTCACTCCAAATTCATGTTAGGATTTTATGCCCAAATTAACCAGGTAGTAGATTCAAATCACCCTCATTCATTGAATCTTGTCTCGCATTCATCAAGCGTTATTAACAAGCTGTATCGTCCGAGAATGAATGAATACTTTGCTGTGAATAACAACACATGTGCGTCCTCGAAACAAGAAGAAAATTTGTCAAGTTGTCACATCACGACACTTCTTCAATAAAATCAAGTGAGCCATTATGATTTTCCCACATCCTATTTTGTTCTTACTTCTCATATTTCTTCATCACCTTTGCTTTATACTTCAAGTGCTTCAAGATTGACATAAAGTAGAGAGTGAGAGAAAGATAGATGTAGAGAAGGAAAGAGAAGGAGGAGACAGAGAACGAGCGAAATAGTAAGACAGAAAGAGAGAAATAGATCAATAGAGAGAGAGAGAGAGAGAGAGAGAGAAAGAGAGAGACAGACAGACAGACAGAGAGGGGGAGAGGGAAAGGATCGTTGAATCATTTTGCGCGAATATTAGTTCATTGACCTGGCGGATTACGATTCACATCCACACCTCCTTGGTCTATCTTCTGTAAGGTCATGTTCCATTACAGTCATTCAGACACATCAATCTTCCGCATTGTGTTGTTTTCATTTCAATTTCATAATCGAGGCAGCCGTGAGTCTATAAGCTCAGTTTTCTTCGTAAGAGCTTTGTATACACTTACCTATGATCATCAATAACAAAACTGCTGTCGGTCGCAGGAAACCTCCACTTCCTGAAACCTTTTATTCTATCTTTTCTCTACAATTTTTTGCAATATTATGTATGAACTTTCTTGTACACCTTTGTGACACAGTCATATTTTCTTTCAAGTTTTAAATCTTTTTATTTACTCCAAGCAACGTATTTTTAAGAAGATACACACAAACATAAAGGAGGATGGGGAGGGGAGGAGGGGGGGGGGGGAGGTACTACACTGGTAACGAAAGCGATGATTGCCATGATGTCTAATTCAACAAAATTGTTTTCCTAACACATCGTATTCCTATCAACATTTTCTTTAGACTTTTATTTTTTTATCCCGATAAAAGCAAACAAATAAAGAGATCATATTTTATCAAAGATATAGAAGCTTCCTTTCAATAAACATAAACAATGATTTGATTTGATTTGTATTTATTTTCTTTTTCTTCATGGTCTTTTTCCAAAGTTACAAACTAATTATGGTAATAAACAAATTATATAATTAATACATCATCAACGTAAAATACTTCCATTGTAATACTAACATAAAATTATCATGAAGAAGGATTGCCACCTAAGCTAAACTTGAAGGCGTGGTAATCCTCTTGAAAAAAAACTGAATAATTCCTATATACATAAATGTTGTTGGGGATAGGAGTGAAACGGATGTATGAGAAGATGACAAGATAATAATCTATGATCACCTAGAATTAACAATATCAGAACATACAATTAAGAATCAGCGTCATGCCTTTTCCATGCTGTCAAGTCTTACGCAGGTGTTCAACCAGTCAATGGGCGGAACAACATGTCACTGCGTGAAAAGCTATACATCTAGGGTGTCCTTCTTACCCCCCCCCCTCATCTTCAAGAGCGATCGGATATGGATTCATTTAGAGTGAGGGTGCTTTACCAGAGGAACGCCTTGTCAACAAGGCCAGGTTGAACTTCACCTTACGTACCTTGACAAACCACCATTAAACTGACTTTAAATGAAAATGATACTGTATGAAGGTCTTGTCACTGTCATTTTTAGTGGAGGTCATCGCATATGTAAGTTTATATTCCCCTTTTTTATGGCCCTCCACATGTTTATTTAGTTACGTAATATAAAAATAATATTTTAGAAATAAATCATACGGTTAAATATTTGTAACCCAGTTGGTTTCAAGATCAATTTCTTCACCGGGATAAAGATCGAGGCGACTGTAACTAATTAACATATTTCCTACATGCAACAGATTTAATCATCCTAATATTGAAAATGTTATTATTTTATTGAACAATAATTACGATAGTTGTTTTTGTGCTTACTGTACTGATTACAGAATAGAAGTCTACATTGATGTTGTGACATACTTAGCAAATGACATTTACTTTGCATAAATCCAGCTTCTTATAAATTATTGTCGGCGATGGTGGTCACTCGATAATTTCCAAATGGACTTAAAACCTGTTCGAATGGGCTAACGCAAAATAAAAGGGAAATGATATCCATGTAAATCTGATTTGTCAGAGCTATACATGGCAGTGGCCGCTTTTACATAAGTTCCTTCCTGTAAAAACCAACTCAATAATAATGATACAGAACTTTGATATCAAGTAAAAACTGAACTGCATGGTATTAATATTTTTATTTATTCACGGTATAAAACAAAACGTGAATAGCAGCCAATGGCTAAATTGTTCATATTTTAGAAGCAAATTTAAAAAAATACATACATGTAGAATACAATATAATTGCAAATGGTAAAAAATATACAACCACCAGATGATGCTGAAAAACAAAAATAGAACAAACATCATAAGTCATAAAGTGTAATTCATAATTCAATGGAGAGAAGTAATTGCATTCGTGATCGATAAATTATTATAAATTATAATGGTTAAGGTTACTATTGGGTTTTAGGTTAGGGTTAGGTTTAGGGTGTAGGTTAGGATGTAGTGTTTGGTCTAGAATTGAAGTTGGAACTTCCGTTAGTGTAGGGAAATTGATCTTGTGTCGAAGAAGCATATGTAATAAATCTCCAATAAATAAGACAACTCAACCGGCAACAAACTTGACTACATGTAAATTTATCTTGTCACTTGCACTTGTATAAGTTGTTATTAAACTGATCATTCCTAATGGCAAGTATATGCCAAAAATGATTTAGACATCCATTCAGAATATTGATAGATACCAGAAGACGACATTGATTGAATACCCTAACGCCTTGAGACCTCTCTTGAGTTATTTCCAAGAATGGTTCATCATAACGGTCTCAGCATTGCCCTTTATGTATCACGGATTCCATTATTTTTCATTAGCTACATTACTTTAGCAAATACATTTTAAGTGCTCATGGGTATCATGGGGATTACGCTAGCAATAAATATGTGACAGCATGATTTTGTCGGCTAAGCAGAACGCTTTGTCTAAAGCACTTTTTTATTACATTCAATAATTCTTTTTAGTTAAGACACATTACACCGGTCAAGGGCAATATATTAGAAAGAACTCAGCAAAGCGATCTAGTTTTTTGTTAAAGAAGTGTTTTTTCCTGGAAGGAGTACTGTAGTGAAATTCTTTTTTTCTCTTCACCGTAATCTGTCATTCTTATTCGCTGATTTTCAACTTCTGCTTCGAAATAAAGGTAAACCAAAAATGTAGACCATAAATGTATAATTCATAAGTGTACCAAAAAATGTGACATTTCGCTAATTGTATATTACCTCAAGGTAATATTTCATTCATGGTTTTCTCGTAAGATTTTATGATCTCTTAAAATGTCACAATACATCATCATGTCATTTCGAAATCCCTTGTACAATAATTGTGTGGGATATTCTTTGCATTCATATCGCAGACAGCAAGGTGGTTCAGACGCTGAAACGTGGTTTTTGATGTCCTGCAGTCTTTAAATAATTTAAATACCATCATCATCATTATAAAGTACATAAATGATAAAGTAAATGAACATTTCTCTGGATTTTCCTCGACTAATATGGTTAGCTTAGAAAAGTGAATAATTTGCTCATTAAAATAAGACATCAATTAGTAAAGGCCGACAACTCAACGTCAGAGCTTCACCATGTTCATTTTAGATCTAAGTTCACCACAAATGGCAAATGTAAATTCCTTAGCCGAATTATAAAAATCTGTCATATTTTGTAACAAATTGGCAATTAGAGTGTTATTCGATGATTTATTTGTCATAAAAATTACTAATTGATTCCTTGACATTGTCCTTTCATTAAGAGCAATGGAAGTAAAGGCATTGGAAGACCACTGTTACTCGTGAATTACTCGTGCAAAGTTTAGTATCATCGTGCTAGGTATAATATTTTAAGCTCTTTATCATGTTTACAAAATAATTACTTTAAAAAAATGATGTGAACGCCTGCTTTCTCTTGACATGTTTAAAGTGGATATTGCAAAGCTTTAAATTGAACAAGTGACAAACAAATAAAACTTATATAAATGAAGTTAAATTTATATGGAAAGTTAAAGAGAGATGAGTGAGAGGGGAGAGAGGAAAATAGAGAGAGAGAGAGAGAGAGAGAGATAGAGAGAGAGGGGGCGAGGGGGAAGGGAGAGGAAGTGGTGGGAAAGGAGCGATGGATAGGTAGGGAGAGAAAGAGTGAATACGTGATATAGATGGAGATAGGAGGAAAAGGAATATACATGGGGTCAGAGAGAGGGGAGAAAGAGATTACTAGGGGGGGGGGGGAGAAAATCATGAGAAAGAAAGAAAGAGAGAGAGAGAGGGGAGGCTGCTGATACTAATGTATTACAGACGATAACATGAACAAGCTGCGGGGTCATATCATAAACGACTAAGCATTTCAAGGAAGATGGTACATTATAATGGCATCGCTTCAAGTCATCATTTTTTATCAGCTATGTTGGTAATGATGGAGATAGAGAGAAATCTCGTTTCTCAGCTCTGTATAATACACATAAGTGTATTATATCATCACCATGACATCCATGCAAGGCACAGAGTTATCAAATTGTGCATCACATTCCCATGAGACACCTTTTGAATTTCTTCTTGGTTTACTTAACATGTTTAAGTTCTTTTAATGTGTAACAAGAATCACAGAATTTACTTAACACACAAATGTACGTGAAAGCTTTTAAGCTCATTGTTTTGCAGCTATATTGCGCATCACTCAAGGAAATGTGAAGAAAAGCTGGGCTAAAAGCGCACAGTATGAACGCGGCATCCAAATTCAGGAGAGAATTTTAATGTAATCCGTAATAAGTTCGGACAGATCGTCGGTTTTGAAGTAAGTGCTAAGTGGGTACGCGAAATGGAAGGGGGGAATGGAAAGGACATATAGAAAACGAGGGATCATCTTTATATGACGGATGAATCCTCCTAAAATGTCGATCGATGATGAGGCTTTCATGACCTAGCACCGTACCTATTATGGGATAAATGACAAATATGGGATGTCAAGGTCTCTTAGATTTCGATGCAAGAAAATGATAGCCAGGAACATACTTGAAAAAGATATATGTGGGATCATGTACGGATCGAACTAGTGGTTACTGTATATGAATATCGAGAAGAAGAAGGTACTAGAGAAGGCAACATCGTGTGAGGGAGAGGTGGTTCGAAGATATACCAACATTTTTATTACAATGTAGAAAGATCTTATCAAAGGTCTTGTTCGTCGTGCCTGGCTTGCTAAAACCTTGGTGATATATGTATTACCATACATTATTAAAACACTTTTTAATGCCACATAAAGACATGTTGTTTGGTCGTTTCACACTAACATGTTTGAAAAATAACATCTAATTTTGTTTTTCTATTTAAAGACCAAACTTGACTATTTCTATTGCCCATTCATAGTTCTTAATAATGCTTAATTGATATTGCGTATAATTGTGCAAACCTTTTTTTAAAGGCTTGCCGCACACAGATTTTATACGGGATGTTTTGTTATCAATTTGTTTCCCTCGAAATACTCGAAGCAACCACTCTTCTTTTATCAGTACAGAAAATAATCCCTCCAATTTGAGATGCCAATCATTTTCATCTGCGTGACAACCTGCCAAGAGTCTTATATGAAAAGCGAAAGTGCTTTCGTCATGTTTAATAGAAAATGTCCAGAGTGTAAGCTGGAAATTAATGCTGACAACAATTCGGGCATTTATTTGACTATGTTGACATGGTTGTGAAAGGAGATTGTTCACGAATTTGTTTTTGAATGCAAGAAAATTATTCTTTTTCTTCAAATGAACAACTGTAGTTTTAAAAAGGGATAATCATTGTCAATTTCGATACAAACAGTAATCGCAACATGGTACGAATACTTGTAAAATCATAGTTAATTTTGATGGTATACCATAGAAGCCATATATTTTTCTTATCATCTTTTGGAAATAGCACCAGTTATACTGGAATCAAATACAGTATCTAATTATATGATTGCAGGGCATCAATTCAATGTTGGTGGACGATGAAGGGATTGAAATAGAAAGGATTCAATTTAATTTTTCACTAAACCAAAATTCTATGATAGCCTACAACAAATTCACTCATCACACGCAAATATCTAGAAACAACTGGTTGTATTAGTATTACAGAAATAGAATTCTGCTATTGTCTGCCAAACTGTTATTAAAAATACATGTACACTCAGCAAAAAAGAAAAGAAAAGAAGAAATCGACACTTTTTATTGTTCAACAGGTTCATGCTTGGATGGGCACATTTTTTTAACCGTTAGAAGGTCTGCTCAAGAATTTATTTTGCAATTATGTTTCAGAGACTCATTTATTGTTGAATAGCAATGCCCACTCATGCGTGAATGGTATGATTCCAATTGCACATCATCTTAAAGGAGGTTAATTTATGTTCATTTTGACATATGATAGAGAATTTTAAATTAAATATCTAATTGGAAATCTTAATTATAAACAGTGTACATTGAACCTTTATACTTGCATAAACATACTTTTATTTTACATTCTACTCTCACTTTACCTGTAAAATTACAATGAAAATATGTACTTAAAACTTTGTTTATCGAGATATATGTTAATTCTAAAATGAAAGACTCAACTGAGCATCGTACATTGTCCTTAAATTGAATATATTATTTTCTTTTTATATATGCAGATAATCGTAAGAAATTGATTTTATTTAATTATCTCAATCTTATTTAGGTCATTTAAAAAATCTATGAATATTGTTGTTGCGCTTTGTGTTTGTTCACATGCCGTACATGATTGATATTTTCTTCCTGCCACAAAGTTCAACATACATGCAATCTTTCTATAAGTTATTATGCTTGATGGATGTACTTGCATTCTGTTATGTTATGTTATTTTACCGTTACTTCTTATTCACATGTAACACCAGCGGACGTGGAGAACCTCATGACAGAATGAAATTTCTTTTAGGTAATCCTCAGGCGTCCGCTGGTGGCATTTTTCACTGTCTTGTAACTTAACTCTTTTATGTTATATGCTCTGTATTGTCATTTCTATTTTGTTTATATATGTAACTGGAAATAAAATAAATAAAATAAATAAAATACATTGTCTTCTTTTGCTGAGTGTATTTTTTCGGGGTGTAATCTATGTTAGATTTGAAAACACTGTCCCGAGACGATTTGTAACGTGAACACTCGAGCATTGAAGTCTATGTAGGTCAAACTAGACATTGGATGTGTCTAGGGCCATTAATTCTTTTTTATTAGTCCTGGAGAGAAACCATGTTCCAGGTAATTACCCAACTTTATGAGAATATTTACAATTTAATCGTTTTATGTCTGGTACCCAGCATGAACCCGTGATCTATTTCGCTGGAGATAGATGCTTTTACACACATCTTCAGCAATACGAAAATTAATGTTTCGCGAAGATGAAAGGTAAGCAATTGATCATGGACTAACTCTGTTATATAATATTCCCTAACCTAACCCTTTTGACCTGTATGTGATCACCGATTCGATGTATTTTGTCAATGAGGCGGGAAATTGTGCAGTCGACAATCCCCTAAACATGACCAACCAAATACGCAGGCAAGCAGAGTTTCTCACTTGTCTGTTTTCCTTCTTCCTCTTTGCTGCTGGATATAATAGAAATCAGAGAGCATACTTGAAATTCGGTAACAGCAAATAATCCTGTTAAACACACTAGCACAACACTCGGGGATTGATCGCCAAGAAGCCCGGGTGGGTAAGGTGATCGCCGGTTATGCTGCTTTGCTTACCGGCTGTGCTCCGCCGTAACATTTCCTTGCGAGCCGTCCTCAGAGCGTGTCACATCATGTTTATATTCATGTCCTGTCTGTTGCAAGAAGGCGTCTCTAATCATGTTTCATGGAAAACAGAAGAGTCATGCTGAGGTTGATGGCGTAGCGTTAACCCTCCTCAGGGGCGGATCCAGAAGGAGCAGGCGGATGTGTGACCCTCTCTAAATGTTGGGATTTTTATATTCGAATTTGTCTAATTCTTATTACAATCCAAATTGGAGAGAGAGAGAGAGGGAGAGAGGAAAAAAGACAGAGAGAGAGAGAGAGTGGGAGAGAGAAAGAAAAAGACAGAGAGAGGAGGGGCTGCATATTTGATTTTGGGCAGACTGGATGGCATATTTGATCCGACACATACATTTTTCAAGTTAATTTGACTGCGATGCATGTTTTCAGCATCAAGGAAAAGTTATTCAAAGGATATAATTACAAACTACTGTTATTTTATATTGTTAAATTAATTAATTTTTCATCATCATCAATATTTGATCGTCGATTCAAATATTGTGATTAGGGAATATCCTCACATTTTCGTATTCTCTTAGTTCAATCTAAATAGATCAACATTAGGATATGCATGGAATACTATAACAAAAAAAATCTTTGATAGAACTGCGAACAAAAATACAAATCGATTCTGTATATTACTTTTGATATAAATATTATGTTTGTGCCATTATCTCTGTTTCATAATCATAATCATGAAAATGTAAGTTTTAAAAATTCGTATCTAACAACTTAAACGAAACTGAAAGAAGATAATATTTGGTATATCAATTTTCCATTTGGTTTAACAAACCCGCATCCACCCCTCCCCTCCCCTCCCATCCCTCCTCTTCTTACTCCGCCCCAGGGGCGGAAGGGGAATACCTCTCGCTGGTTTAGCATTACACGCTGAGCGGGTTGATCCTACCTTCTACCCCGCCTCTCACCCAAGCATGACGGAGAGGAGTAGAGGTGAACCAGGCAAGCGATCTCCAGCTCACGGGTCAAGATGGCGGTTAACGGGAGGGAAAATAGTGCAAGTGGTCATTCCTTCCCCTGCCAGAATACTTGCATCTCGATTTCCCGCCTTTGACGCGAGGAGAAGAGGTATAGCGGGGCGGGATGGTATTGATACACCACGAGTTAGGGAAACATAAAACAAGGTGTGGGAAAGATAGGGGATGATGGGCAAATGATGGTGGAGAGAGCGAAACAAGAACGACGGTGTAAAGTGGAAGAAATACAAGATGGACAGGTTGAAGGGAACTGAACAAAAGATGGATATCGACAGATAGAGAAAAGTTAGAAAATAGACACAAACAGAGAGAGAGAGAGAGACAGACAGACAGACAGACAGAGAGAGACAGAGAGAGACAGAGAGAGACAGAGAGAGACAGAGAGAGACAGAGAGACAAAGAGGGAGAGACAGGGAGAGAGGAGATACAGAAAAATAAAGAATTGAAATTGGGAGATCATTGAAAAGTGGGTACTGTAACTTCAGCATGTACACTACTCACAAGAAAAGCTGAATATCCCCCAGGAAAAATAACATTAGCTATCATCGTTATAGTATATCAGATTGTTAGATTGGTATTTACTTTTACCAAACAAAGATCAATCAATGACGCGGGTAAACAATACGAGAAAGCACTAGAGATTATTGAAAAGAAGAAGAAACTATAAAGTGGATCAGCAAAACAAATTCTGAGTTATTATCTGTAAAATTGACATTTAAACAACAGTTGCATCATTCTATTCTATTTAAACTAAACAGTTGACGGGAAGAGTTATCTTTCTCTTACAATCTCAGTATCGAAACGTTGCCTTTGTCTATTTTTTACCTCTTTCGTGTTGTCCGGTGATACTCCAACTCCGATTACTCCCGGCACTCAGATCGTAATCCGAGCGATTAATTTGATCCTTCAAATGCCACTTGTTGGAAGTCAAGTATAATGTATGATACATCTACCTGGAATTCCGCTAGCGAAAACAACGCAACAAGGTGTTATCATATGATGTTTGCCCACCCGACCGCTCGCCCCCAAAGCGAGCCTTTTTTTGAAATATGCCCGCTGTGAATAGGACAAAAATGAAATTGAATAATTCAAGCCCACACGTAATTAATACATGGGATGCAAGGATTTTAATAACAGAAAAGATATTAATGTAAGAAGGTTTTTTTGCGAGGGCTTTATCACATACAGGCGATGACCTGATGGTAGGGTAATTAAAGGTACTGGCGTAGCTACATAAGCATGGGGGCGCACTTATCCCTCAGCCAGCGAATGGCACATAACAAGAAGAAAAAGAAAATAGAAAAATGAGAGAGAGAGAGCGAGAGAGAGAGAGAGAGAGAGAGAGAGGGAGAGAGGGGGAGGTACAGACAAATAAAGAAACCCCTCCTACACCCTCCCATCAATCTACGGCCTTATTCTCTCATATTTTATCCACTTGATTTTTTCCAGTGACCCCACCCTCCCCATGACGTCAGTGCCCCCACCCGCTCACCAGATGTACCCACGCTACGCCACTGAGTAACGCTTATAAAATCTCCATTATGGGGATTACAGCAAAACCTAACAGATTAGAATTGTAAAAGTTATTGAATTTCGCTGATACAGTACGCCATTAACCTTAACTTATGGTCTTGGTAGCCTTAATTGCGGTAAAGGTATTTCGATAGCCCTGCCTTCCGACCACTGTACTGCCATAAACCAAATGTCTTGAAAGAGTTTTATCAAATGGTTGATATTTTGAAAATGTCAAAATCTTCCTGCACATCGGCAATAGTGCAAAAGGATTAGTATTTTTATATGTTTTTAATAAATCTAGGATATATAATTTCCATAACTTTCAGCAAACTGAAATTGGTCAACTTTTGGACCATTTTTTTTTTATAAATTAAACAAAAATTCATTATGCAAATGGAAAAATTGTACCTCAAAGTTTCCAAATTTAGTCAAATCTATGACTACTTGGGGACTTGTTCATGTAGTATTGATCATGTTTTTACGAGTAATATAGCGATGTTTATACGAGTAATATAGCGTCGCGACTTGCTCAACAAAGGGCTTTATCCCCTTAGTTCATAAAGTATGTGATGTCACAATGGCGAGTGGGGATTTGGCAAGATGTATGACTGTTCGGTAACTTGATCCGAAAGGTCCCGGTTCGAATACAGCATTGGGACTCATCTCTTGGATGGAGAAGTGATCTGAGATGTAAATAGTCAATGCCATTGATACACTTCTCAAAATACCCATAACTGACTCTAGCATCAACAACATGAGAAGAACGTGTTGACATTGATAAAACCTTGAAGGGAAATCCAACCTTGATAGCAAACTGCTTTAGATGATAGCAGTGAAGCCAGAGGAGTAGACTGGTGAAAGTTTGAATGAAATCGGACCAAAAAGAGAAAGTTATGAATTTTAAAAAGTCATAATCACTACAGGTATTGGCTCTTCTAATTGGCAGAATAGGTAATGTAGTGGCGGACAACTTTCCCATTTGTTTCCCATTAAAAAAAATGTGTGACTCAGCAAGGTCTTCTCTCTTTAGAGGACCTATAATAATATTCTATCCATAATATATATCGAGTAGTGCCCCATGGGAGAAGGCACTTAGGAGAAAAACAGAAATTAATGATATTTGTGTACACAGCAAACGGGAGAGTTATCCGCGACTACGCCACAATCCACTGATCAAACTGCCAATTTGAGATTTGCATAGACTTAGTGATCTCATATTTCAAACATCCATAACTTTTTTTAATTATTGTTCCGATTTATTCCAAACTTTCGCCGTTCTATTTTTCTTATTTTTCTTCTTCCATATAAATGAACCTATATTCAAGGGTTGGATTGCCCTTTAAATCCTTACTACTAACACTAAACAGGTGATGTCCAATAGTTGTCTTGTAATTAGACTGAACGTTTTTACGATTTGAAAAATTTATATGACATGGTTGAGCACAGTCACTATCTTGAACTTTTTGACAGGCAATTAGCAAAAAAAGAGGGTTGTATTTTTAAAGTTTTGCCATGTTTTTTCATTATTGTTTAAATGCGGTCTCACCACAAGCGTTTGAAGTTGCCACCTGTAACTTGTTCTCACTGTATATACTCGAACGTACGAAAACATTATAAAATAAATGACCAGAAATGACATTATAAACATGATAACAAAACTGAGTCGGTATGCACGTATTTTCCATGAAAAAATGCAATAGCCTATGTTGGTTTACCCTTAAAGGCATTGTTTAACAATGCCAAATCTGAGATGCATGGCCCTACGTGTTATCAGCGTTTGTGATATGGTGTAATATTGAAGCTCTGAAAGAATTGCGCTTCAAAATGATCATGAAAAGCCTCAAAAAAGTAAAAATCTTTGAGTGACCGGTTTTACCATACTCATTTTCCACAATAGACTGTAGTGTTATAAAATTAACAACCGTTGGGAAAATGGTTTTTGAAATTTCGAATTTCAATCATAAATATCTTGATAATCAGACGGGCGATCGGCTTGTAAAAGTAATGGGATTCCTGACTGACCTCAAGGTTTATACGCATGATTGTAGCATGAGCTAAATCCAGGATTTTGTTTAGAATCTGAGACAAAGATACCCAATCCCTTTAAGATGCACAAAGAACAAAGTATTATCAAAAATGCCACGAATCAATTTTTTTAAATTGAATTTTCCCAACATGTACTTTTTCTAGATTAAAAAAAAAATATCCATGCGTTCTCTTGAGAAACATTTGTAAACAAGTGGTAAACAGCATCTACATCTTCAAGAGTCTTATCGTGATTCGCTGTTGTTGTTGTTGTTGTTTTCTAGATTATATAGGCCTAGAAGACTGCCGTGCATATAGAAACCCAACATGGTCACAAGGGGTTTTCGAGTTTAATCTAGAACGCGTTTAATCAGACATGGATTCGATACGAACGCGAAGAGAGAATCAGCAACTCCGAACATCATTAACACTCGGAAAAAATCGAATTACGCCGAAACCGATACGCTTGATGATTTATGTAAACTCAGCCCGGAATATCGGCACGTCATATCGAATTTCATTTTACATAGGCGTTGGCGGTCCCCTCTCCGGTATTTTTCGTTGGGTTTGTGCCGATGGATGTGCATGTTAGATTAGACAAACCTGGCGATTTTTACATTTTTGAAAATAATTACAACCAGGTTCTGGTAGGCATGCGTGATCCAAGAGCAAAGAGGCTCATAAGTAACAGTTTGGTGTCGTTTTACATTGAACAAGCGGTGGAATTTTACTTGTAAATACCAGTAGAGTTAACCGAAAGTTTAATTGAAAGAAGCAACAATTAAATGCGAACTTCATGGTCCTGGCCCATTTCTTAAAAACCCAAGTCACACCGCTACACAGAATACAATCCAATCGACAGAGGCTGGGTAATTTGTTGATAATATAACTTTCTTTCTTTTTTCGTTTTATTGTCTGTCTGCTGTCGGTTTTGATGGTGGGGCGGGGTATTAGCGATATTTCCATATTCAATTATTTAAGGTTTGCATTGTGCTTAAAGATAAAGACCAGTTCTGGTCATGCGATTGCATTGTGAAAGAAATGTTGTGGAATCGATCAGAAAAGGTTGATCATCTAGCATATAAGTATTGGTGTGTACTGCAAGGTTCTGAAATCATCAAAATGATAAGAAATTTGGCCCAGTCTTGGTAAAGTTACAAGCACTGTACACAGAAAGATGTATATGGGACTACGCGACACGTGCGCGATATCTATCCGGTCCAAATAGATATAATAATTTACCAAATATATCAATTAGTAGGCGGTTTCCCGGCAAAATTTGTATCATCACGTATTAGTCAAAACAT
Organism: Mesocentrotus franciscanus; assembly: GCA_037976565.1. Lineage (NCBI taxonomy): Eukaryota > Metazoa > Echinodermata > Echinoidea > Camarodonta > Strongylocentrotidae > Mesocentrotus > Mesocentrotus franciscanus. Next base: position 32,812,073 of record CP137675.1, read on the forward strand.
ATTCTTTCACATGATTGGTAATAAGAGCTTCCATTTCATTTTTTGAGAGGGGACGTTTCCGAAACTGGTCTTTACCTTTAATATATCGATGATGTCTCTAAGCGCATTACAGATTATGTTATTATCCAGATTCATCGGATTCAGGCTTGCCCGCACAGGCGCCGGAAAGGGGGGGGGGGCAAAACGCATTTCGCCTCCCCAACAAAAAAAACGCCCCCCCTCCAAAAAAAAAGCAGTAAAGGAGTAAAGATGGTTTGTATTTTTTAACCAAAAAGAACATAAAAATAATAAAACCTGAATTGAATCACATATAAATTATATTCCATTCAAAGAAAAGGAAAGTTAAAAGGAATTAAATTTCCTAAACATTCCGCATGCCACCTATATTTATCAATGGAGGTTTTTATAATAGCGATACGCGCATATCGTGGAAATATTATGAAAGGATGGGAAAGCGTGTGTGTTTTAATTATAGGGGTGAGTAGACATGATTTTCCGGTATTTTTTCTGAATTTTTTTTGTAAGTCATACCTTTTTATGCGTTTGATGGAAAATTAGAAATTCCCAAATTTACAATCGGGCGAAAAATATGCTTATTTAGAAGCCTTCATGTCAGGGCCTGCAGAACGGCGGGGCTCGGGGGCTCGAGCCCCCTCACTTTTTTGAAAAGTATGTTAAAGAGAAAAAGAAAGAAAGATAGAGAGAAAAAATAAGTGAATTGCCAATGTCACAAATGAGGTATCAAAATATGCTCATCTGACCGTAATTAAATGCCTAAAAACCTATGAGCTTCCGGCGGCTCTGCCCCCTGGACCCCACTAAGGGCCCTAAGGCGGGACCCTGGATGCTCATCTGACCGTACTTAAATACCTAAAACCCCTGAGCTTCCGGGGGCTCTGCCCCTGGACCCTACCAAGGCCCTAAGGCGGGCCCCTGGATGCTCATCTGACCGTAATTAAAACCTAAACCCCTGAGCTTCCGGGGGCTCTGCCCCTGGACCCTCCGCCTATTAGTGACCTGCCAGTGTCACAATAAAGGTATCTAAATATGCTTATCTGACCGTAATTTAATGCCTAAAAAACCCTGAGCTTCCGGGGGCTCAGCCCCTTGACCCCCTGTCGGGGCTCAGACCCTGGACCCCACGCCAATTTACGCTCGCTACGCTCTACCTGATCGTTAATACTCCACTTTGAAAAACGTCCCGCAGGGCCTGCATGTAACATGTAAGAGTGGTGGTGATGCAGATTCTTCTCCCCCAACTTTTTTGCTCATTACGCCACTGCCCTTGGAAGGTGAGCCCCCTGGAAATTTTGCCCACCCAATCCCAAACTGCTTCCGGCGCGCCTGCTTGCCCGAACACTATATATGCACATTATCCACTCCCTGGGTAGCATTCCAGCCATGCAGGCACCACTTTACAGACGCTCACAACGCTGAGCAAACTACAATGACTTTCGCATTCTCACGAGTACCCATTTAGCATCTGAGTGGAGAGTGGCAAATGTGGATTAATATCTTGCCAAATACGCCAGTGCCGGGCTGGGATTCGAACACCCAACCCTTGGATTGAGAGTCAAGTGAAAGAACCACTATACGACGACATCTACAAAACTTTGTAGCACGAGCTTGGACCTCTATCTTGAGGCCAGGTTGACTGGGTTTCCCTGATGCTAGTAATGAAAATGCTGTACTAAGTCTGCTACAGTTAAGCTAAATCCCCGCTTTAATTATAGGTCTTTAGCAGGTCTTTCAAGGGATTCGTTCGCCTCCTCAGGTAGTATGGGAGATCACGAGCTTCAGAAGTTCGTGACGTATCTTATTATAACATCGTGTAGAAAATGGGCGAATGGCAATATCAATGTACGGCTTAAAGCTACGCAGTCGTCAAAATGTACTTTTGACACAAGATCTCCGCTTCTAGTGTGGCACACGGGGCTTAACTCGCCTGACGTAGGACTGCGTCAGTGACTGGCATGAAATGTGCTTTTGACACACTATTCCCACTTCCAGTATTACAAATGGGGCGTCACTCGCCTGACGTAGGACTGCGTCAGTGAATGGCACAAAATATTGCTTTTGGTACAAGATTCCCGTTTCCAGTGTGACACACATGGCGTCAATTATTGGCTGACGAAGAACTGCCTCATCGACGGGCGTGGTATTAGACGCGTCATGACCGTGACAGTGATACCGTACGGTACAAGCGTTGCATTTAATTAATGGCGTATGGCCTAATTTCCATCATATTTTTTTTTTTTTTTGGACGCAGGTAAACGTATTGAAGTGACGCCTCGTGAACAGCAGACTTTGAAAATATGACCAGTCGCACTTTGTAGCGCCTTTTAAAAAAAGCTTTTCTTTATTTCACATGTTAACAAATCACGAGACGTTGGAATCTTATACGATAAGTTAATATTCAAACAAACTGAAATACATTGCTCAGTGTGTCAAAGCAGTTCTATGCAGATGACCAGTCTATTTATCGTACAATAGCATCCACAGACCTGTAGGTGTTTATGATTTGATGTTGATATGTCAGGCACACATCAGACAATCTCTGATGTAGTTAAGAGCAGCTTTTGCATATCGATGTTGTTTTTTGTACTTGCAATCAATCGAATAAGAATGTCATCGCTAATGACATTTTGAATTATTCATATTAATACCCGCATCTTTATATATTTTTAAAGAACTATACAAGTTCCCTAATACGTAATAGATATTAAATATTTATTTGACATGTTATCTTCAAGTTTCTCCCATTGGAATATATGACAAACTCATTGATATTAAAATGAAGCAATATGTCTAAAACTTTTTTTTTTACAAAGACTATCTCACGGTGTAACCGAAGCTTTCCATTGTGAATGTCCAGTCCAGTCAATGCCTATATAGGTCACACCCATGCGTTGAGCCCATGTGTTTCAATTTTGATGTGAAAACCGGAGAAACGAGCTGACATCGATCTGGGAATGCATGATTTGAATTGGATCCGAAGTGGCATTCATATAGCAATGCAGTGTTTCCTATTTAGGGAAAACGGATCGACAACATAAAGGCCCGATACAATTTTTGGACAGTTTCAAAATTTCAAATTTCCCGGTGCGTTTCAGCTTCGTTTTTCCACACCGAACTGGCATCGAGACGGTATCAAAGCGACATCGCAACTAAAACGTATACTTCTAACCAAGCATGCATTGAGGGTAGTAACGCATCGGAAACGCATGCATTTCAAAAATCGAGAAACGAACTGACATCAAAATGAAAAAGTTTAGGTGTGACCTAGGCACATCCCTTAGCATGAAATCATGTATGTGTAAACGGATATAGATGCAGATTATCCTGAACACTTCTTGGAACGTGCTATTTCAGTTTCGTCATTTATTGTGGCCATTACATAAGATGACTATTATGTCTTAAATTCTTTACAACCTCACCGAGTAACACACCTATTTACAGATTAGGTTGAAACGTAACATACACAGTACGTATCATATATAGATACAAACATAACTCTTACCATCAGGGGCGGATCCAGCCGGTGGCAAGAGAGGGGGCCAAAAAAGGGGCCCACTTCGTGCGAAAATTTGAAAATCGTGCCGGCCGATTTTCCGCTCAGTGGGGTAGTGAGCACAATTTTTTTTGCCCCGAAAATTGAAAATTGGAAAATCGTGCCAGCCGATTTTCGCTCAGTAGGGGGTAGTGAGCACAATTTTTTGTTGTTGCTCAACGGGGAAGCGCCAGGTGAAGGGGTCCATCTTCTTCTTTTTTTTTAACAAAAAAGGGTGTTTTTACCTGTTTTTTTTTCTAGGGGAGGCCCCCCGGATCCGCCACTGCTTACCATAACATTGTACTTATTATACATGACTCTTTTTGCACGTTTTCTTTTTCATTTTTCATAATTTTTGCAAATCTTTTTTTGAAATTAAATAAGATATCGAAAATTTAACTGAATTACAAAGGGTCTATATAATGATTATATTCATATAATTATAACGTGTTGGGACCAATATTTGTTGAGTGGTGCCCTTTTTTCTTCTTCTTCTCTGTTTTGTGTTATTTTTGTCCGCTCTTCCTGATAGATACAGGGGTCTGTATGACCTCCAAGAAACGCCATTAGGAGGCGACGATAGGGCGGGAATCCGAGGAGCTTCATCGCCTGCCAAATATCATTAAGGTTCGTCAAGATAAACACATCGGTGACAATTTAATTGTAATAAGTGCGGATTGTATGGAATTAAAATCAATCGTAGATTTATCCCGTCGACGAGTTCGTAGACAAAAGATTGAATAGGCCTAAATCAGAAGATTGGAATGATGCAGGATTTTGTGGAAATTAATATTAGGAGCCAGTAAGATAAGAGTTTGGTTACGATGGATTCTACTCGTATATACCATCGAATAATCTATCCCCGGAAAAGTCGGTACCAGGGACAACTACCCCTATAGGAGAACTACCCCTATGGGTACCTACCCCCTATAGGACAACTCCTCGAGACAATCACCCGTAGGACAACAACTCCTGTCGACAACTGTCCACTGGGAACCCCATGATGATTACCACCAGACCACTACCCTCAATCATTATTACAGTAAGATAGTTTTCCGAGAAATAATTGAGTTGTCTTGAGGGAGGGGGTCATTGTCCGGGATTATTGACCAGGGCTTAAATGTCATGGGAGATACTTGTCCCGGGGAATTTTGTCCGGGCGCATTAATGTGCTGTCCGTGGAACGAGACTGCACGTGCTGAAAGTCAATGTACTAGTTTCCATGCACTTGGGAAGCGCAAAGCGCACAGAATGAAATACAAAAAGCTATTTATATAGAACTCTACACAGAATACTGCTGAATGTATTTCCGTTATACTCTCTCAACCATGACATATTTCGAAGGAATATGCTGCACTGTATACTCATCTAATCACGTGATTTGTTTTATTTGTTATCATTATTACTATTATTTTCTTGGGGGACGACAAATGTTCCCTAACGATAGTTTGATTACCCTGTTCAACCACAAGAATATGATAAATGAAGTCAAATAAAGTTATCATAAATTTATCAAGCGTATAGCTCCTCGTTCCAAATGACAAACCGCACATCTTATACATGTATATTCATGCTTAATCCAGCAAGGGTCAGTTGCTTTTTTAGAATGTGTTTTAAATAAATTTCATCTATAGATAGACAGGATTTTAATCATTGGGGAAGGGCAACTGTTCCATGTGTAGGTATAGAGTCGGTTTATTAATAAGTCATATCGCTATTAATTCATCTATTTGATAGAGACCCTTCCTTTAAACATTAATATGTCATCAGGGTTATATAACTATAGAGCCCCAGAAGATTAGCTGCACTTATCGAATGGATTAGCTCTCCTCGTATAATATCACTATACAAAATTAGCATGATGAGAAAGGATGATGGAAAATAAGTTATTTTGGATTTATACAGCGCTTAATGATGTCTCTATATAGGCGAATTACAGATATAACAGGTATTAGGATAATATATTAGTATCCGAAATAAATGCAAAATCATCCAGTATTTATCAAGAAGCCACTGTCTGATATATATAAAATTACCCTATTTAATGAAATTTCATTAAAAAGACACTGATATAATACAGTAATTATGATATTATAATTTGTTTCAGCATTTATTTCGTTCCACTAAAGATTTTTTTGATAAGTGCTAGTGCGGAGTAATCATAATTTTATTTATTTATTTTACTTTTATCTATACGGTATAAAAACATCATCACGTAGAGTTCAAGAACTGATAATGGTTGACTTACAATGAAATTGAATAGTGTGAACAACATTGAACTAAAATATATAAACTTAAGAAAAACATGTTGTTTTACGCACATGAAAATGTGGTTACAATACAATATTCAACGAAAGAAGCCAGGCTGGCGACATGTCACTCTGGAGACAACATTATCAGCAAATAATTGTGGAGGTGTGGCAGCAGCACAGCAGCGCCCTAAGTCAATACAATATGTATAATATCTAGTACTCGACATAAAGCTGTTTTTATCACACAATATCTTATATTTTCTCTCGTAGCCTCTAAAAACTTTGGATAAATCAAAGGTGGTAATTCAACATGAACTACAGTACAATAATTTCTTAAAGAATATTCTTGAAAGAAAACGGAATTGAAACCAATGTATTCGCTTTTTGTCTGTTTCTGGAAACCGAAAAACATGTTTACGTGAATACATTCCACCCACTGGTTATTAAACATTTACGAAGTATATGACATGAATATTCCGACGTGTTCAGTTGCATATAAACTGTTAAAATGAGGGTCATATTTCTTATTTGATAAGTCAATTTGGCAGAAAGAGAATCTTTTATACGATGACCCAGAGTTCAATAAACCCGACTGATACGGGGTACCTGTATTGAATGGAAGTGTCCCGGTCACGTCGTGTGGTTTGCTTTGAGGCAAACACGGCTATATCGAACCATCGATTTTGAGTATAGCAGTCGATACTATCAACTTTTGGCAACAAATCACGAGGCCTCTTCATTCTTTGATTGCATCTCATTCACAGGAATGCAAGAAAAGAATTATCTTGCCCCCCTATTCCTCGCTCTCTTGAGCGGGAAGGGGTGTTCTTGATGAGGAGGAGAAGAAGAAGAAGAAGAAGAAGAAGAAGAAGAAGAAGGAAGAGGAGAAGAATAATAATAATAATAATAAGAAGAAGAAGAAGAAGAAGAAGAAGAAGAAGAAGAAGAAGAAGAAGAAGGAAGAGGAGGAGGAGGGGAGCAAAAGAAGAAGAAGAATAATAAGAAGAAGAAGAAGAAGAAGAAGAAGAAGAAGAAGAAGAAGGAAGAGGAGGAGGAGGGGAGCAAAAGAAGAAATAGTTGATGAAAAAGAAAAAGAAGAAGACAAGAAGAAAACAACTACTTCAGAACAAAATTAGCTGCGAGATTGTTAAAACATTGTCTTTAAAGATTGAAAATGGTGTTGAATTTTTCGACAGGAATTAAGCAAGATAAAATGACAGGTATAAAGAAATGTCACTTTTGACAACATTAATGCATTTTTGCCGCCGTCTAGCCGCAATTTAATCCCCATGAGCCCACGAAAGTGACGCCCCTGTGTAAGAGAAGTCAGAACTCTGGCCTTATGTTATCTGCAAAAGTTATGCATTACTAAATATTTCATGAACACCGCAAACCCTCTTTGCAAATTGTTTAATAATACATGAAAACTCTTGACAACGACTATATAAACCGTCCCGATAAAAATAGAGACCACTGTCTGTCCTGACATTTTGAATGTTGGATCATTAACAGCTTTAATCCCACTGGGTAATCTCACTCCCCCATGTTGACCACAATCTTTTGAAAATTGATGAGCACTTGCTCTAAATTTCCTGCCACCTACAGCCCCATAATGTTTGAAATTTTAAAGGTGTAATACATTAATTTCCCAGTGCAGGGTGGCAAAGGCGTATTGGCGTAGCTATATAGGAGGCGCGTGCCCCGTCAAATAGCGAATTAAAAATATAAAAAAAGAGAAATAGAGAGAGATGGAGGGAGAGAATAAGAGAGAGAGGTAGGAGAGAGGGTGAGAGGGTGGAGAGAAAGACAGAGAGACAGAGACAGAGACAGAGACAGAGAGCGGGGAAAACACTTTTGTGTTTTTTTTTAACGCCATACTTACAACTCAGTTAGATACTGAACCAAAATGTCAGTTTCAGCCATGAGCTGTATACATGAATCAGACCCGCATATGCACCTCCACGAAGAAACTTACTTATAATATTACAAAGTTATTACTTAGGACAGATTTCTAAAATAAAATAACACGTTAAAAACATGTGAGGTTGTGTTCCCTCTTTCAAAAGAGGTTATGAACGTCTTGCTCTACTTTGGTATTTCGTATTAAAAAAAATGCATTCTAAAAGAGCATAGATTTCTGTATGTATTTCAATTTATCTTACATTTAAAGCCCCACTGCACTACTTATAGTTACTTGCGCCCTCTATATAGCATATAATGCCTAATCGGTACCCGTTGGTCCCCCATGGTCCTCCTTTTCTTATGTTAAATGAGAGCTGATTTGATGAGATAACCACCTGTCAGTAACCACGCAGGGAGGTCTAATCCCTCCTGGCCAAACTAGTGCAGACAGGCTTTAAACAAAATCCAAAATGGCGTCTTTTCTGATCCAGAAAGGCGTTAAATTAACGCAAATTAATATGTGACGTCACCCTTCTAGTACCCAGCATACGAATGAAGGCTGGTATATGATATTAATACGTTTCGACTTGTTCGAGAGATGACATAGTTAATGCATCAATGGAAATTAGGATTTGAGCCCTTTCTGTATATGCTAATGGCACAAAATAACTAGATTATTGTTTGTCTAACATTTCAAATTCAAGGTTAATCATCTTATCTGATCTGAGGTTTCATTTTATCTTATCTAAGTTTGATTTTATCTCATGTCAAAGAACATAATGAACATTGAGACTATGCCTAGGCAATGCTTAATGTTTTATATCCAGAATTTTAAAAAGCACTCAAATAAATCAGCAGATGTAAATTCTCTAAACTAGGTTTGACAAAGAAATGTCTTGTGCTGCATGAAAAGAGAAGTTAATAATGGAAGAACCAGATAGTTCAGTCACGTGACATATCTTGAAGTGCCAATAGCATTTTATGTAATTAATTAGAGCCCTTTTATTACCTATCTATACCAAATTGGTAATAAGCAACTTGTACTGTTATGTAAAATGATAAGAAAATGAAGACAACATTAAAATAAACATTGAAAAGATTGCACTTACTTTATTCACGCCTTAATAGCATAATGGTGTCTATTTAGGGATTGAATCTGAAAGTTTTTATATCGTTTTTATATCATCTCTCGCATGGTAATGGGAATAGAATGAAAGATTAGTCATCAGATAGGCCAGAAAGATGCGTTCCAGTAAAAAGTCTTTATTTTATGTCCCACAAACTGTGACAAAATCGTATGGGGGAAAGGTCATGTTAATATGCAGCCACTGTTTTATGGAATGACTTGCCGGAATACCTTAGAAATAAGAAACACATGAAAAGTTCAGAATTAACTTGAAAACATTATCTATATAGCACTTTATAAGATCTCACAATTATGAACCCAGTGCACCATTTTCACTCTTCTGTATTCTGATTTGTAAAGTGCATTGAGGACATGCAATTATGCCTATGTGTTATGCGCTATATAAAACGTGTAATTGTTATTATATTATTAGATCATCGAAATGAACGTCGTAAGGACGTAATACTTTACGGACCCCATGATGAAAATCGTATTACTTAGGAGGCTGATTTTTTTATTTTATGTCAAAATCGGGCTCCGTAGACACTTTCTCAGCTCAAATTTTTAAGAGACTAATAGAAGGTTAAAGGGATAGTTGAGTTCTGTTGGAGAGGGCGCTACATAACATTTAAATGACAAAATCATCTTTGTTTGATCAAAATCGGTTCAGAGACGGCTGAAATATCCATAAATATAACCATTTCTAATATTTGTGTGCTACCACAAAATATTCGATAATTTGAACCAGCCGTTGAAAAAACGAGATAGCGCCTTATACGTTTTATTCCAGCCAATGCCGATGTTGGCTTTTTGTTGGCTTTATGTTTGCTTTTTCGTGTTGGTTATAATACGCACAACCAGCCGGCCAGTGTATTATTATTATTAATTAATTAAATAATTAACGGTCACCGTATTTTTTTTAAAGTGGAGCTGAATTGGTATGATCGTATTGGCTAAATTTCACACATTTTGGGGTCTAAAATTACCTTCATAGCAATTTTAGGTCTTAAAGGGCACTAGAAATGTCATAAATAATAATGAGAGCAATAACCATGCACTTTGAAGGCATTTGCGGTCTTAAACAAGAACTCAACTATCCCTTTAACGATATCTTAAAACCCAAACAACACGCGCCGTAAAACCCATAGCAACAAAGACGACGTTAACGATAGCAACAGCAGCAACAAGAATATAAATATTTTTATTTGGAAATTATTGAAATGCTCTAAACGTCATGCGAAACCTTTAAAACAAAAGAAAACCTACATAATAATAATTATAATAATACCATATTTATAAAGCGCATAATAAAAAGTCTGTTTCTTTATGCGCTGTACAAGCATAAATGACAATTTGAGAAATATAATCACAAAAAAGAAATCAACAAAGAGAATATACTATGCACATCTTATAACTACTAAAATGACTAACTTAACATAATAACTAACATGATTAATAGAAAGATAGCGAACATGGTCAAAACAAATAACGTAAGTAAGGACAAAATACAGTTTACAATAACTAATTGAGGCCAAAGAGGTGCGTTTTTAGTACTGATTTGAACGTTGCAGAAGTGGGTGCTTGTCGTATGAAATGTGAAAGATTGTTCTAAAGGTTTGGTCCAGCGACTGCAAAAGATCTGCCCCCATAGAATAATGTATTGGTTTTGGATACACAAAGTAATGCTTGATTGCTTGAACGGAGGGTTCGGGGTGGGTGGTATTGTCTAAGCAAATCAGCCAGGTATGAAGGAGAAGAACTGTTTTGTGCTTTATATGTAATTAATAAAAGTTTGAACATGATCAAAACGGAAAATACACTCTTGTTTCTTACAGTATGTCACATGCGTCTGAAGGGTTGTAAGGGGTAAAGAAAATAAGGAGGAGTTTGGCGTTGACAAATTACTTTGCTTTTTAAAGATGTACATCAGGCAATTCATTTAGTTATATAATTGTTTAAATTAGCCATCTTTACATCATTTAACACTAGGCACTTATACAAGCCTGTCTCCTTTTTAGGAGTCTAACTTACATATATTTAATGTTTTTTTGTATGTTTTTCATCTCTAGGTCTAATCCACACGCATGACAACAAATCAAAACGAAAAATACACTCTTGTTTCTTACAGTATGTCACAAGCGAATTCATGTATTTTCACTGTTAATCCATCGTGTTTCCGAGAAAGTTGAAATAAAATCCTGAATCTTAAATAATTCAGTACGGATAAATCACACATGAACGCCCTTTAACCATTTCAGCCCTAGTCAAAAGAAGAATAATCAGACAACACTCACTGCATGTAAAATGTGTGATTTCTCGAAAAAGCGCAGATTTTCTTCCACTCCCAGATGTGTTTTAACAGAAATTGAGCGAGTCTATTTTTATCGTCTGCGTGACCATAACACTTTCTGGTCAGACTTGTTTTATCTTTGAATAATATGTCGACGTTTCTTTCAACCCCGACATTTGACCTGATTTCACATGTTTTCATTTTTTTGTAATTCCTAAATGCAATACGGTCTTCTAAATAGATGTGATATGAGGGATAATAATACGTTATTCGCGTATCACTTGCACATAATTATATTAACCACAATAAGTTTATATCTTGGAGGCCATTGTGAGTGGTGTATTGCAGTTTATCTATGCAACTATACCGTGTGAAAAAAGGTATTCATCGACAGTAGATACGAATCTAATATTTCTAGGTTTAGCCTGTGCTATGTTTAGCATCATTGATAAATGCTATCAAATGATTGGTTTGGAGTAAAACAGAAGAATATATGTAATGGATACAGCTCCATTTTAACAAATATTGAATGTACTATTTACCATTTTCGTACATCAGTCTAAATTACGACTGGTAAGAAAACAACATTGAGATAACTACTTTAAAAGGACAACACAGCCGATAAAAATGCAAGTTTTTTTTTCTTACACCCTTTGTCGAAATGAGAAAACGTTTCACAACATTATTAATTGACGTTCCTCTACAAATACACATACAAAAACATTTTGCTCGGGAGTTTGTAATAAGCGTTTGACTGCAATGTGGAACAAATGATTGTAAACTTATCATATTTTCAAACGATCGAGTAATAATATTGAAGATGTGATCAATAAATTCAATATGAACTTACCTCAAAACATCAGTCCATTTAAGTCACAGCTTTCTCGTATTTCTGTCCAACTGACTGGACCTGCAATGAGAGAGGTTTTTCGTATAGTTCAAATTTCTTTCACATTCGATGCGAGGAGTACCATAAATAATACATTCTGGTCTTTGTATTTATTTATTCTTAAACGAAAATTATGATGGTATACTTTAATCAGATGTCGTCTTTTACTGTGTACCAAATACAAGTTCTATGAATGCAAAAATGATTTAGTTGTAATGATAAATCAATGAGTTAAGCATTATCGTTTCTGTAATGCTGTAACCCGATATGAAAAGACATTTCCGTCAGTCACAAACTAGTCTTTCGAGGTTTTGTGTATTGTGCGTGGCTTAATGATGAAGACAGTTAATATAAATGTCAATAAAAGCAAGATCAACTCACATGTTTGCCTGTCACGAATCCGGTTGATGAGTTCTGACGAGAGAAAAAAAGTCGACCGCAGACAATATAGGCGCCCCTTGTAAAGCGCGCCCAAAATTCCACTGATTTTCAGCTCACTTTCTTGGCAAGTTACTCTGACAACGCTCCTAACTCGACTGTTCATAATAACACGCTACCACCAAACAGCGCCGCCGTTGCTAGTTTCTCCTACCCTGCATAAGAAACGACCTCGTCTTTAACGCATCATCCAACTATATACCTCTAAATCTCAGAATGACTCCATCTCTTCCTCCCCTCTCTCTCTCTCTCTCTCTCTCTCTCTCTTTCTCTATATTTTTTTTTTTATATCTGTCTGTTTGTCTACTCTACCTACCTACCTACGTATATATATGTCTATCTATCTTTCGATCGATCTATCTATATATATATATATATATATATATATCTTTCTGTCTGTCTATATATATATATCTGTATGTCTTTATCTCTCTTTCTGTCCATATCTCCTTTCTCCCCATCTCCGTCATCTGTTGTGCTCTCCATCTCCTACCCCACTCTCTCTCTCTCTCTCTCTCTCTTCCACTCTCCTTGTGATTATCTTCCTATCTATCTCTCTCTCTATCTCTCTGCATACAATTAGAATATTTCTCCTTTTCCCTCTTTCCATCTTACTCCCCATCTGTTTCTCTCTCTCTCCCTCTCCGTCTAATCATTTTCTTTTTATCTATCTTTCTCTTTCATCCGTTTGCTTATGTAGAACATTATAAATACGAAATCGGGTTTAAATTCGTGTATTTCTATTTGTAGATAGACAGAAAAATCATATAAATAAATAATGTGGAGTAATAAATTGCCCCAAAATGTACATTTTAAAATATATTTATGTAATTCTGTTTTCTATTCTTCAACTCTCCTATCGCCATCTTTACATTTATGACGTGTTCTTTCTATTCTCTCTCTCTCTCTATATATATATATATATATATATATATATATATATATATATGCATATATATCTCATCACACTCCTATATGTCATTCTCTCCTTCCTTATCAATCTATCCTTTCATCTCCATCCCACCATTTTAGCCCTACACACACACACACTCTCTATATCTCTCTCTCTCTCTCTCTTTCTCATTTTCAATTCATCTTCACTCCAACAGAAACTCCAAACTCGTCAATGTATTTTGACAGTTAGAGAGATTCCATGCATCAAAACTCCATTTATTACAATTGCCACCTCCCTCAATTCCACTTGCTCAGTTCTCTGTTTTGGATTGGAGATACAAAGACCAGAAATGGTACTTCAAACTACCTCATCAAAGTGCTAGGTCTTCGGTCCTGGAAATGGCAAACTAAGTGGAAAGATCATTGGTTTTCTCCGGATTTTCTACTGATGGTGGTCGATCATGGATTCGTTGCTGATATGGGAGGTTCCATCTAGTTCAAGTTGATCACGAATAAGCACGTCGATTGATTTTGAACGACCAGCAATATACAGAAAGTATTGATATACTAATGTTTTTAGGGGGTATTCTGGGCGCCGCCACGCGGGAAAAAGGCGAAGGGGAGGCGCAAGTCTGCTGTGGCGTCTTTCCCAGCAGGTAAATGCGGTTTGGAGAGAGAGAGAGAGAGAAAAAAAAATACATTAAGGGGACTACGATAACGTGTACGACCAGAATTGTAGAGTGAGAAACTATGTGCACGATGATGAGGCATTAAGAGGCTCACATCTAGACACTGATACAAGGAAAGTGGGTGAGGTCAACATACAAATTGGATTAGGAAGATTTTGTATAGGGGTGTATCATCATTAACATTAGAATAACCCATCTCATTAAAATGATTAATTTATCCTAGGAGTCGCCCAGCAATTTTTATAATTGTAGCCCCTCCCCCTCAAAATGGCATATTTTGCCTACCTTTTCATACACTATTGAGCGATTTGTCATGTCAAATCGGATGTGAATGATTGCTGAGTTGGCGAATTGCAAAGACGTGTTACCACTTCCGGTGCAATTTCTATATATGAAAATGTTTTATTAAGGTTAAGCAATGCCCACGTTTCCAAAAGACATTTACTTTTCTTTTATTTATTTTCCAGTACAATGAGGCACTATTCTTAAATTCAGATAATAATCAGAATGCATAATTCAAATCTTAGAAAAAAAATTCTCCATAAACAACAGAATTAGAGATGAGTACCACAACGATGCATTATACATGTTAGGTTTCCTGCACGATTTGGTTTGAATTCGCAAAATGAATAAAATAGATATATAATTAATTTCCCGCAAAAGAAAATTATATGCGTGGTATTGGCCAGTCAATAAATCAAATATCATAAGGAAATAAACGAGCGGGAACATAACCAATAAATAATATTAACCCTGTAACGAGGGGCTAGTCTCTACTTGGCAAATGATCTTATCGTTAGTGGAGTCTGAAACATGGCGTAGTTGTATTAATACATGTTGTTCTACTTGAAGAGCTGGACTAGACACTTTGTCCTTTTATTGACCTTTGAGAGAGATCCCGGATGTGTGATGCCCTCCCCCAAGAATAAGCATGGTGATAGCCCCTATCATAACAAGATGCATATTGAGATTGCCTGAGGTTGATTCCTTGAACGTCTTTACGATTATGTTCCATATCTTCTTCAATACAGTGGTTTACCTCTATATACAAAAACAAAAAACAATTAATACATTTGATGAAAACTTTGCTTTTTCAAGAGGAGACGGTCAATGTGTTTTGCAAATGGAGTATTTAACACTTTTCTTCTTGGTTTTATTATGCACACAACCAAAATACACTGTTGCCTAAGAGGTCTCTTGATAGAACTTTATTGACCAATTCTATCACTCTTAAGGTTAATCAGTTAAGTTCTGAGTAAAAAGATATAAACGTTATATACCAAGAAGAAGTTATATCGTCTTATTCATTTAATGAAAAGAGTTAAGAATTTTTCTTCTCCAACTTTATAGGCAAGAGTGTATTTATAGAAATAAAGTATAATATAATTTCTTTTTCTTTCGTATCATCAGAGCTCTTTGTTCAGACATATCCTATATTAACATATAAGTATGTCTCTCATTTTTTCTTACATTGTCTTCAAAGAAATATACAATATTATTATTATTATTATTATTATTATTATTATTATTATTATTATTATTATTATTATTATTATTATTATTATTATTATCATTATTAGGCCTATTATCATTGTTATCATTATCCTTATCATTTTATCATTTTTATTATTTTTATCATTATTATTATCATCATCAATAATAATGGTAATAGTAATAAATAATGATAATGATAATAATAATAAATAACAATAATTTGAAGAAGAACAAGAACAAGAACAAGAAGAACTAGAATGAAAGATGATGATGAAAATGATAACAATAACAATATGATTAAATTGTCATGGTCATATTTACCCAGGCCAGGGTAGCCTCATTAGTATCAATTATAATCCTCATGATTACCAATCAATCATATTGCGTAATCATTGACGTAAATTGTAATGTCAATGGTGTTCGAAGCAAAAACAAACAAACTTTATTATTTTCATATGCATCTATTACTTTTGGATCATACGGGAGAAGCCCTACAGTTTTGAAGTATGATTTTACTTGTTTTATTTTACCCTGTTTTTTTTTGTATTATTGGGATACTGACGTAGAATCACGAGGCACGAAATTATTCCCCCAAAAAAAAAAAAAAAAATAGGAACAATTAATTCAAATATTTCTTTCACAATGTTTTATGTTTCTTATGATAACATAAATAATCATAGTGATGACAAGGGTGATGATAATAATAATATGATAATGAATGATGCTGATGATGTTGATGATGATAATGAATGATGATGATGATGATGATGATGAAGATTATGATGATGAAGATGAAGATGATTATGATTTCAATGATGATGATGAAGATGATGATGATGAATATGCTGATGATGATAATGTTAATCATGATGATGAATATGATGATGATGACGATGAAGATTATGATGATGAGGATAAAGATGATGGTGATGATGATGATGATGATGATGTTAATCATGATGATGAAGATGATGATGCTAATGCTGATGATGATGAAGAATATGATGATGAGGATAAAGATGATAATGATGATGATGACGGTGATGATGTTAATCATGATGATGAAGATGATGATGCTATTGCTGATGATGATGAAGATGATGAAGATGATGATGATGATGATGATGATGATGATGAAGATGGTGTTGATAATAATAATAATATTATATAATAATGTTGTACATGATTGTGTGTACCGAAGCTTCATAGTTTTTACAGTACACTACGAGTGGTAGATAGGGGCTGGTCCTCAAACTTTAATCATATCATTCAAATGCTTTAATTAGAATAATGAATGGATGAGGAGTATGTTTATAAGAAAATACATAGTCTGAGCAGAACAATTTACAAACAACAGCAATCCTTTCTTCTCAACTTTAAAACTGTATGAGAAGCAGTACATATAGGTTACATGATTTATACGTTTAAGGTTTCATACCGTAATACAGTACACAAAGATCGGGTGTTCAACTTCGTGAAGATGTAATGAGAATCTATAAATCTCATCTTCGAGATCTGTGCAAATAACATAACGCTTCATCGATGATACCTACAATGTATTTTACTCGATTTCTCGCCGATGAAACGGACAAGACCCAACAAATTTTCCCGCCAATTATGCGACATTGAAGAATTGGGAGTCAAATCGGCGGTAAATCCCCGCGGAGAAGACTGCACTATTTGCATATCTCATTTTTTGATCTCGTCTCTTTCTCTCTCCCCCGCAGCCTCCCGGGGATTAGTGAAGACAGCTTTGGGTGTAACAGTCAAGATAAGAGGGTTGAATTCACCCACATGGTCCTCTAATCGCTTGTTATTCATCACATCTCTTTAGAATTACTGCATAGAAAGACTTAGATATTACAAACAGGTTTTAAAAAGCTAAACAATTTTGACAAGGTTCCCTTGTGCCTGCTTTACCTACCCCCTGCAGACGACCGCTTGTTGATCACGAGGAATGTTTTTAGCTTTCCTTGAATGATACCTACACTTGAAATAATATTTGTGTCATTTGATTCGGATCAGGTTTAACCTACATTCGGAGGGCTCTGACTGAGTACGAAATAAACAGACTATCCCCTGAGTGATATGCTCATCTTCATATGATAGTAAACTGTCCCCTTTGTGATTGACTCATCTTCATAAAATAGTATACTATTCCCTGAGTGATTGGCTCATCTTCATAATGATAGTAAACTGTCCCCTTTGTGATTGCTTCATCTTCATAAAATAGTAAACTGTCCCCTTTGTGATTGGTTCATCTTCCTAAAATAGTAAACTGTCCGCTTTGTGATTGGTTCATCTTCATAAGATAGTAAACTGTCCCCTTTGTGATTGGTTCATCTTCATAAGATAGAAAACTGTCCCCTTTGTGATTGGTTCATCTTACTAAAATAGTAAACTGCCCCCTTTGTGATTGGCTCATCTTCATAAGATAGAAAACTGTCCCCTTTGTGATTGGTTCATCTTCATAAGATAGAAAACTGTCCCCTTTGTGATTGGTTCATCTTACTAAAATAGTAAACTGCCCCCTTTGTGATTGGCTCATCTTCATAAGATAGAAAACTGTCCCCTTTGTGATTGGTGCATCTTCATAAGATAGTAAACTGTCCCCTTTGTGATTGGTTCATCTTCATAAGATAGAAAACTGTCCCCTTTGTGATTGGTTCATCTTACTAAAATAGTAAACTGCCCCCTTTGTGATTGGTTCATCTTCATAAGATAGTAAACTGTCCGCTTTGTGATTGGTTCATCTTACTAAAATAGTAAACTGCCCCCTTTGTGATTGGTTCATCTTACTAAAATAGTAAACTGCCCCCTTTGTGATTGGTTCATCTTCATAAGATAGTAAACTGTCCCCTTTGTGATTGGTTCATCTTACTAAAATAGTAAACTGTCCCCTTTGTGATTGCTTCATCTTACTAAAATAGTAAACTGCCCCCTTTGTGATTGGTTCATCTTCATAAGATAGTAAACTGTCCCCTTTGTGATTGGTTCATCTTTATAAGATAGTAAACTGTCCGCTTTGTGATTGGCTCATCTTCATAAGATAGTAAACTGTCCGCTTTGTGATTGGTTCATCTTCATAAGATAGTAAACTGTCCGCTTTGTGATTGGTTCATCTTCATAAGATAGTAAACTGTCCCCTTTGTGATTGGTTCATCTTCATAAGATAGTAAACTGTCCCCTTTGTGATTGGTTCATCTTCATAAGATAGTAAACTGTCCGCTTTGTGATTGGTTCATCTTCATAAGATAGTAAACTGTCCCCTTTGTGATTGGTTCATCTTACTAAAATAGTAAACTGTCCCCTTTGTGATTGCTTCATCTTACTAAAATAGTAAACTGCCCCCTTTGTGATTGGTTCATCTTCATAAGATAGTAAACTGTCCCCTTTGTGATTGGTTCATCTTTATAAGATAGTAAACTGTCCGCTTTGTGATTGGCTCATCTTCATAAGATAGTAAACTGTCCGCTTTGTGATTGGTTCATCTTCATAAGATAGTAAACTGTCCGCTTTGTGATTGGTTCATCTTCATAAGATAGTAAACTGTCCCCTTTGTGATTGGTTCATCTTCATAAGATAGTAAACTGCCCCCTTTGTGATTGGTTCATCTTACTAAAATAGTAAACTGTCCCCTTTGTGATTGGCTCATCTTCATAAGATAGTAAACTGTCCGCTTTGGGATTGGTTCATCTTCATAAGATAGTAAACTGTCCCCTTTGTGATTGGTTCATCTTCCTTAAATAGTGAACTGCCCCCTTTGTGATTGGCTCATCTTCATAAGATAGAAAACTGTCCCCTTTGTGATTGGCTCACCTTCATAATATAGTTAACTGTCCCCTTTGTGAGTGGCTCATCTTCATAAGATAGTAAACTGTCCCCTATGTGATAAGTTCATCTTCATAAGATAGTAAACTATCCCCTTTGTGATTGGCTCATCTTCATAGAATAGTAAACTGTCCGCTGGGTGATTGGATTATCTTCACAAATAGTTAACTATAATCAAAATTAATATCTCATGATCAATGGGTAACATCATGATTGTCGCATTTTTCGGGGGGTTACTGGTCTACACAATAAAGAATGCATGTGATAAAAAAGGGCTAAGTGCGGTGTGTGTCTGCGCGCGTGCGCGTGTACTTGTAGTGTGTAGGCGTGTTTTTTTTCGATGTAGCCATCCTGTTTTTTTTTAAACCATACAATTGCTAATATTGACAGCCCGTTTGTATATAGACTTTGAAAGTTTCGCTAATTTGGAATCGTTGTAAAGATCAACGAAGTATCACTTGTGTTCTGAATAATTTCTATTTGTGCCTTTTGTTTTGATTTTATATAATTTTTTAACGTATTTGTGTGAAAAAATGAATAAATTTCGCTTGTGCTTTATCATTATTATTATTACTATCACATTACTAAGATCATTATTATTATTATTATTATCATAATACTTATTGTTATTATTATTAATATGAACATTATTACTATTGTTATCATATTATTATCATTATCATTATTATTATTAATATCATTATCATTATCATTATTAATATTATCATAATTATTATTATCATTATCATTATTTCTCCTTTCACGCTGACTCTAGAAGAGATGATATTATGTCATAGGCTTGATCGAAAGCAAGGAGCCACATAAATTCCGGATTTGTTCTCCAGTAATTGTAGGGCATAATTGGAAACAGTTCATTACATAATTCATGCACATGTAATATTTCACTAGTGGTTGACGAGGGACATACTATTTCATACGTATCAGTTTCTAAATCAGATTTTTCTCAAATTTGCGGATACGATAAGGTATGAGAGCAGGTTCTGTTGGTAGATGAGTACAGCAATGCTATTTACGGAGCAGGCCTTCATGCATTTCGATCAACTTGTCTTTAATAGAATAATCATAGACAGCTATTTAATACCTTTCCTTTGAAGTGCACATTTCTCGTATACGTAACTGTCTGTCAATCAGTTTAGTGCGTTGCCCTGCAACATTATATTTTCCCGATTGCCGCTATAATATTTCCAATTACAACGCTTTCCACTGAAAGGACATTATTTTCCTGTGACCCATTTCTTGATTGATTTTTATCTTTCATATCCTTCCATTCACATCTATCTCAGCTAACGCATTCGTTTTTATTTTTCGCCTATACACGCATCGCCCATTCCTTCCTCGCAGTTTATGTATATGAAAAATATCCCGCGTCCATATCTCTCTGCAAATAACAAATCATATACATAGCCTTTGCCCAACTGAAATTCATTTATTTATCGTCATTTACAATTCGTATACAGTGTTATCTTGTCCTTTCGCCCCACTCTACTACGTAGACAAATGAACTCTGCGTTCCGCCTGCAGCGCAAATTTCATAAATCGCATTATTGGGTATTTTCTCTAGCCTTAATGGTTTATTTTCGGGATCGAGTCTTCTTTCATTGGGCGATTTGGTCCCCAGACGATGCTAATTGAAAATAACAGATGATAACGACGAGTGTCGCCAGTATCTTTGGCTAGCAAAATCCACTTGTCTTCAATTCAATCGAACTGTCTTATCTCTTTCAATATTATTTACCATTAGGCCATTCTGACCCGTATAATTATATCTGCGAGATTCTTTATTATATTTTAATGAGTTATTGGGGTTCGGTAAGGAAACGTTTACCCTTCCTACAAACGGACACTTCTCACGTTCTAGTACATGTAATAATTTCATGTGATATTAAAAAAAATGATTATATTGTCTAATGATTTCTTTAAGTAATCGGTTACAACGACATATATGTTTTGTCCATTTGATCAACACTGCGTTTTATCCGGATATATTTATAATGAGAAAATATATATATATGCTTATATGCTAAATTATGGATGTAGAATGATGAACATTAAACGAGAATTGGCTTAAAATGCATTACATAACTGAGTCTTGACTTATCATTTCTGAATGATAATTCTTGGAATATAAGAACGGATTCAACAAATTTTGTTCATGATTATTTCATATTTTACGAACGGAATTAATATTTAGTCCATTATATGTATCAAGAATTAATGTAGAATACAATCATTTACTTTGGCCGGGAGTACACTTTAATTACATTATATTTGATTTATTAAGTATGATGCATAAGTTAACCTATTGCTTACTGGAACCTGGTGGTCCATGTGTTAAGCCTATGGGGATTAGAGAATTCAGTAGTCATTGGGTTAAATAAGTATAAAATATACAGTAATAGAAAAAGAGATGAGGGTTTGAATTATTACATTTACTTACTGTTGACTCTGTCGACCCAGGTTTAGATAATGAGTTCTTGGCCTGGGATTCTCAACTATAGTCTACAAACGTGAAAGAAAAATCTCGCATGTGATTTCGATATTTCTGAAAAAATTGGCATGTCTGATGGTTTCACATGCTTACGATTGATATCAACGATCTTTTCCAACACATGCATTTAACAAACGAGTTGAAATCTAAAGACGAATTCATGGACTGTCTAGATTTTCATGTTATCTTTCCCTTCGCCGATTCCTTTCATTACTTTAATCATGTACTTAGCACATGTCACTTCAATTTCGGTATTAAAATGGTAAGCTTGGTCTTTTGTTATCCTTCTTTTCCCCCGTGGGACACTAATGTACCTACTACCTACCCCTCGTCTTTAATAGCGAATCAGCTTCGAGACTGTTCTTATTGGATCACAGGGGTTTAAGGCCAATGGCTGACATATTTTCCGTAGGATCAATTAGGTAGATTGGTATGTCGGCTGATTATTTTTCATACGATCTGCAAAAGTACTTTGGAACATGCCACCGGTCAAGTTTAGACGAAAAAACAATTTGAAGGAGGGAGAAAAGTATAGCAGGGTTTACTTCATGTTGAGGCGGACAAGACTGTGTTGAAGTATGGCTTTTGAAAACATACATCATTTCACTTTAAAGATCAAAGACGATTTTAGCACTTAGAGTGTCTTATGTCAGTATTTTATTGAGAGAAGGAAGCCATAGACCGGTGTGTTGGCTCAGTCAGTAGAGCGTCCGCCTCACAACCGGGAGGTCGTGGGTTCGAACCCGCTGCTACCTTGTTTGGCGTTCAACAATAAGGGGATAGAGCAATGTCGATCTGGAGCTGCTCAGTGGCTGCCGGGCTCACGATCAATTGGGCACAAAGAATTTCCATATTCGGTTTAATAAAATTTGGAGAGGACTATAAAAGATTATTATTATTATTATTATTATTATTATTATTATTGTTATTATAAGAGACTCTGTGGGTTGGGTCCTCCTGAAGATGGTTTTTATAGCAAAAATAATGATCGTTCATCTTTAATTGTACAAACGATGATTATGAATAATATTACGCTTACATTAGCATTTTGATAATTGTACATACATTGACATGATAAATTGGGGTTGTGAACTATGAGCGTTATGAGCACAAACAATGGAAGCATGATAAAAGTTGGTTCATCAGACAAAACATCTTGAAATTCGCATTTAGAGTAATGATATCAATTACAAGGCTCATAAGCATGAAAAATTGAATATCTATATTGTGATTGCATCAGGTTTGGGAGGAAAAAAATCGTTTACTTGAAATGAAACAAATATTAGGTAGGATGAAGACAAAATGATTTAAATGACGACCAGGGATATTAATCTATAACATTATTACTTTTCATTCACTTATTACTCCACCTTAGGGAAAAGAAACAACGATTAATATTATTTCAAAGAGCGTATTGAAGTAAAAAATAATAACATATCTGCAAAACACTTTCAAGGGGAGGGGTGACAAATTGTACAACTGCTTTAAGTGGACCAATACAGCTTAAAATGCATAATTTATCATTATATTTAAATAAATAAATAGCTTATAGATTTATAATGAATAGGTATAATTATTATTATCATTAATGATCATTATTATTTTTGCAGAGGCCCATTTGCAGATCATAACCTAAACTCATCAAGCAAGCGTGAGAGGGCAGTATACAGGTAATGCTTTTTTGTAAAATCGACTCTTTCTCGTGAAGAGTGAGATGACTACATCGGTTGGCGAATCCACAGCTGGAAGAGAACAAAATTTGTTAAGGATGATGATGATGATGATGATGACGATGATGATGATGATGATAAGCAAGGAAGGAATAGTATGAAAATAAAGTTAGATGTGCGTGCTATTTCATATCAATGGTTTAATCAGAGTTGGGATAGTTTCGCCAATCTTAGGTTCCAGAATGTGGATATTTCTATGGTTATTGAAGTAAAAAATTCACTGTTCTTCTGTTGGTGTTTTTTTTTAGTGTGACTTGATAAAAAGCGGCCTTTGTTATTTTATCCGAGCTCTGTGGATTGAGATGCACTCGTAATAAATAATTATGCTTGTTATAATATCCATCGTAAGTCTACCAGGATTAGTTGCACCATGCTTCTCTATCTTATTAAACAGCACGGTACACGTATATCAGATGCGTAGCAAGGGGGTATATAAGAGGAGGGCAGTTATAGTCTTACCGGGATTTTTTATGATAAATCTTTTGATTAGTCGGATTTGATAAGTACTTATGCAGGTTTGTGGCAGTTAATTAAAAACCAATGTATTGCGTTAACCTCTCCCTACCTTTCTCTCTATCTCTCTCTCTCTCCGTATCTATCTCTCACTCTCTTATATTTTCCTCTCTATCTCTTCACTCCCTCCATCTCCTCTCTCCCTCTCTAAATTTGTTTTACTCATATCATCTCTCTCTCCATTTCCCTTCTCCCCTCTCTCTCTCTCTCTCTCTCTCTCTCTCTATCATCATCCCCACCTCTCAATCTTTCCCATTATAAGTGCAAATATTCTCCTAGCCCATATGAAGCTACACAGCAGTGTAAATTTAGTTCTTGAACTATTCATTTGAATATTAGTTTGAAATTGACATTTTCAATTAGCATTACCTTTTTTGCTACACATGTTAATCAGATCAATATTATCCCTGCTCCTATTAAAGGGGGAAATTGAAATATTTTTGTCAAGACAATGTGCTATAATCGCATGGCATGGACTAATCAAGATTCCTGTTTCTAGAGAATAAAGATTCATGCATTTTGAAACACTTCTTTATTCACTTAAAAATGTAAAGTAGTACCTAAGAGCTGGCCATGCTCATGAGAAATTGCTTTTGTCATCCGATTTTCATGGAAACGAGTGGGCTAACTTTAGTGAGGCAAAGACGTCAAAAAATCAGTTCATATATTGGATTTACTTCTTTGAAGCGCCACCAGTCGTTATAACTAAGAGTCTATTGACATTTTGAAGTTCCCCAACAATATCTAAATCATGTCAGCCCTCATCTCTTATAGCCAACATTGTGTGTTTTTTTTTAATCGAATGATGCTTTTTTGAAATCAATACAACAAGTCTATTTGGAAGTGGTTTATCAATTGTAGAGGACCTGTTATAGCGAGAAAAA
This sequence comes from Mesocentrotus franciscanus, assembly GCA_037976565.1. Taxonomy (NCBI): domain Eukaryota; kingdom Metazoa; phylum Echinodermata; class Echinoidea; order Camarodonta; family Strongylocentrotidae; genus Mesocentrotus; species Mesocentrotus franciscanus. The sequence continues at coordinate 32,837,064 of CP137675.1, forward strand.
AATGCCACAGAAAATACGTCCTGGATTTTATCGGGATTTTGTTACTTCAAATTCAGACAGTTAATGCCAGAAGCGAATGTGGTAATTTTGGCTAAACCACAAAATAAAATGAATAGTTAAAGGCGTATTTGAGATTTAATAATGAGTTAGCGGTGATAACAATTATTCACCTAGAAATACATAATCAATTTCTCTTTTTGTAATCGAAAAAGCAACCATGAATTTAATTTGTATGTCTTTTTTTTTGGGGGGGGGCACAAATATCAAACGGCCCCATTGCGGTCAGTCCAGTTTACATTGCGATAGATTCAAAAGAGGCGGTATGAAAATGGAAAGAAGAGAAAATACGTGAAGTGGCTAGGCAGCAGAGAAATGAGGCTTTTGAGAAAACGTGTATTGAATTTATTTGTCAGGTTTGTGTAGCATTATGGTTGGAATAGAGAACGGCATGTTTGGCTTTGTCTTGGCGGCAATAATGGTTATTGTGTATGATGATAAATAACATTGCCCTTATAATATCATGAAGCGATTGGCTGAGGGATAACCACGTGTCTTGTGTTGCTTACAAGCCAATTACATGAGGGGCGGAGGTGTGGATGTTACTGCGCTTTACGTGTGAGCCTATACATTCACTTGTTGATGATGTTTGTTTACGGTAGTCTTAAATTTGGCCAAAGAGGAATATCAATATTTGATAGACTTGCCCGTCACCTACTGAAATGTGCGAACATGACAATGAGGTATTACGTAATCTGAACATGATTTCTATGGGAGGTAAAATAGGGTATTGAAATTGCACTTAAATTGAATTTTCGAGAATAGTTGCAATCGTGTTGTAATTTATATGTGATAAGCGAAGTAAATATTTCTTATGTTAAAAAAAGATGATTATGTACGTCTTTATTCCCCTCGTGAATATGAATATATACTGATGGCAATAACTGTCTAAAGATTATTGTTAAAAGTATTGTTTTACGGCGTTAATGTCTTCTTTGGTATTTCGTTACTTTTTGTCTTCATGTTTTTCACCTCAAATTTGATTTGGGGTCCTCATCTTCCAAAATATATTTGGTCGGAAATAAATGATATCTGGCTGTATTCTAAGCGAAGTCGTTTTCAAATTCGATCACAAAATAAGTCTCGACTTTGCCATTGGACCCAAGAAGATTTATAGGAGTGTAACGTTGTTGTTGTTTTTTGTTGTAATGGCAATCAGTCAAGAACTGACTATCATCACCATTATTAGTCTCTCTTTTTTTTTTTTTTTTCTTAAACAAAATATATATAATGCGGATAACGGTTTAACAAATTATAGGCTCGAATGGGATGAACGAAAGGATTCATCGCGTACTTTCCCGGCCTTGTGTGCGAACATTCAATGCACTTGAGATGCAACCGGTTGCATCTCTCTCTCTCTCTCTCTCGATCGATCGAGATGGATACTGCGTGATGGTTGGGCATCAGGCACCATTCTCGCATTGCCCTACCAAACGCGAGGCACTTATTGTTTTCCTTCAGGATACTAGTAATTACTTGACAGGTCTCGAGATTTTAACACCATCAATCAATCTGTATGTTTATTATTCAAAAGGATTTGTATAGCTTCGTATTTGCATACAACTTTGTCGATTTGTTTTATGCCTGCCTTTCTACGTTTTGCTCTCGCGCGCCAGCATTAGGGATAGGTAATTACGCGGCTCTGGTCGACGGCGGTGGTTAATAAACAAGGATTCCCTGATTGGAAGAAGGGTGAGCAGGTGCGCGTTAAACGTTGATCTCGTTGGTACTCATCAATGCAAAGTCTGCACATGTGTGTCATTAACGATAACAAAACTGGTAACCATGGGTATCTGCAAAGAGTAATCAGCTTGGATTCCAATAACGTCATTCTTTGGTGTTTTGTTTTACCCGTCGCACCTAACTTTTGAAGATTATTTGGGTTCACTTGTTTGCTGACTGAACGCCCAAGATGGAGGTGGTCGAGTTAGAAGAGAGCGTGGTCGATATGGACGTGATCGACGACATCGATCTCATGGGGTGTGGCCATTACTTCTATTCTGATTACTCCAGCTCGATCCTATACTCAGACTGTACGCTCCTTATTCAGAATCTCTTAGGGAATCAGACTGTCCATACCCGTGGTCCAGGGTACATGATAGTCCCGGTCGTCTTCGGGATCATCACCGTGGTCGGCTTGATAGGAAACCTGTGCGTTATCTTGATCATAGCAAGGAATAAGGCCATGAGAAGCGTCACCAACTTCTTCATCATGAACAATGCCGTTAGCGATATGATGTTCCTGCTCGTCTGTGCTCCGATCACCGCGTCGACGTTCGCCTTGCCATCGTGGATCTATGGCGATTTCATGTGCAAGGCCGTTGTCTACATGCAGTACGTAAGTACTATACCCTTATCTCATATCCATTCAGGCATCCCTCGTGCAATTATTATCATTATTTGTAATAGCAACGCCAGAAAAAGTAGCAGCAGCTGTTGCTGCAGTAGCAAAAGTATTAGTAGTCGCGGTGGTGGTTGCAGTTGTAGAAGTACTATGAGTCGAAGAAGTAGTAGTAGCAGTAGAAGTAGTAGCCACATAAGAATAAGTAGCAGTAGCAGCATCAGCAGTAGAAGAAGAAGAAGAAGTAGTAGTAGTAGTAGTAGTAGTAGTAGTAGTAGTAGTAGCAGCAGCACCAGAAGAAGAAGTAGCAGTAGCAGGAGCAGTACAAGAAGAAGAAGAAGAAGAAGAAGAAGAAGAAGAAGAAGAAGAAGAAGAAGAAGAAGAAGAAGTAGTAGTAGTAGTAGTAGTAGTAGTAGTAGTAGTAGTAGTAGTAGTAGTAGTAGCAGCAGAAGAAGAAGTAGCAGCAGCAGCAGTAGAAGAAGAATAAGTAGTAGTAGTAGTAGCAGCAGTAGAATAAGTAGCAGCAGCAGCAGCAGTAGTAGCAGCAGCAGTAGTAGTAGTAGTAGTAGTAGTAGTAGTAGTAGTAGTAGTATATCAACAGTAGTGGCAGTAGTAGTAGTAGTAATACTAGAGGACCTTATTGGATAACTCTGTTATGTTTTGTTTAAAGCAGAGGATTAAGCTGCCTCAAGGGCCATTTACTCTCACTTTCATTTGACTTGGAATGACACTGAGAAAATAGCTATTGAGCATTATGAACACACCGGTCAGCGGGAGAGACGTATTTGAAGGACAATGGATGTCCCTCGTTATTGGGAAAAGTTCCGTATGAGTGAACATGCATAGAAATTGCATTAGAGGCACTTGTACGACCAGACTGCAATTCATTTATAAAATCATGCAAAAAGTACCCATCTACGTGTACAGCTGAATGCATAGAAAAGACACGTGTAGTTTTCAAAAATCAAACTTTTGAAAGGATTTTAGTGAACATGTTTATACATCATTATATGAACTGGTGGGCATTATCATCATGCGGTGCGACGGTGCAACTCGTTCTTATGATAGATGTCTTAACTGCATGCTTAAATCTGGTAAATGTTGGTCTCACCATTTACAATGATTTAGTATTCAATAAATTGCTACACAACATTCATAAATAGACAGTCCACCCGACTTTTCATGATAAATACGATCAGAATTCGCATCCATATTTGCATCCAGAGATTCTTTTCGTGTTCGCCATTAACAACAAAAAACAGATCCTATATATATTTATATACCTCACTTTAGAAATCTAGCCATCTGATTGGTCAAAATTGGAGTCGTGATTTCAAGCCATGCCCAACTCACAGGGCATAGCAATAGCCCACAGGGCCTATTTAAAAGTTTCTACCCTCATCCTCATTATCCTGCGATTCCCATTGGTTTACTGCGATCCCCATTGGTTTGCGTGTTAAAATTGTCTACGTGCGAGCACGGACGCCATACAGTGCTCTTTGTCTGCGATTCCCAAATGATTGAAACTTTCACTCATTTTTTAAGCGAAGATTAACAGACAGTGTTTCAGATTTTCTGTGATGTTTTAACAAATTTTTACTCACTAAAAGGCTAAGGTAAGAATTCTTGGTAGATTTTTGTTTTAATTCGGCATATAAAAGTCATATCGACTGCTTTAATACTCGAGGACTAGCTGTTTCTATACTGGCTCGCGGGATAGTTGAATCCAACCCAGGCGCGCCTCGGGGTGATAGCAGGGGATTCAACTATCCCTTGAGCGTATAGAAACAGCTAGTCCTCTTGTAGCAGTCGATATAACTATATTATTTGTTGATGTCGATATTAACTATGGCTTATCCCAAAAATGATTGAATCTTTATATGCCACAGATAATCTCCCTTTGCCACATTGTATTTATCATGGGATTAGATAATACCAAAGGCTTCAAGGTTATTTCAATTGTTTCCCAGTGCAAGATTAATCTATACCGATGTTAAAAGGGTTGTCATGTCAACTATAGTGACGTTCTTATTTTCAGGCCAATCAATAGCCGGTCCATGTCCCTCTGTCCCTCTGAGATAATAATAATAATAATAACATTCAGCTTTTATATAGCGCTTGATACAAATGTCTCTAAGCGCTTTACAGATATACTATTACCCCGGTCATTGGATTCAGTGCTTGCCCGCACACACTGTGTGCACAATCTCCACTCCCTGGGGAGCATTCCAGTCAGGCGTTACTTGACGCTCTAAAACTGTTTGACCAACAATGACGGTCGCATCCTACCGGGTACCCATTTAACACCTGGGTGGAGAGTAGCAAGTGCAGGTTAATATCTTGCCAAAGGAGATGCTACACCAATGTCGGAATATTGTTGTCAAAGTTTCCGCTCCTTGTAAGAGCAAAGAGACTCCAATGATTATACCGAAAGAAGATCTCTCCCTAAAATTAGACCATTTTCGTAATGTAAACAAATTCATGCATATGCCTTTGTGAAGTGCCTCGATACGAATTATTTCTCATTCACCTGTTACGAATAAATGTATCACAGGGGTTAGAATTCAAACTGCATGCACTAGTTGTTGCTAGGTAGGACAAAAATTATGGCTCGTTCTACCTAACAAAACGTAATATATGCAATTTACATTCTGACATTTGAAAACAAAATTATACGTACGGATGAATGAAATAATTCGTATCGAGGCACTTAAAGCCCCTCTAATGTGTTGGGAGCCCCACAAATTTGTTGGCAAATTTCACTTAAATTGTATCATAATGGAAAAGAGAATGTCATTTAAGACACATTTCTGCAAGGATTTTCAAAACAAATTGAAGTCGAATATTGATGAAAGAATACACAATTTAGGTTTTCTGCGTGCAACAGAAAACCCAAATGATGTATTCTTTTATCAATATATGTCTTCAGACATATTTGGGGGGGGGGGAAATCTTTGCAGAAGTGTGACTTAAATGACATCCTCTTTCACATCATGATACAATTTAAGTGAAATTTTGCCATCAAATTTTAGGCGAATTTGGGGGCTCCCAACACTTTAGAGGGGCTTTAAGTATAAATTTGGTCATATTACGAAAATGGCCTATGACGGGAAGTCCCCATTTTGAATTCTGAAGCTCAGCTTGCCATATTAGATGTCTATGTTGCATTGTGGTTTAGACATTGATTTCCATTCGTGTCAATAATGTCAGCAGAGGGAACCGGTGTGTGACCGTTCTTTTTTCTAAACCGCTGAACAATAAATTGTAAAAGAATTCTTACTGCGATCGGATATTTCCAAGGCTCTGACAAGGGTTCTGATGTAACTGATCGGACGTTCGAAGCTGTTTTCATAAGGAGGATAAAAAAAAAAATTGACGTTTAAATCACGTTTCATTTAAGCATGTTTTAGCTGTGCCTTTAGGGCACACAGAGCTTGTGCTGCATTCTAAGCATGCCCCACTATGTCTTCCCTTCATTAATACATGAATGCTAAATTATTGAGCAATTCGGTTTACTACTTTATTTCGATGCTTGCATCTTCCATTTGTAAAAGAAAATTTATTAGAAATATTACAATTATGATATCAGGTAAGTTTTCCACTGATTGTGAAGAAAGAACTAAATTTTAATTTCATATTGCAGCCAGACAAGTGTCTATATCTAAATTTATAATTCTTATATCCATCAATGTGAAACACGGCATTAATCCAGGCCTTGCAAAAGTATATAAAAGGAAAAAACCTATGTAATTCCATGACAGTCTGCCCTTGAGCAATTATCTATACCCCGAGTAAGATCAGGTAGATTACAATTCAGTGAACTGATTGGTAAGATTTTCTTACAACAGTAATTCTCTTCCTCGATTTTCATCAGATCTTTATCATATTCATCGATTAAATCTTTCGCTAATTCCCTGCTGTGTATGTTATGCCTGTCATGCCTGCGCTGGAGAAATGAACTTCCAGGGAATACTTTATTATCCTTTCAAAGAAATTAAGATGTAATAAAAGTGGTGTTTCTGTGGGACAAAATAATGCAGAAATACACATTGGACTGATTTATGCCATATAGTCATCGTAACAGTTCAATGTGTTAAAGATAACTGATTTCCCCTTTCTGCCTCACTCTCATGGCTGGCAATCTGATATATGAACAAAAAAACGATTCTGAGATTACATCAAGGCGGTATTTAGATCCTTAGGGCGACCTACTTTTGAAAACGAATTTACGGGTATGTTTTTATGATGCTTTTGAATTCTAAGGTTCACTGCCAGTCTATTTATAACAAGTAACTCATCTTGTAGTCATTTATTGTTCTGTAAGAAGATTTAAGATCACTATAATTAAACTAGGTTGCATTGATAGAGTATCTTGGAAGTGGAAAAAGAAAGAGAGAGAGAAAGGTAGAAAGACAAAATGAAAGAAAGAAAGAATGAAAGAAAAAAAATGAAAGAAAGAAATTCAATCCTTGAAAGCTAAAAGCAAGTGTAGAAAGGACATTCGATGTAATATAGATTTTCATCGTCAATCAATACTTCCCAATATTCCACCATTTCGATTGCTATCGCTCATGTCATTTCATGCTCTAGTTTGGACGCGTCCGGATCCGGGTTTTATTTCCGAAATTTCGTAGAATTACATCACAACAAGTGAAGGAATATTGGTTTCTTTTAAAAATCTGATGTGGATATTGTCGCTGTCTTTGAGTTTGAGTGCAATAAAGTCAGGTGTTTGAGCCCCCATTACCCACAGCCTTAGTTCACCACCGATTTGCGACAATGGTATGTTCTAAAAGAGAGTAGCATACAGGTTATAGGGGTATATGTATATATATGTTTTAAATCTTTTGTTAAAGGTACTATGTCCCATTTGCAGGCCAACAAAAATGAAAAGGCTAAATTCCAACGGCATTTGAAAGATAATACTAATTTGGAACTTCCCTCAAAACGAAAGGGCTTGAAAATGTCTTTTTGTGGGAAAATAACGACCGTTAGTTGTCGATTCGACTTTAGGAATTGCAGTCCTTTTATTAAATAGTCTGATTTTCAGACCCTTGTACCGAATAGTCGTACGTTTTGTGCTGCGCAAAGATTCAACCAGTTTAATTTGGGCCATTACAAGAAGTGGGTTATTGATGTAGACAAATGCTCTTGTACCCTTTACAGCTCATTTTTTGTATGTTATTACCAAAGAAAAAAAGAAGTCAGTCAGTCACTCAATAGTGTCCGGCAGTTAAGTCTACAAAGTAAACGTGTTTCCTTGCATAATTTGAATACTAGGACACTGCTAACGTCTAATTTTCACAGATAGGACATACGTGACATATTCATAATTCTTGCAAAGTTCTACAGAATTTGATGTTGGCTGCAAAAGGGACATAGTACCTTTAACACGTACTATGATGGCTATTACCACATTAGTGAGAGCACGCATCACATTTTGACATACACATTATTTCCGTTTTCTTCCTACTGGTTTTTAATATCTTTCTACTTATTCTATATGTCCATTTACCATGTTTACACTGCTGTCCGAAAATTGGTATGCTAGTAAAATCACGACGTTTGGACGGTCGTGTAAACGTGACCTTTGATATATTTTGGGGATCGGGTGGTTCCAATATGAATGCTAAAAACGGTGTATGTGTACTTTCTGATGATGTAAACTCCATGTGATGATGATGATGATGATGATGATGATGATGGTGGTAATTAACATCTTGATGCCATGTTATAGATACATGATAATGAGGATCAGCATTTATATGATGTACACAGAGGATAAGCACATTCACGAAGTTAAATCACAAAAGAAGTTCATGTGATTGATGATGTACATGTAACTTGAAAATTAGTTCTTTCTTCACAATCAAAGAGAAAATTTACTTGTTTTAGTAAGCTTTCACTTTTGTGTGATGCAAGCTTCTTCAGAAATGAAAGCTTACCGAAACAAGTTGTATATGTATTTGTTGAGACCGAAAACGATTGTGAAGCAAGAACTGATTTTCTATTTCATTCGTTTATCTACAGTTCTACAATTTGAGATTACTTTAATCCCAATGGGCGTATTGCCGAAATTATCCGATAAGTAAAAACATTGATGCTTTCCTAGTTGGACTCTTTTCTTCTTGAGAAACTTTTCTTCTCGCTCTTCTCAATAGGATATCCTCTGATTATTGTCTAAAGAAAACCATTCTAAATAAACCAGTGCAAAATTGAAAATAATGATTTTCAATCAATCTTGTTTTTTTTTGTTATTTGATTGCTAATATTCCTTCGGATTGATTTTCTGTCTTATCTCTAATACATTGAAATCTTTAGCCTCATGACATGTACGGAGTAAAACCTGGGGGGTTCATCAAACCTTAACATTGATTTTTAAAATCAAAATCAATTTTGGTTGATAAACACCCCGGGTAAGATCATAAACATGTATTCCGAGAGAGATCAATTCGAGATTAAAGCATTTAGCCTGATGGTGTGAAGTATTGTCATTGAGAAAATAATCGATGTACTCATGCTGTAGAAGATATAGGCCCGGGGTCTGGGTTATACATTCACGAATTTCCACCGGTAGGCTTCCCAGAAATTGATAAATGACGGGGGGAGCGTTCGGACACTGACCCCCGTAGTTGACCCTCTGCGAGTTGTATATAGGGGTGTTGGGGGGGGGGGCGAGGCATTCAAACGGGTAACGTAAAATACGTCGGCTTCTTCTTTTTCTGGATACGCCACTGTGGTTGGAAAAAAGAACAGTTTATGGTTATCAAGATGGTAAGAGACATAGGCTCTGGGGCTTGTAGCTTGATTTTCTAAATGATCAGCCGACAGATGAAATGAAGAAACAGGGGGCGCAGCAGAATTTTACCTTGGGCAACCCAGAGCGTAGTAGACCCCTACAAGTGGTCAGTGCATATACATGTACCTTATGTAGGATTTAAAACTGGGAAGTGGGAGGGGGTAGGAAAAACACCCTTTCCATGCTAAACTGGCTACGCTAAGGGTGTATCCTGGATGTTAGTACGGTAGGGGGCATAACTGCAAGCGGAGCACACAATTAAGGATGGATTGTTTTTGTACGTTAAAGGGGGTGTAAACTGAAAAGACTACGTGTCTTTCCCCTGGCCTGACTCGGGGCCATTCTGTTTCGCGAACGATGACCATGTAGAGATTAAGTCGCTGACTACCGTTAATCAAATCCATTCGTTTACGTGCAGTTGTCCAAAAGGAGACATAGATGGCGTTCCCCTGCATTTGTCGGTTTACACCCCCTTTAAGATATATCAGTTAGGTTTCAAGGGAGTGGGGACAGACCGAAGTTCTCCTCACGCTTCGGTTTCGCGTATGTTGACCATGTAATTGCTGCGGTCGCGTCGTCGTATTCTGAGAGAGAGAGAGAGAGAGAGAGAGAAAGCGAGAGGGAAAGAAGTAGAAAGAGAGAGAGAGAGAAAGAGAGAAAGAAACAAAGAGAGAGAGAGAGAGAGAGAGAGAGGGTCGATTTAAAACTAAAACATTAAACCCGACAATGTGGTGTATAGATTTATGAAGGAAAGTTGAAGGACATGGAACCAACCTGTCTAAAACATGAATGATCACGGTATGTAGGTCCCTGTGGGTGAAGTTCGTCTCGCCCCCAAACTCCACATCAAGACGTGAGATTGAATTGATTAGGTCGTCCTGCCACCAATGACATTTTCTTGTTAGGTCACTGGATCTTAGAGGGTCCAACTCTAAAACGAGCGACGCAAAGAAATCTGATCCGGTACCTTTGATTAATTTTTTCTATGCAATTTCGCTTTTGCCAGTCTCTTGACATCCTTTTGGATTGGGGGGCGGGGGTAGAAAAGTAGAAGAAGTGACGTCAAAAGGTGTTAAAAATATTAAATATTAGAACGTTATTGCCCATTCAAGGGTTTTTTTAGCCAGCCTAGTTTGAATAGAAGAGAGAGAGAGAGAGAGAGAAGGAGAGAAGGAGGAACAGAATGTTACAACAAGTAAGCCAAGATTTCATTAAGGCAGGGCAAAATAGGGAAAAGAGTGGCTTCTTTGATTTCCACATTTTCGGATAAAGGCATGCCAAAAACGAAAAAGGTTCCTAATTTTAAATTGTCCAACAATTACGAAAAAGGCATTAAGTGGGGGGGGGGGCTTCTCAAATTTGTTGAAAATGATTAAACGAACATCACACACAAATCTTACATTTCTACATTTACTGACGAGGCTACAATCACGGATTTGTCGACAGCTATATCGAACAGAAAAAAATCGTTCCATGCACGCCTCTCACTCGCCTTTGCCGTCGTCCCTTGCCCATCTTTGATTAATGAGAACAACACCACATGGGTAAACATTTATACGACGTCTTGTAATCTCATATCTTTTTGCCTTCCAGTGCCTGTTCAAAGAAAATCACAAATATGGCAAATAACGTATCACTAGAAACTGGTAAGCTAACAGATGGCCATCGTACAAGTTTTTGGTCAACTATTCATATCGGGTGATTTATAAAAATACAAATAAAACCACCTCCATAGCATCTGGGATATGCGAGAGATTCGCCAGAAAAATAACGATGTTTTAATGCCGTCACAATATGAACCAATCCTGCCCAAGCAGACGACATCCCATAAAGAATGAACATAATTGTAATGCTATTATTTCTCAAATTATAATGAGTTTAGTGTATATAAATGTGATGGAATTTTACACCATTCAAAAAGGGAAATGAAACCGATTCTGATAACTAAATTCTTTTGTTTGTAAATACACAGAATAGGGGTTAATGAACATTCAAAGAAACCACACTTTCAAATTAAAAAAAACCCCGGAATGATAGCATGGACGGCATTTGTTCCCTCTTGAAACGCCAAACATACCGTGGTGTATGCAGCTGAAAATACAAGGGCGTCTTATTTTGTTTACAAGCGACGGATTCCTTTAATTTTTTATCGCTGCATTTATCATCAAAATAAAAACCATGCGCGGGGTTTAGAGTGAAGCAATAGATTGTACTTTTAGCCTGACGGTAGTGAAGTAAGGGAACTAACTGAAGAGAAGATGACAAAACAGGCACTGAAAATGTGTGAGATGTCATGGGACATCGTCTGCTTGTGCAAATCATGTTCAACATGTGACGTCACACATCTCAGCAGCGATCGGAGAGCTTTTCAGGTGCAATGCCGGGGCTGTACTTAAGGATTTTGTAATTGACAATAATCATTACTTCGAATGTTTCCAAGCATTGAATTTTGATAACCTTGTGCAATCAAAGTTTCACCTTTGCAATAATGACAATAAAGTTAGTTTTTAAAATCAATGAACCTTCTCTTTAAGTATGAGCCTCCTACCCTTTCCGTTGAGACGATTGTTTTCCAGTCGCGAGACATTTCAATTCATCATGATTTTTTTCAGCGCAATAAAACCTGCAACCACGATACCAATTACTCTGTTGAAGCACCAGATTGAAAAAGTGCAAATATCAATTGAGATTACTTCCATAGTGGTAGGCATACAGCTTAATTATAGCGCTCTCCAAATGTGCTACACACTTGCAATAGGATGCGACACGTTTAGATGATTTGCTAGGCCTATACCTAATAAAAAGATGATGTATGATTCCTCCAAATGTGTGATTATGATTACATTTAGAAAAAATCGCTCTTTCCCATTATTTTCCCTTCTTAATGAGTTACTGTCTTCTTTTCTCATCTAATCCATCAGTAACAAGAGAGAGAGAGCTGCAAGCAAATCAAGCCTCTTGCTTTACGCTGCAGCCCTCCGGTATATAATTCATGTTTTACTAAGCATGTTCAATTAATTTTGTTAATACATTTTCTATTTATGTGCTGTAATAGAGAACTAAAGAATTTATATTCGTATGTTTTGAAATGTATGTTTCAAAAGATGATTATAGAACCCAATAAATTCAAGTTCAAATTCACATCCAAAGGGCCAAATAAAGATACACATAAGTTCAGTGGCGGATCCAGGAATTTCTTACCGGGGGGACAAAATCGCATGGGCAGAAATATATGAAAACGATGGAGCGAGGCGTCAGCGGCGGAGCGACCAAGCGGGGGTGGGTCTGGGAGGGGGTCAGAACCCCCTCCCTGAGTAGGAAGCATTTGCAATTTTAGAACCACATTAGGTACATTTTCAGGCACTTCCTGGAGTAATATGACGTAAATTGCTTTCTCCTACGTACCCCTCAAAGAGTAGGGATCCAGGGGCGGATGATGGGATCTAGCTTTTTGCAATGACGACACGGAGCATCGTCCACGAGCCGCGAAGCGGCGAGGCGATTTTTTGTTGTTGCTATTTTGAACCCCCGTAAGTGATGTTTTCCTGGCATCTACTGACACAATGGAAAAGGTTGATCATCTGGCATATAAGTATTGGTGTGTACTGCAAGGTTCTGAAATCATCAAAATGATAAGAAATTTGGCCCAGTCTTGGTAAAGTTCAAGCACTGTATACAGAAAGATGTATATGGGACTACGCGACCACGTGCGCGATATCTATTTGGTCCCAATAGATATAATAATTTACCAATATATCAATTAGTAGGCGGTTTCCCGACTTTCCCGGCAAAATTTGTATCATCACGTATTAGTCAAAACATATTCTTTCACATGATTGGTAATGAGAGCTTCCATTTCATTTTTTTTTGAGAGGGGCGTTTCCAAAACTGGTCTTTACCAAACTGGTCGTTTGACCCAATGACGATGCGGAGCATCGTCCAAGAGCCGCGAAGTCCGAGCCGCGTAGCGGCGAGGCGATTTTTTTTTTTTTTTTTTTTTTTGGGGGCTATTTTGAACCCCCGTAAGTGATGTTTTCCTGGCATCTACTGACACAATGGAGACCATAAAAAGCAGTGCATGATAATTACGTCTTTTTAAATCAAGTAACAGTTTAAGGGGGTTCTACCCAATGACGATGCAGATCATTGTCCACGAGCCGCGTAGCGGCGAGGCGATTTTTTGGGGTGCTATTTTGAACCCCCTTAAGTGATGTTTTCCTGGCATCTATATACTAACACAATGGAGACCATAAAAAGCAGTGCATGATAACGTCTTTTTAAATCAAGTAACAGTTTAGGAGGGGTTCGACCCAATGACGATGCAGAGCATCGTCCACGAGCCGCGAAGTCCGAGCCGCGTAGCGGCGAGGCGATTTTTTTTTTTTTTTTTTTTTGGGGCTATTTTGAACCCCCGTAAGTGATATTTTGCTGGCATCTACTGACACAATGGAGACCATAAAAAGCAGTGCATGATAATTACGTCTTTTTAAATCAAGTAACAGTTCAAGGGGGGTTCGACCCAATGACGATGCAGAGCATCGTCCACGAGCCTCTTTCCCATTAGTCCTCTTTCCCATTATTTTCCCTTCTTAATGAGTTACTGTCTTCTTTTCTCATCTAATCCATCAGTAACAAGAGAGAGAGAGAGAGAGAGCTGCAAGCAAATCAAGCCTCTTGCTTTACGCTGCAGCCCTCCGGTATATAATTCATGTTTTACTAAGCATGTTCAATTAATTTTGTTAATACACTTTCTATTTATGTGCTGTAATAGAGAACTAAAGAATTTATATTCGTATGTTTTGAAATGTTTTTGAAATGTTTCAAAAGATGATTATAGAACCCAATAAATTCAAGTTCAAATTCACATCCAAAGGGCCAAATAAAAATACACATAAGTTAGTGAATTAAATATTCCTAGATGCGTCGTTATAGCCAAAGCAATGACAGAGGAGTAAGATATATTATTATCGGAGGGGGGGGGTGCTGTAAGGGTTTCTTAACAAACTTTTGCTGCATCGTCAGACATGTTTGGTTTTAAATGAGTGTCTCAACAAATACAACATCGCGTCGCACTGCGCAGCAAAAACAAATCGTGACATGTTGCACCACCTTGATCATTTTGAGAGCTTCCTCGGGAAGAAATAAATACTTTGAAAAGAACATCTACGTGCATCACGTTAACATTCCACTTATATCATGCTCCGGACGGGTGCATGGTAATCATTAATATGCCCTCAACTTAGAGGGCGTCCCTTCAAGCTGTTTCCTATGAAAAACAACTTTGTTATCACTGATCTCTACGAAAAAAGTTAGATATCAGGGCTTTCTTCATTTATAACAAAGATATGCTATTGCTGTCACCCAATGTTTAATAATTGTAATTATTTTGGTTTGGGGCTGTAATTCTTACGATATCACATCCAATTAATAACTTAGGGGAAGAACTCTCTCTCTCTCTCTTTTTGTTTTCTTTCTCTCTCTATCTCCCTCTATCTCTCTTCTTTTCTTTGCAGTAAAGGTTTACTCGCGGCATGATCGAGTTCGTACGTCCATCATCGCCTCCTCGCGCTTCTAGCATGCACGTACTGCTCGAAACCCTCATTCATTCCATGCAACATCATGCTTCCCATATTCAACTTGTAATCCCAGCACCCGTACCTGAGGGGGATCTATAATTCGACTTAATTCCTAATATTCATATCTTATCAAAGCACAGAGCACTCGCATTGCACACTACCCCCTGGATATTAATACATGGTACATAGGCAGACCCCAACCAATATCGCAATGGGTTTACTTTCACCAGTGGCGGGGGAAGAATAAACATGTGTGCATTTTTCGAAGATGGCGCCAAATTAATTTTGTGAGACGACGATTTTTAATTTCAGGGCGCCAAAAGCCATCTGCTCCTCGAACTTGTATGCTTTTATGTCATTCAAACAAATATCTTATCATTGTCTTCATCAAAATTTGCTCATATGTAATTCTGTAACGTGAATAATCTTTCCTTGGTGTGATGAGTGCATGAAAACGTGTAACTCGATATTATGCCTATTTTTTGCATTGAATATGTTCAATACTTTTTTAACATATGGAAATTATAATTTGAAACTTGAAAACACAGTTAATGGTCAGATGATAAGAAATTCATTCTCAAGAACATTGTATTCCTTCACTCATTCATTGATTCTTTCAGAACATAAACAGGGAAATGTGATTCCCAAAAAGGTCAAACCAAATTTTATTTTTACAAAGAAACATGTAACTATGTCACAATCACGTATTAAAAAAAATAATGACAACATTTAGGATGACTAGAAAACTACTAAAAACAGACTGTCATTTTACATTATTTTTTATTTCCTAAATTCTTTCCTTTATTGGCCTCTGAAGTATTTGCCGTCTTCTTCTATTTCCCAAATTAGTTTTAATCGATATATTGTTTCTTATTCCGTAAGCCTCCTTGTTATCCTTAAACAATGGTGTACTTAGGGGGATCGGGGGCATGTGGCGCCCCACCCCCAATCGAATGGCTCAAAGGGGGAGGGAAGCAGAGTGATGGAGAGAAAGGGGATGGGGTAGGAGAGTGGGGGAGTGAGCGTAAACACATGATGATACAATACCCTCCCGATCATCATCTCACTCTACGGCCTTGTATCGCAACTCATCCACCTTTCACTTACGGTCCCTCTCCATTCCTCCCTCCCTCCTCCCCCATAACCAAAGTGCCCCTCAGTGGTTGGACCCATGCTGAGGCACTACCCTGGGTATAGGATCAGCAAGGGGGTCAGTCCATCTTTAGAGTAGGATGATGTGGCAAACGCAATAATGAGGGGTTTCTGGTCCAGTATACATACTAACTCCAAAATAGTTCTAGGGCCAACACCCCCCCCCACACACACACACACGCACACATGCGCAAAAGTCAACGCTTGTTAAGGTCTTAAAGTGTAACATGGTCTTAAAGTGTAACACGGTGCCTAAGCTCCTGAAAAATTAGTCGCTGCGTGCGAACCACAGCGCCTTGGCATTACATCTAGCTACGTGTATGCTGCTCGCTCGAGCTAACTAGCTGGCTGCAGCAATGTTTCGCCGAATTTATGTAACTAATCAATATATTCAGAGGGGTGGGGGGGGGGCAACAACAAAAAAGGACACTTTCTCGAAAAAAAAGGGCACATACATAGGGAAATCTCAAAGCGAAAATATACAATTTTTAGATAATTTCAATATTTGTTTCTCTCTTTATAAAGCATAATTTTACTTTGCAGTAAAATGTGATAGTCTGAATATTCATTTGCATGGGAGCAAAAGTTTCAAGATTTGTGAGGTGAAAACGGGAATTTATGCAAAGGGGGTGAGGGCTGTTATAAAAACAGGAAAAGGGGTACTCATCAGAAGGAAAAGGGTACTTACAAGAAAGGAAAAGGAGGCATGTGTCAAAGGGGCATTTACGAGAAAGAGAAGGGGCTCTTATTAAAAAGGGAAAGGGGCACATAATATCAAAAGGTAAAGGTGCACTTATTAGAAAGGAAAAGGGGACGCGTGTCAAAGTAAAAATAAAAAGGGCAATTATCAGGATATGACAAGGGGCACTTATGCAAATGGAAAAGTGGCACTGATAAAGGATAAGTCGCACTTATTATAACGGAAAGGGGGACATTTGTTAAAGAAAACGGGGCACCTGTCAGATTTGAATAGGGTGTAATTATCAGAGGTGGTAGGGGGCACCTATTAGAAAGAGAAGTGGCACTTAACTGAAGTAAAAGAGGGCACTATTCTGATGTAAAAAAAGGGGCACTTTGGGGGTACTTCATATCAGTGCCCCCCGGGAGCGCCGCCTCCCAATATATTAATGAACAAATGCATGAATGAAGGAATGAATAACTGAAAAATGAAAGAATGCAAGAAAGAGTGGATGATTGATTGATCCATTTATTTGTCACAAAATTTTATATTTCAGGTTCTCTTTTTCATCACAAACTTTTTTCCGTGCTTCCATGTTCTAGTTTTCTTTTCTCTCTTTGTCTTATCATCATGCGTGGGATCTGTGGGTGCTGGGGTTCCTGCAGCAACCCTACAAGGATTTTTTTCCAGTGGGTGCATATAACCCATGGAATTGTGTGTAAACCTTCAAATGAATTACCATGGACCCCACCCCCTCTATTTAATGGGTGCATATAATCCCACGAATATGTTTGTAAACCTTCAAATAATCATTTATCATTGAGCATCCCCCCCCCCCTCCTCATTTTTTTTGTCAGCTCCTGACAGAACCCATATTAGGTAGGCCTACGTTTTGTCAAGAGGCGGGGACCATTTTCTCTTGTTATTGTTTTCTGGAACCTCTATCTTA
This sequence comes from Mesocentrotus franciscanus, assembly GCA_037976565.1. Lineage (NCBI taxonomy): Eukaryota > Metazoa > Echinodermata > Echinoidea > Camarodonta > Strongylocentrotidae > Mesocentrotus > Mesocentrotus franciscanus. The sequence goes on from CP137675.1 coordinate 32,854,617, forward strand.
GGTGTATTTCCTTGCTTGTCAGCACCCCGCACCCTCACTAAAATCATTCCTCAGGCCCTGCATATCATTCCTACTTATAATATATAAATATATATATATATAGGCCTACATTTAGTCGCAATCTCTTCCCTCCCCTTCATCTTCTTATCAATTTTATACATATAGCAAACGATTAGTTATCATTACACCACTCTGCATGCCTATGCATGGCACCTGCGTTTGCATTTCGTTTCATTCGTCACCATTTGTTCATGTTTTACAAATGATATATGGCTCTTTTATGAGCTGCATCCCAAACCTTGGTTTCTTTTTCCCATATTCTTTATTTCTTCCACTCATTTATTCTTTATATTTATTTTATTCTATACTTTTTCTTTCTTCTTTCTTATCCCATTTTTCTTTTTTTCCTTTCCTTCCTTTTCTTCAATTTCTTTTTCATTTTTTCTTCTTTTCTTTGCTTGCTTATTTTCCGGCATATTTTCATCATCAAGAGAAAGTTACATGTGCTAGATGGAAACAGAAACATCTATATTTCCCAACTCCACTGGCAGAACACTGTGATTAGACTATAAAGTGCATGACTTGATGAAACAGATCTAGCTAGATCTCGCATTGTCACATTGAGGTATAGCCATAACCATGGAGCTAAATTTTAGCTCCATGCCATAACTAACCAGAATTCCGTGGTACATATTAAGGTGATGGTTTTATCCCCGTAACGAACGGCGTTGAAACACGGCCTGCTGATGTATAGCGCAGTCTAATGCCCTGAATTGGCAATGTTTTGTGTATGGGATAAAAGATAGCTCACAATCCTATTCATGTAAGGCATGCTCTTTCCTATCGGTCTCTATTAAGCTTTAAATGTTAATTTTGTACAACTTTACAATCGCGTGAATTCGGCGAAACATAGCAGCTAGCGAGCTCGAGCGAACAGCACACAGCTAGCTATATGCATGCAATGACAACTCACTGTGCGTGCAGCGACGATTTTTCAGGAGCTTAGGCACCGTGTTACACTTTAAGACCATGTTACACTTTAAGACCTCAACATAACGCTTCTTGTCGTAGTCCAGATGTAGGGGATTAAAGGAAATTCGCTCTTCTGTTTTTTCCAATTACAAATATTTGTCTGGATGTTTTGTTTACTGGTCTATCTGTTCTATCTTACCTAAATAAGTTGCTTTCAGTCGTCCCTTTACTATACCTATCCTCTCAGCTCTTTATGTGCCTTTTAGGGCGGGGTGTGATAAATGGGGGGAGGGTTCACGTTGGAACCATTATTTTTCTGCTCATCAAAATCCTATAAATTTTCTATAATGATGGACGTACAACAAAAGTTTCCTTGCCCAGTTAATGGTCTCAAGATTCAACGGCTTAATACACCTTTTGTGACTATTATATTATTGTGTCTGTCGTGGCTGTTATATATAAGTGTTTTGTTTCCTAGTTTTTTTTTAATTTGTGTTTTCTGTTACTTCTTCTTCTTCTTCTTCTTCTTCTTCTTCTCCTTCTTCATCTATTAGAAAGATATCTTACAAAATTTTTTTTTTCTTTTTTGTGTTATCTTTTTCTTTTCTTACTTGAGAATGTTAGTATTTCTTCTTTTCTTTGATTTTTTTTGTCGGGTAACACTGTTTTCTAATCACGTATACTATTTCAGTCATTAGCATGCTTTAGCAAACTTCAATATTCGATAAAACAATTCACCAGAATTGTGGTTGAAAGTTGCCATCAATATTAATGAAATCTAACACATGTGCCCCTCAGTGGTTGAATCCTTGCCTGAATAAAGGCTCAGCAAAGGGGGTCTGTCCATCTTTAGAGTAGGATGATCGGGCCAACGCATTACTGGGGGGGTCTGGTCCAGGATACATACTAACTCCAAAATTGTTCTCGGGCCAACCCCACGCACACACACACACGCAAGAGTCAATGATCCTTGGCGTAGCCATCGGCTTTTGCTGGTGTTCCGGAATGCAATGTTCAGGAACGAAGTCAAGATGTGAAGTCAAGATGTGAGGGATTGATCCCCTGGGTGTTTGTTTACTAGTCTATTTATTCTATTTCTGCTAAAACAAGTTGCTTTCAGTCGTCCCTGTACAGTCTTTCTTTTCTCTACGTTCTTTATGTATCTTTTAGGGTGGGGGTGTGCGCCTGATGTCACAGTCTATTTTATTTCTGCTCTCAAACTTTTAAAACCATCCTTTGGAAAATTTCATATCTAAAAACAAACCCCTGTCGATACAATCGATATCAAAACCGCAAATGAAGGGGGAGGGTTCACGGTAGAACCATTATTTTTCCGCTCATCAAAATCGTCTAAGTTTTCTATAAAGATGAACGCATACAATAACAGAAGTTCGGTTGCCTTTGTAATGGTCTCAAGTTTCAACGACTTAAAACACTTCTTGTTAAGACGTCTTAAGACTATTATATTACCTTTTCTGTCATGACTGTTCTATATAAGTGTTTTGTTCCCTAGTTTTGATATTTGTGTTTTCCCTGTTTCTCTTCTTCTTCTATTACTTCTTCTATTTCTTCTTCTTTCTCTTCTTCTTCTTCTTCATCTCCTTCTTCTTCTTCTATTTCTTCTTCTATTTCTTCATCTTTCTCTTCTTCTTCTTCTTCCCCTCCTTCTTCTTCTTCTTCTTCTTCTTCATCTATTCGAAAGATCTCTTACTAATGTAATTACTCTTCTTTTTTGTGGTATCTTTTTTATTTTCTTACTTGAGTATGTTAGCATTTCTTCGTTTCCTTGATTTTTTGTCGGGTTTTACACTGTATTTTACTTCTTCTACTGCTTCTTCTTCCTCGTCCTCTTCTTCTATTTCTTCTTCTTTCTCTTTTTCTTCTTCTCCTCCTTCTTCTTCTTCTCCTCCTTCTTCTTCCCCTCCTTCTTCTTCTTCTTCTTCTTCTTCATCTATTCGAAAGATCTCTTACTAATGTAATTACTCTTCTTTTTTGTGGTATCTTTTTTATTTTCTTACTTGAGTATGTTAGCATTTCTTCGTTTCCTTGATTTTTTGTCGGGTTTTACACTGTATTTTAATCACGTACTCTAATTCAGTCATTAGCAAACTTCGATATTCGATAAACATTTCCCAAGAATCGTGGTTTTAAAGTTGCCACCAATATTAGTGAAATCTGACACATGATTTACAATAACAATTCACCTGCACGAGTTCACTATCCTACGGTTTAATATCGTTCGTCATTGATTATTTTTCGATACTTCTTTCAAAGTAAAGACCTACAAATGAGAGTACAGCCCTGTGTGGATATGTGGCGGTGTACCGCGGCGTGTTTTGTTTTTGTTTAAGATGACGTAAAGTATAATACGTTTCACATTCTGTACCTTATTGTACAGAGCTAGGTGAATACCTGTATGACCCTTTTTTCATTAATTGCCATTAATTTACACGTACACAAATCGCAGCGGATTATTATTTTTATTTTTTGGCAGTTTACCGCGTCATCGTATCCGGACACCTACCCCCTGGACAACCACCCCCCTGATAACCACCCCTAGGATAACCATCCTCTAGGACAACTCCCCCCTAGGACAACTACCCACTAGGGCAACCACCCTCTAGGACGACTACCCCCTAGGACAACTACCCCCGGACAACTACCCCCAGACAACTACCCCTAGGATAGTTGTCCGGGAGTAGTTGTCCTAAAGGGTGGTTGTCGTAGGGGGTAGTTGTCTGGGGGTAGTTGTCCGGGGGGTAGTTGTCCTGGAGGGTGGTTGTCCTAGGGGGTAGTTAGCTGGGGGTAGTTGTACCGGGAGGTAGTCGTCCTAGAGGGTTGTCCTAGGGGGTAGTTGTCCTAGAGGGTGGTTATCCTAGGGGTGGTTTTCCGGAGGGTGGTTGTCAAAGGGGTAGGAGTCCTAGAACCCCGCGTCATATCTAAACAAGCTACGGGACATAGTGATTGTATACTGATTGGATCGATAGAGAGAATATAACTAGTTTGTTTGTTATTCCATTTTGGAATTAACGAAAATTGAATAAGACGAGCTGACTTTAAACTTTCAAAATATATTTTCCTCTGTCAATACATCCTTACGTGATTTGTAAATTAAAGTTACAAACCTATTATACACTTAGAGTTACTTATTTATTCGAGATTTAGTGGGCCGCGAAACAAATTTATCCCGCTTTTGAAGCATAGATCCGGGTATAGTTTGCCTGGCGATTATCAGTTTTATTTCAAGATACATTTCCAATTTTCTGAAAGATTGAAAATTCGTCCATCGGATTTAAACTGATGGATGAGACAGGATATAGAGACGTCTTTAGCCGGCGGGAATTCAGCTTTTGAAATCGGAACACAGATCCTGCGATTCAATCCGATTAGAAGAGTATATTTCCATAGAAAATAAAAAAAACATAACGAATGATCATGCGTAATACAATATGGACAACATTCAAAAGCAAAATTGGAGAACTGAGAGAGAAAATTAACAAAATCTTCCTGTCGGGCAATGAACTTCTTTTTCATTAAAATTATTTCAGAGAATTTCTCTAATTTTGTTTTGCATTGTAAGGCATGAAATTGAGTAGGCTATATGAAATATAACGCAGAACCAGAGATTTGTAAAGACAGTTTGGCGATTGGATGAATCATTTAAACCCATTCATTTAAAGCCCGTCTGCACTAGTTTAGCCAGGAGGGATTATACCTCCCTGCGTGGTCACTGACAGGTGGTTATCTCATCAACTCAGCTCTCAATTAACATGAGAAAAAGAGGATCATGGTGGACCAACGGGCACCGCTTATGCCTGGATTACATTTGCCCCGGGCGCCGTACGATAAATTAGTCTACGATTTTTCATGCGATTTTGGGAGCATCGTAGGAGGCTACGGGCTACAATGTTTGTGTTTACATTATCTACGAGCATCGTGCCATTTCTTGCATTGGCCCTTGTGGGCAGGCCGCGGCAAATCCGTACAGAGGCTGCTCGGAGATTGTACGGAAATCGTGCAATTTCAATGCAGTAGCCGTGCAGTCTCCGCAGCCTCCGCACGGAAATCGTACGAAGCCCGTGCAGCTTCCGTGCAAAGGTTGCGCGGAGAAGGCGCGGTGACCGTGCAGCCGCCGTGCCGTTTTGAAGCTTTTTTTGGCCTCCATGTTCACCGAAAAATCGTGCGTTTGCTGCGCGATCAGCGCGAGTCCTCCGCGCGATGTCCGTGCGGGGATTGTGCAATGAAACCTACGACATGTCTACGGACTACGGGCTTACGATTTTTCAAATTTGCATAACTTTCTTCGAAACAAAATCGTAGAGGCCGCGGAGCCCCGCGGAGCCCCGCGGAGCCCGTGAATCCGTACGAAAATCTCACGGCCGCCTCCTGCCTCTGTACGGAGGCCGCAAGGAAAAGGGGATACGGGCAGGATACGGGCTCCGTAGACTAATCGCAGGCCAAATGTAATCCAGGCATTAGGCGTTGTTTTCTATATAGAGTGAGCAAGTAGCTACAATGCAGTGCAGTGGGGCTTTAAGATTTGAATTAAAATCAAATTATGATGATTTAAAAAAAAAAAGATTTGGGGGTGTGGAATTGCAAAGTAATACCATTTCAATGGTATTTCTCTCATGAGAATTATTATCTTTGGTATTATACAACGACGAATGCTTGCGTAATGAGCATTCGATCGGTAATCGCTTCTTTGCATTCGTCTTTTTCTCTTCTGGCGCATGCACAAATTGCCTTCGTATATATAGACTGGAGATACTGGTTAATAACGTGGTTAGAGTGACGCTTAGGGCGTTAGGCCTACTAGGGGGATTACAAAAGTTGCATATATCCTACAAAAATTGTAAAATATCCTACAGAATTGGAAAATTTTGTATCTAGCTACATCTAGTATGCATGAAAGGCCTATATTTTATTCATAAGGGTTTTATTCTGAATTCCTATTTTGTTTGTATATTTTCTTGTAAATCAGCAATTTGGACAGCGATATCCTATGAAATATATTTACTTTCACTCTTTCTTCCTTTCGATCTTTTATTTTTTCTTTTTTCTTCCTCTTTTTCTTCTCCTCCTCCTCCTCTTTTTTCTTCTTCTCCTCCTCCTCCTCCTCCTCCTCCTCCTTCTTCTTCTCTTTCTTCTTCTTCTTCTCCTTCTTACTCCTTTTCTTTTTTCTTCTGCCGTATCCTTGTGTCAAGCATTTATAACAAAAGAGAGAGAATTTACCAACATCGAAACCTTCTCGAGAAAGAAAGAGAGCTAACAGTCGACAAGTTGACCTTCAACATACTTTCCTGACCAAGAAACCTCTGCTTATTTTGTTAGGATTGGTTAGTGGGCCGAGGTGGGGAAAAAAGGAGAATCGAAGAAAAAAAGGCCATTGTTAATTAAAGAAAGCTCACGTTGTATCCTTCTATAGCTGCAAGTATCTCCTGCAGATCATCTAAATGTATTGAAAGGGTGAGTTGCCTTCTTTGGTCATGTTCATACGCTGTTCTAGTCTTGGTTCGATCCGGTTTACTTTTCGTCCTCCGCCACGATGTTGGATCTATTCCCTGTAGCATACGAGGCTTCATTTGGATTGCGCTATTATCGACGCTAATCACTCCTATAAAGGCATTCAGTGCATACGTCAGTAATCCAACGCAATGTTTGCACTGTTGACTTGGTATTAGCTTCATATCCGATGTCACTATCGCATGATGCGTCAAAGATCGTGCAGTCCTAACGCAGTCCTACGTCATCAAATGCTGTTTCGTGTGCATTGGTAATGATGCCGCATTTCCTAACTTCTTGGTGTGATAAAATCGCTGCGCATGATCTCATACCGTATTAAAAGGGAAACGTCACCAATGCCTATTGCACACGAGACGTCACTTGCTGACGAATGAATGCGTCAGAGATTTGCGCGATTTTTAACGCACCATACGAAAGTGACATCCTAAAAAATAGAATGCAAAAATGATTAATACAGACATCACGTTGAATTACTGGTAAACCTCCACAAATTGCCTCTGTAGTCCTGGCCAGCGCAAGTAATTACGCAATCGAAATGACGCTTCGTGCACCACGGGCGTTAGCAGCGCGATTAAAAACATGTTACATGAACACACTCATGATTTCATGTCGTCTGCCCTAAGCTGACAAGGATTTCATCACCTCTTGGATATGTAACCTTTCCAGCTTGGCCGGATTATCGCTCGGAACTCTACGTTTGAATCTAAAGCGCATGTAATCAGAGGAGCCCGACGAATGAAATTGGTAAAATTTGCTTTTAAAGACACAATCCTGATTTTGAATCTAAAAAGCAGCATGCGTGTGTCTGGGCATGGATTCGTTATGTGTGCGTGACCGGAATGTATGCAGTGATATGATATTAAAGGTAGTATTTGCTCTTTCAAAGTCTTTCAGTATTTGGATATAAAGATATTGAACGTAAACGTTTTAACTCGATGAGATTATTTCAACAATAGCACCAGTAAGCGCAGGTGATGCCGAATAAGTGATAAGAGTATAGACACAGAGCCCTAAAATACTACTGGAGAAGAGCAAAATAGCGAGTTTCAATTTTGCTGACGGCTTTGGGGTGAGCGGCTAATGAATAAACTGAACGTTAGCTTTCTTCTGGTATTAAACTTGTTTTGATTGGTTGTATAATATTGTTGTTGGAATGTACCCATTCACATAATGGAACTACCTGTCCCATGAAGCCAGTGGCCTGTGACCCCTGCACTCAACACTGTGTGGGAGTTAGTTTGTGGTCAACTTTTATGAGACAAATCCAAGCAAATATTTCCATATGAGGGGGTGGATATGAGTACCTTGGTACCTAGAAAAGCTTTGGCTGTCCTTTCTCTCTTTTTTTATATCACTAGTTATGTCTTTAATAATAGGCTTATTAGACTCTAAGCAGTTGTATAAGCCCGTTGCACACAAGGGTTCATTTGGATTGTGTCATTACCTATGCTAATCAAACTTATGAACGCGATTAGTGTAAGCACCAATAACTTTGTCTATAACGTCACTCCCACATGGTGCGCTAAAGACTGCGCCAGTCACTGACGCAGTCTTGCGTCAGAAAAAAATGACGCAACTGGCTTTAAAGACATGACAAATACAAATGAAATCAATCTTCAAACGCAATATCATTCGATTGTATATCTAACGTTCTATGTAAACAGGATCTTGAATTGCTCTGTGACATGACTGTGCATGATTTTCTTTCTTCTGCGGGCGTGAAATCTTATATTCTGCTTTTTCAAAACATGCATTTTAAGAATATGTGTTCAGGAAATGAGAAAAGATCATGATAAGCACGTTAAGAGTACAAGATAGTAGGTTGAAATATAATTGCAATTGATTGTAAGAATTGCAATTCTAAACGAATCATTAAAAAGAAACCATAAGTGAGTATTTCTTTATCTAAACAAGATTTTTGTCCTCGATAGCGTCTTGCGTCAGCAAATGTATCGCGGGATATTTTCTGTAATGTTGTTGTTTGTATGCTCTTGCATTCATGTTTGAATCTCAATCGTGATATAGGGCACATTGAGTGAGTGTCATCCAATGATTTCAAGGGTATTTTGATGATATCCTCAATCTCTAAGAAATGGATGTTCCTACTTCCTAGAGCATCACAACAAATCATGTCCAAGCCAATGAACTTCAGATCATGGATGCTCACGCTTAATTCTCATGGTATAGTATCTGGAAAGATGAAAGAGATAAAATAGAGAGAGGGTAACAAAAGAATGAGAGAGAGAGAGAGAGAGAGAGGGATAGAGAGAGAGGAGGAGATATAAACATGATAAAGGGAGATAGACAGAAAGATAGGAGAGATGTCCTTGAAATAGTGTACGATCTCTCCTGAAATCCTATTTTTGCCCCGTCTAGTTTTCTCTAATGCCTGAGTCACACCTTTGCGTATTTGGCTTGCGTATTGTTGCCTATTTATGGCGAGCCGTTTTAACATTTATTGTTCTTGAAATGAGTTGTTTATTTCAAGAAATCGAATTCTTGATATCAAGAATTTGATTTCTTGATATCAAGAATTCGATTTCTTGATATCAAGAATTCATTTCTCGATATCAAGAAATAGGAATAAATGTTAAAACGGCTTGCCATGAATACGCAGCAATACGCAAGCCAAATACGCAAAGGTGTGACTCAGGCATTAAGGCCCTATCTCACTGAGCGGCGAATGTTAGCGAACGTAGCAAATTTGGAGTTTCGCCAGGGTTCGTAAACGGTTGCAAGAAAGTTCACAAACAGTTTTCATTGTCGCAAACGGTTTTTCTTGTCGCAAAAATTTGTGAACATGTTCAAAATTTGTTTGCGAATTTATTTTTCCGCAAACAGTTGCAAGCGTTTGCAAAACAGTCGTAAGCCTTTGCAAACGGTTGTAAGACGGTGTCGCTGAAGTTCTTTTTGATTCGCCAATGCTAGCGACCACGTTACCATATGGTTCCTATATAAAATCGACCCATTGAGTACCAGGAGTTAGCAAAAGGTCTCAAACATTCACAAATAGTGGCAAAGGATTGGCAAATAGTTGCTAATCTTCGCAGAAAACTGTCACTAACATTTGCACACAGTCGCTAATAGTCGCCAACTGACTTTCGCAACACTTTCGCAAACAATCGCTCAAATGTTGCTAATTGTCGCTAAACATCGCTAAAAGTCGCTTACTGTCGCAGAGGCCAACCCTGATTTTCGCCTCTATCTCTCTCTTTCAGCTATCTCTCCCCGTCTCCTTTTCTTTGTATTCTTCTTATTCTCTCTCTCTCTTCCTCATTCCCATCTCCCTCTCTCTCTCTCCCTTTATTCTATCTCTCTCGTTCTCTAAATCTCTCTTTCTCTCTCTCACTCTCTCCTCCCTTATCTGTATTCGGCTCTTTCTGTCTGCATTCAATGTCTATTTTTCTGCTTTTTTTCTGTTATTCTTTATTTCTGTTTTTTTTAACGGATGACTTGCTGTGATTGCCTAATATATTCTGTATTTTATGATAGTATTTTCTTCTCCTCCTTTCTCCTTCTTCTCCTTCTTCTTCTCTTTTCTTCTCCTCCTCTACCCTCTTCTTCTCCTACTCTTCCTTCCCTTAGCTTTTCATCCTTGTTCTCCTTCTTCTTGTTCTTCTTCTTTTTCTTCTTTTTGTTTTCTTCTCCTTGTGCTTTTCATTCTTAGTCCTTATCTTCCTCTTCCCCACTTTTCCTCATCTTTCTTTTTTCCTTCTTCTATCATCCTCACCCTTTAACACAACCCTGTCTACACTGTAGATGCTTCTTCTCTAATTGTTCATATTATAATTGAACCTGGAAGACGAACGGACGCCTTCTAATACAATAGTAGCATCGGGCGTATCTCTAAGGAATCCAGCATCAAATGAAATCTTGGTTTCTGACATTTTATTCAGCTTCTTCCTCGAATGTTGGAAAAATACATCTAATGATAAACATCTTCTAGCCAACCCATGCGGCCTTTCTCGCCAATGTGTTTTTGTATATAGAAGCGAGCATAACTCGTAAAATATTCATGGGATGTTTTCCCTTCGGTTTTAATTTTGACATTTAAACTCGAGCTGTACTGAAACAGGGGCTCTGAATCGAAACATCATTCGATAACAGAATTAAAAAAATTATAAAATCATTTTAAATTTCATTTGTTCTATCTAAATTTATTTTTAACACATCAATAAAAGAAAATTTATAATCTCACCAATTGGAAATTTCTATCATACCAAGTTATGCATTGCGTAGGTTGTTGATTTGAAAAGTGATTTCGAAACACGGACTTACTGAAAAACAGCTTTTAGGCTGAGAGAGTTACCGCGTTAAATAAATAAATGAAATGAAATGAAAAGAATGGATTTGACACCCATTTAAAGAAAAGCTTTTAAATATTAGTCCCATGTGAAACAGAATCATGGAGTATATACTGTCCGAATCGTTGATTTACATGAAAATATACAAACACAATAGGAATTCAGATTAAGAAACTTATAAAAAGCCGTATGGTTAAAATATAGGCCTTTCATGCATACTAAGCGGAGTGATAGAAAGGGCATTTTTGTTGGAGGCATTTAAATTCTAACGAGAAATTGTTCATCCGCTGGGCTTTTATTCAGACGGGTGCTGTTTTCTTTTGCATCAATAACCGTTTTTATTATCATCCCCCCTTTTTTTTACCACATCGATGAACACTTTTCTAATTTTAGCGCTCGTGTGTTTGGGCAAAGAGCTAAAGTGTCAAAACAGGCCTATCGATAGCAATGGTAGTCATGCGTTTATGAAACAAATTCAAATTATTTTGTTTTCCTTTGCCCTTGATATACTTTTGTATTTGTCGCTTACAGCATGGTTATAAAATGATAACGGACTTATATGGCGCACGATTTTACTTATTTTTAGTTATAAGAATGAAATAGGAAAAAACAGCGTATAATTAAACACGCTTCTACCTATGCGCTTGATGACGATGCCTCTGCTTCTATAGTTGTCATATATTGCCGACTATAAATATATTTCTGTTGATTACAAATACATTTTTCATTGATTTCAATCCCGTTGCCTTCAACCATGTTCAAAAGAAAATTAATTGCGATGCCCTCTTTTTTAAGGATTTACTTTATCTCTTAAAGGGACTTGGTAACATTGTTCAGATGAGAGAAAATGGTACTAAGGTAGTGACTTCAATGTTAGATGTACAATTAAAGATAATCTGAAAGTTTGAGTGAAAACGGAGCATTATTAATGATAAAAATTGGGAAAAACTAATCTGATCGATTTCTTAATTCTCCCAACTATATTATTTGTTTGTTTGTTTTGTTTTCCACTTTTTCACATCAATACAAAGAAACATCATACAAATGAATATAATGAGTAAGATGTAAGTTTGACAAAATATGTTTCTAGTTAAAATACAAGCAACAAAAAAATATATATACATATACATATATATATACTGATTTGTGCCAAACCATCTTGAAAACATAATCTGCATAAAAATAAGAAATAAGGGGAAGAATAGATATCTATGTTTAGCAAGTTTCTTACAAAGGAAAAAGCAGGAGACCACATGTCGTAAGCGTAAATGCTTGATGATGACCGTGGCCTCGGCCGAGTTAACAAATAACATTTTGAGTGAAAATAACAAAATATATTTAGTGACATATTTCGTGTTGAGAAGTGCATTTGTGCATAGTGCAAAGCTTTAGCTTGGTGGAACAATAAGAGAGACTAATACCGCGATATTAATTGTGTGGTGGTTTCAGTTACGGGTGACAATATTAAATGTATGCAGGGTCAATTCCTGTTGACAAAGACAGAACAATTCAAGACATAACAAATTAGATTATTTTAAATTTCTATGTAAGATCTAGCAAACTATACTGAGTTAACAAATATTTTTTCATATAAGCTTTAAATGAATAAAGGGAGGTCCTAGTTTTAATATGGTTTGGTAAGTTATTCCAAATATCTGGTCCATGGTGTCTAATTGATCGTAGGGCTAAACTAAGTTTGGGATTGTTAAGATGGTAATCATGAGCATGTCGAGTTAAATATGAGTGTACGTTTACATTTAATAAATAAAAGTTCAAGAAAGATGCTGGAAGTGTTTTGGAAGTGTACTTATACATAAAAATGGCAGTTTGGAGCGTATGTATATCATAAACCTTTAACGTTTTTAATTGACTAAATAACGGGTTCGAATTTGCAAGATAGTTAGAGTGTGTACAAATACGAATTGCTCTCTTCTGCAAAAGAAATATTGAGTTTATTTTAATTTTACTACAGTTTGCCCATATAATATTTCAATATGTTATATGCGGTAAAATTAAAGTATTATAAAGAATAAACAAAGATCTATCATTTATCAAATATTTCATTTTATACAAAATACCAATATTCCGGGATATCAAAATATTTATATTATGAATGTGTTCGTTCCAAGACAAATTTGAGTCAATAATAACTCCTAGAAATTTTGTTGACTGTTTTTCTACCAGTGATAAACCATCTATAAACAAATTGCATTGTGGTTGGTCTTGGGAGTTAATAGTTCTGAAACAAATAAAATTAGTTTTACTTATATTTAAGGATAATTTATTACATTTAAACCATACTGAAATATTACACAAATCATGATTTACAGTATCAAAAAGTGTATCAATATTTTTGTGTGAGTAAAGTATATTTGTATCGTCGGCAAAAAGAATGTAAGTTAGAATATTTGATGATCTTATTATATCATTTACATAAATCAAAAATAAGAGTGGGCCTAAGGTGGAGTCTTGAGGAACTCCACATGTGAGGTTCAATTTTGAGGAACTATTAGAGTGATAACAAACATACTGTGTTCTATTTTTAAGATAGTCCTCAAACCAGGATAGAGCAAGGCCTCTGATACCATAGTGTTCTAGTTTATGAAGTAAGATTGTATGATCGATGGTATCAAAGGCCTTACTCAGATCCATAAAAACACCTATAACATGTTTCTTATTTGCGAGAGATTCAATTATTTTATCACAAAGTTTAATTAAAGCAAAATCAGTTGAATGATTTTTTCTAAATCCAAACTGGTTAGGAATCAAAATATCGTGCTCATTCAAAAAAGAAATCAATCTATTATATACCAATTTCTCAAAAACCTTTGAAATACTTGATAATAATGATATGGGACGATAATTTTGAAGTTTAGATGGATCATCTTTTTTATGAATCGGTATAACTTTAGCAACTTTTAATAAGTTAGGACAGGAGCCAGTAGAGAGAAAAATATTACATATATGAACCAATGGAGAAACAATAAAGTGTATTATTTGCTTAATGAGATTCATACTTAACCCATCTGGTCCTGATGACTTGCTTGATTTCAATGATTGAACTATACAAACTGCTTCATGAATTGTTGTGGGAGTAAAGAATAATGAATTTTCAAAGGGTTCTGAAAGGTATTGAGAAAAATGATTACTGCCAGCATCTATCTTAGAGGCTAATTAGGGACCTATATTAACAAAGTAATCATTAAACAAATTAGCACATTCATTCAAATTAGTAATGTCTTGTCCATTAACATTAATGTTTGTATTAATATGTTTTTTCTTACCAGTAAGATCTTTTATAATATTCCAAAGTGAATTATTATTTTGAGTACTTGAAATTTTATTTGAATAATATAATTTGCAGGATAGCCGAATAATTGATGTTAACTTATTTCTATATTTTTTATATTTATCTAAATCAATATTATCTTTATACTTCTTAATGCTTTTTATATAATCGATTGCGAGTCGCAATCGATCGTAAAATGCCCTCGTTATCCATGGTTTCTTAGCCTTTTTTTATTTAACTTAATTCGAACCAACGGTATATTTTTGTTATAGTAATACATTAATTTATTCAAAAATATATCGTATGCAGCATTAGCATCTACTAAATTAAAAACATCAACCCAAGATTCTGATGCTAAGTCCGCCCGAAGGCTCTGCATATTAGCATCCGTTTCTTTTCGAACGTATATATACTTCATTGACTCATGTTTAAATATCTGAATTGTAGGGGAGATAACAAATATGGGGAGGTGATCAGAAATATCAGAATACAATATTCCATTCTGAGTGTTTTCATTACAAATATTCAAAAATATATTGTCTGTTAAAGTTTCAGTTATATTATTTATTCGGGTAGCTTTATTAATATGTGGATGGAGGGAATAAGAAGAGAGTGTAGTTAGTAACCTAAGTCCAATATTATTTAATGCAGGTGGAAGTAGGTTAATATTATAATCCCCCATAAGATATATGATTTTATTTTCACGCGATATTAAAGAAAGACTTTCTTCTAATCTATCTACGAACATATCTATATTACTATGGGGTGGTCTATACATTACTCCAACAAGTATATTTTTAGCTTGTTTATTTATAATTTCAATAAAAATATATTCGGAGCCATCTACATGTAAGTCGGGTCTCTCTTTAAATGTTAAGGAATCATGAATATACAAGGCTACTCCACCCCCTCGTCCATAATTACGATCAGCTCTAATTAGTTTATAATTTTCAATATTAAATAAAGGAGGTGATTTATTATTCAACCATGTTTCCGTTATCCCTATTATGGAAAACGGAAAATGTTGTATGGAAGAAAAAATAAATCCATAGAATCAAAGTTTTTATTCATGCTTCTAGCATTAATATGCAACAAACTAAGGGACTGTTGATTATGGTCATCATTATTTAAGTTAAATGCAGCGTTAAAATCGTCGGTAGTATAATATGTTGATTCATTTTCTGTTACATCTTGGTTAATTGCTAAATCAAAATTCATGTCAATAAGTTCAATATACAATTATCAAATAAAATAATTAAGAGATGGGCCCATGTAATGATTTGAATATTATGTAGAATAATAAAGTCTGTTTGATATGTAACGTTAAGCATGTAAAATGTTTCACTTCGTACTAGCCTCAATATAAACAATAGTTTCAGCGTGGGTGCATGTGCAGTGACTTGTGCAAGTGCTAAAATAATACAAAGAATGGTGAGTGAATAAACGGAACGAATTGCAGCCCTTGGTTGCGGTTCCGGTTTAGTACTGACCACCGCCAGTTCAGGAAAAAAGGGGAAATAACTAAACATGAGAGAAACGTACAATATTAAAGGTAAATATGCGTGGGTATATACAGGGACAGGTAAGAGGAATCCAGGTTAGAATGGATCATTAACAATCAAGATAAAAGTGTTTAGGATCAATCATTCCAATATAAATGTGTTTACATTACATAACAGAAGACACACACACGACCCGGCACGCACGACAAAAGGAACCGCTACGCTATACAAATCGCACAGAGCAAGAGCTCCAGCCATGCATACCAAGCCGCGGGCAAGCCGCCGAAGAGAATGTCGTTAATTAGCATATAAATGGGAAAGAAAAATAAAAAATAAATAAACTTAAAAAAAAAACAAATAAACAAATCACTCTGCATAATTATGAATGGAATAATTTTTATTAAGGGATAGTATTCGAAGTTATCACAATACCATGGAACATCTATTAAGGTGAATCTAATACTGAAAGAATTTGCAAATAGCAAAATTCATATCACTGTCAATAACAAGGGGAAAATACATGCGTAACATCATGGCTAGTACAAATCCATGAAATAAAACAAGTAAATGTGCCACAGTACAACATTTTCAATTTCCAATAGTCTTTCGAGTTTGTATAGTGGTCACACAATTACAAAAATTTCCATCATTAACAAATATTGCGGAAGTGTCAATAAACAATTATATATACAGAGATGAAAATAAATTTAAAACAAAAAAAAAATATATATATATATATTATGAACAAAATACAAAATATCTTGACATTTTTGCGACATTTTTGCGTCAAGAAAAACAAATATACATGTACTTAAACATATGCGTAAGTACATAATGAATTTAACATGCATTGTGTATATACGTTTGATTTTTAAAACGTATTATTCATATCATATGCAAGAGCGAGAGAGAAAGGAAAAACAACAAAAATATATAAGCGATCGAAAATATGCTTCATGATGCCAAAGCAAGTATTGCCAATGCACATGTTAAATGGCTGTTGAGAACTTTTCATTTTAACTTGCTTGTTTTTCATGCGTAATACAATAATTTAATATCTCTCCTTTCCCTCTCATTATTATTATTTCTATAAACTTATAAACAATTTATGCATTAAAAAAATACAAAAATACAAAAACAAAAAAATACAAAATAAAAAAATGCAAAAAATCCAAAATAACCGTAGTTGAAAGTCAGCGTGTCCGTACAGAGTTCTATTTCGGTGTAAGCATGTCCATTATATATTTCCCTGATCATAAAACACCATGTAGAGGTATTAATGAGCGAACTCAATAGAGTCTGAAATAAATGTTCAATCAAATGTATAATTTGATCATTGTTCATTCTTTGTATATAAAGTCATTATTTCTCACACAGTAGTTTTCAATTTTTCTCTTACGGTGTATATTAGAGTCTGTAATGTTGAACAGAGAGACAGATAATACAACAAAGAAAAAAATAATTTGGGTTTATCGTAAAATAAATACAAAGATTCGTGCTTACATTACTTAAATATACATGTAAATGCACCTAAATACATGCGTAAGTACATAATGAATTTAACATGCATTGTGTATATACGTTTGGTTTTTAAAGCGTATAATTCATATCATATGCAAGAGCGAGAGAGAAAGGAAAAACAATATAAGCAATAGAAAATATACTTAATAATGCCAAGCCAGTATTGCCAACAATTTAATTACATTTTAGGGGAATGTAAATTGTCACAAAGCAATGCATTGGCTCTATATACGATTCCAGACAATTAAGTGTCGAAAGATTTTTAAAAAGCCTGTTTTATGTCTTATTTTCAAGGAAAAACGGTTGGGAAAATTAAAAAATGGTTGGGAGAATTTACTGTTAATCACTGTTAGAGGGTGTTGCACAGTGACGCCTTCAAAGAAAACCATAAATATCTTTGTGGTTTGAGAATTTTCTCGGGATTTTTTGCCTGTTAGAGGGTAAGTACAGTAAAAGGAATATGATAAGTAACATTTCATACAAAATTACACAGTTTTTTCATTAACATTCAACAATGTTACCAAGTCACTTTAATGTAAGATCATGCAACCGAGCGCTCGATTCGTCTGTTTGGAACCAGAAGGGAGATAACATATATAATTAGAGTCCTTCTGGCTCTAAACAGACGATATGAAAGTAATGAAAGTGACGGGATTTGCTTTAAACAAAAATAACACTTTTAAATTCAACAAGAAAAAATGATAACCAAGAAGTAAGTCGGAATGTACCTGTGCAACATACGACTATGCGGATTTAATCAGTAGAATTGATTGCAGCATGTTTTGTTGAATGAAATTTGCAATAATCAATTTCTCTTCGGCACCCGAGGGAATGCTTGACTTTTGCGGGTGAAAATAATAAAATACCGAGAAAGAATACAAATCAGATGAGGTTTGCCTCATCAATGTGTGTATCGTGTGGAGAATAAGAAATTTGCAAAACAAGGAAACATAGGAATCTTGTGCTTGGTTAAACCGAGAAAAGACCCACTGGTGCTGGATGAGATCTTTCAATTTCGTTTCGTTTGTCTTTGACAAGTTTGAAAGGAAATAGATACACACGGTTCACCACTTACTCAAACCACTGTTGATGGATGAGAACACCACCGAATTCAAAGGGAGAAATAAATGGTGACGGTCTAACATCGCGATTAAAATACTGTCTGTTAAAGCATGTCTGCAATACTTGTAGCTACTTGCGCCCTCTATATAAGTGGTGACCGTTGATCCCCCACGGTCCCCTTTTTCTTATGTTAATTGAGAGCTGATTTGATGAGATAACCACCTGCCATTGACCAGCAGGGTGGTCTAATCCCTCCTGGCCAAACTAGTGCAGACAGGCTTTAAAGGAAAGGTGGCTAAAAAAGACGGTTTGAAGTTTTGACTGTTTGCATGGTCTTGCGCCATAGTACATTAGTCATTAGGTTGTCTGTACTGTTTAATAGGGACTTTTAGATTTTACACGACGAGAACGTGGCCTGCCACGGTGACATCCTTTTAAGGTAATGTGACGTCCTTTTAAGGCACTGCCGGGCACGGGCCAGTGCCTTGAAAGAATGGCACACGTTGCAGTCCACTACGTCGACGTGCAAATCTAAAAGTCCCTATTGAGAGACAGTGAGAAAGAAGGAACAAATAACTAAAAATAGGTATGCTGTCATTCAAAAGGTACTTTTCCAATAATATAAAGTTTTATGCAATGGTAATCATTGTGTGAAATTCTCAAAACTTGATAAATGTTATCGCTCATCAGTAAGTGAAAAAAATGTTTCCCATTCAGTTGCTAACTCTTTCTACACATGGCATCCGAGAAAGAGAATTTTATTTCATTACTTGCCAGGATTTTTGTTCTCGGAATACCCCCCCCCCTTCCTCAGTCTGCAGAAGAATAGATCCGCCACGGTATACAGGCCCCTAAATCAAGATGAGAGTTGACCGTACCTGATAGAGGAGAGTGCTCATGAAGGACGCTCGCCAAGTCTTCTGTCTCTGTGCCCATATTCGATGTCAGAGCAACAAGTTAGTGTTTCTTGGAACTTCAATCTACTGCTGATGATTGTAGATAATTTTTTTCCACTCGGACGCAGCGACCAATGCCCCAAGGAAACGTCAGATAGACTCGATTCTTGTAGGTCACGCATGTGTTCACTAAATTGTGATGATGTAACTACTCGATATTCTTAGTTAGAAGCAATAAAAGGAGGTTAAGTTGAAGGTTTAGAAGCCGAGATTATCTTTCCAATCCCGTTTAGATGACATGACGTAAGCGCACTTGTGTGCGTGTGTGGGGTGAGGTGGGTGAGGTGGGTGAGGTGAATGATGGTGTGTGTGTGTTTGAGTGTGCGGTGGGGTACTTCTAGTGTGTGCGTGTCATTGCCCACTAGAGGCAAACTCTGTTAAAACGAAGTAGCTTACGACGATCATTGCAGACATACCATTTATTCTTTTCGAATTCCAATTGTAGTACGATCATTTTTATAGCTGATAACAATGTTTTCTTTGCATTCCTGTGCATCAAAATAGAAATATAAGATAACATTGAGAAGACTCCATTGACACATTCAATACTTTCTCTAAGGTAAACACTGAAAGTATTGTTAATAACGAAACGGAAAGGGAATGGCAAAGAATTATGAAGAAAAGAAATCTCGAAATCCAACACATTTTATGTTTAAAGTGAACGTATGTATGAAAACAATATATTAGTGATTTTTTGTAAACGATACCTCATCTACATGTATCATTCATATTGGTTCTTATTACTGTAAATAGATTTTATAAAACATTTTGCAGATATTGTCTATAATGTTTCTACACCTGCAACATATTTTTTATCAACTGCATGCTTGATGACGATTACTTTTAGACAGATTCATTTCCTAAAGTTCTGAAGACTGATTCGAAATCCTTCAAATCTCATAACGGGTTTATAAGATACAATGGCTGATAAAAATAACCGATATATATATATATATATATGTATATATATATATATTAGTGTGACTTTTGCGGTGCTGCATATTTGCGTAATGGATGTCTTGGGTTTGAAGCTACACTAAGCCTCGATTTGAGCCCACTGTAAAAAAAAAAACATGGCATATAAAGCCTTAGGCTATACTTGACTTGTGTACAGCCCAATTAATTAAATTTCATTTTTAGAAATGATACTTTGAGCAAAATAAAACTTCATAATATTTTGTCCAACTATGGAGGCCGAATCATTTTGTCCAATAATGATCAATTAAAAATTTATCGGACAAGTTACATAAAAAGAGTCACAAATATGTTATCCACGGATTATTTCCCCCCATTAATAAATGGGGCACACATGACATTGTATTCAATCTCCGAGTATTTCCAAGAACTGCGTTCTAGTTGGACCTTGTCTATCGAAGACTCTGGTTTCATTCAATAACTTTGGCCAAACGTTGTCACCTTTCATACGATCGCGATGAGCCAATGACTTGTTGTTCTAAAGCAACTATGCCAGCAGGTTCCTCGCAGGCCGTGATCCCGATCACACTGCCATTCTTTAAAATACCAATCCGACGACGACAGTGCTCTCAGCGTATACGTGCCGCTGTCCGCAACACGTCTTCGCGTTCCAATAACATTAAACATTCTCGATTACCAGATCCGATGACGCAACAGAGAAAGCTTATTATCCGCCATGTTGGGGGTCCATGCCGTGGGTATTCACAGTTAATCCGATCTCCACACTCACCATGTGCAACCCAATCTGAATATCTGCCACTAGAGCAGTATATGGACTTTAAGGAAAGATACTTTATCTCAAAGTATCAAAAGGAAGACATAGTCATATCCTCTTGCATCTCTTCTTAAATAACGGGGTGAAAAGGTGAAAGGGGCACTCCAAGTAGAGTCTGCCGGTTAGAAGTGATCATTCACAGAGCTTCTTTGGCTGAACATAAATAAAAGAAAAATGATCACGCCTTCCCTTTTAACTCCGTCTTATACTGCAGGACTCCAGGCTTTCACAAAAGAATAACAAACACACATTTTTAAGTCGATCAAAAATTAGGCCGACTAAAAATGTCAAAGAATTGCCACATTCGTGATTTAGGGGTCGTTTTTCAGATCAAAATAAATCTAAGTTCGCTTTTGGCAACTCTTTTTTTTTCTTGTACAGAATGAGGTTGATGATAAGCGTTTACTTACCTCAATGCTTCCTGTCTATCTACTCCTATATCTGTATAACTAGGTTATGCCCTCGATTTTGATTTCACACAAAAACCCTCTGAGCATTATAATAGATTCGGTTACAAATGGGCCAAGTAGAATTGAATTACCCCCCAAGATGGCGAAATTGAGAGAAAAACACCCATTGTTCCAATTTAAATCAATCAATCCAAACTTTCACGGCGTAGATATAACAAGTAAGATGTAAGGGAATACATTGAAAGACAAATCTCCATCACATTAGACATCTAATGAAGATATGAAAACACTTAATGCAATTAGATTTCTTGTAGAAAACTTAAGAAGTTGAAAGGGTCACTGAAACTGTAGACGTTGATAGGGTCACTAAAACTATCATTGACAGATCGTTCTTGATGATGACCTACAAAGTTTTCTTACGAAAAGGACTGATCAGAATAGCGGGGTGCTTTCACTTTTATATTCAATAAAGACAAAGAATAATATCCTCTGCAATAAGACAACATGGAGATCTAGCACCAGAACAACTCCTCCCTAGCACAACTGCTATTAAAGAATAATTACCCCCTAATGATATCCTTGTATAGGGGGTGATAGCTTTCCGGGTGGTATTGTGGGGCAGTTATACGAAGGAAATTGTCCTAGGGGTATGTTTCTGAGGATGATCATCATGGAGGTAATTGTCTAGGCATTAACCGCAGGAGGTAGTTGTCCTAATCATTATTTTCCTAGAAGTATTTGTCAGAAGGTACTTTTCCTTGGTGGTAGTTTGACCTGGGCAGTTGTCTTGGGTGGCATTACTATTAGTATTAGTATTTAGCAATATTAACTCTACGACCCCCTCTCGGGATCGAAGAGAAAGAAAACATACACATACATTCTAAGTGTGCACAAACTAATAAAATAAAATTGTGTGAAGAAAAAAATAATAGTATTTTACCAATATGGTAGATCGAGGGTGGTTGTTCTAATACGCATAATGAATAGTGAATCTCATATGATTCGAATCAATCCCTCCCCTCAAAGAAATTTAAAAAAGAAAAAAGAAAAATCAAATATGAATGGAAAAAAAATAGAATTTGAAGCATACAGCTGTAATTGTTCAGCTTAGAAAGCAATTAAACCATTGAGAGAAACCTAGAGTTACTTTTTAGTCTTTTAGTATACAATTTGCTTCGAAAAAAGAAGATAATGTGATGGCAATACAATTATGCCGAGTAATTTTGTCAGTCATTTGATCTTCATTCACAGATTGCACGAAGAAAATTCCCTCAAAATAATGCTCTCTCTCTCTCTCTCTCTCTTTTACTCCTCGTCTTTCTTGAACTTTTTCCAAGGAGCTTTTACTCCTCGCGTTTTCTCTCTCTTAAAAGCAGGATATCAATCAGGAGTATCATGTTTCATTGGGGAACTATTTTTGTCGATCCCAACATCATTATTTTAGGTAACACTCGAATACTCGAAGGACCACTTTCTCTCTCTCTCTTACAAGGACACAGTGTTTGTTCGCATCTTGACTTCAAAACTGTGCACTTTGACAACCAAATAGAGTGATAAATTTTGTTCAGAATCCCCCCCCCAAAAAAAAAAATGATGTTTTTTTCGATTGAGAGACTATTGGAGATATAAAAAAGCTGTATTATAAAGTCAGATATTCGTGATTTCTCATTATCAATGAGGAAATAGTGATATTCTTATTAGTTTGAAATTAATTTTTTTTTAATCACCCTGTTTATCAGATACAAAATCCTGAATACTATTATTCGCTGATAAGGTACTCAAACATTTCCTTCTAAAGGGTACAGATTGACTTCACCTGGGTCGAGAATGGCAAATGTAGATTAATGTCGTACCAGAGGACGTTGACACGGCTTCGAACCTCATACCACGTGATAGTCGGGAAAAGCTTTCATTTCATATCACATGCAAATCGAGGAAATTGTACACCCCAAAAAAAAAAAAAAAAAAAAATAGATTGAGAAGTTATGTTCAGACTCGAAAAGCCATGCATTTTTGGCACTTGTTAAATCTTATTAAACAAATTATTGGCTTTTCATTCAGATATGAACACCTGAGAAATGCATTTATACTGCTGCAGTGGCGTCTTGTTAAACAAACAAAATAATTGCAAATATTAAAAAAAGCTTCATGAAAATCAATCAGTAAATCTTGTTTTCAGGTAAATATTGTTCGTTCCACATCTAGCTGCAGACTTGACGCCAACGGTACCCAATTGCAATGTTCTGCAATCTCAAAGCATATATTGTTGTGGTACACCGCTGCATTTCATGCGGCTTCAGTCGTATTTTTGTAATCCTAACTCCGTGAGGTGAGGTCTCATGATAAACGCTTTGAGAAATTATCTTGCCTCTGACTTCAGATCGATTTTCTGAAGAATTTTCCCTTTTGTCTTTCGTTGTGTGTGGGGTACGGTGGGGAGGGGAGGCAGAATGCTTTTAAGGCAGTCTTGTAGACCTTTATCTCATTTTATTTGCCCTTTCTGTCATCGATTGAAATGTGCAAATACTGAAATCACGTCTTGCATAATCTGAACATGAATTCATCGGGATAAACAATATACATTATATATCTCCCTCTCTCTATACATCTCCATTTCTCCCTCTCTCTCTCTCTCTCTCCCCTCCTTCCTGTCTCTATCTCTCCACAAAAAATCTTTCTCTTTCTCTCTATTTCATCACTCTCTCTCTCTCTCTCTCTCTCTAATTTTCTTCTTCTTTATGAGCCTGAAATATTGTAAATGTATCGTCTGTTCGGAGTCAAAAGGTCGTTTAACTTATGTACGTTTAACCTTTGTCTGTCAGCAAACGAATTATTATGTTTTTTAAATATGGAGATAGATAAACATCAACATCAAATCGAATTCAAATCTTGGTTATAATGCCATTCTCCTTTTGTCAGCGTTTGGGCTATTGTTCACAAAGATATTTATTGTGATCCCTTCAAATCTAATCGGAGTACTGATAATAAGCCATAGAGCCATTCGCCTGTTATGAAGGTCACTTTATAGTACAGAATGTCAAGAGTCACAGTAAACTTTCATCAATTCTATTTACGGGCTATGATGATTGATCTTCCGAGAAATAATTTAGTACAAAAACGACAAAATTTATCACAATCGCCAGCCTGAATTAACTGAGCGCATGATTGAGTAGGAACAAGATAATGCGACAGATAATGAAGATGAAATGAAGTGGAACTAGCTACTACGCTGGAAGCGATAGCATATACTCATCTGTCCAATAAGAGGCACGGTTTAAGTATGATGAGGCTTAAATTTGATGAAAAATGCCACGAGAGTATAATTTGTCTCTTCACAATTCATTCTCCTTTTTTTAACGATCATCGTGAAGATGATGAAAGAAAAGAAAATTGAATGAAAATAATTTGGTTAAAAGCAATGCCTAATAATTTATACGCGGATTTTTTTTTTCTTCAAGAAGAGGGAAGAAACTTAAAGGTAATGTCGGTCATTCGCAAAGAAAAATAAGTATGACAATACATCCACAAATTATTGAATGCAAGATCGACCTGAAAGTAAAGCAGAACAATTTATAAAGTAGTTTTTTGAAGATAATACAATCTGGCGGAAAACGGGTAAGCATTTTAGGCTGTGTCTCAGGGAGATTTAAGAGTCTTAAGTATTGCAATGTTAAACTTTTCATGAATAACCACACAATGTATTCATATTAAAACCATTCTACATTACAATGCAATATCGAATGAAATTTAGATTATTCCCTTTCCTTCTCATGATCGTGGTTAATATGGTTATGATTACAGTAATTATTCAGAAAAAAAATACAGGAGGCAAAAACCCGGAAAGCAATACTTGTGTTGATAAAGTCATAAATAAAAATGAATATATACAAAACTAATACAAAACACTCGACAATTTATTTGAAATTACAACTTAATCCATGCCCTAGATGGTTGCCACTTTCCCTTCAAATAAATACGATGACATTTAGATTCGAAGAGAAACTAATAACAGAATCTGTATCTTTTCATAAAGACTTCCTCCTAATTTCTAAAATCGATTTCCCTTTTTGTTGCTATCCTCCCCATCATCTTATTATTTCCTTATACCTCTTTGCTCCTTTAGACGTTCTGTCACATCTAATGATCTTTATCTGTCGCACTTAATCATTCTTATAACCACTTATGTCACATATTTGTCATGAGCTGTTATTGCCATAGTGCAATCTCACATGAGTTTCTATCGCAATGTTTACAATTGAAATAGAATATCATTGATATTTCGACTTGAATGTTATATAAGAAGATTTGTATGATATAATTCCTTGGGGAAAAAATCTATTATACAATACGATTATTTATTTTGCAAATTGCAAAACATTCTTGATTTTGTGTGTGTGAATTTCCTCGCATGATCATTATAGGGAAGTCCATGTACATTAAATTCCTTTTAACGGAACTCATTGTTGAAAAACTCGAATGAAGAATGTTCACTGATACTCGGTAAGCGGCATTGTATAATTATTTTATAGATAAATATCCAGTTCAAAATAATTAGTAGGCCAACAGAGAAATCTATCATTTACCGGTTATAAGGTTTATGTGTACTTAATTAGTTTACCATTTTACAGCTTTGGTATTCTTCTTCCATTGCTACATTGTTGTAATAAAATTACATGAATCCGAAAATATACTTGTCATACCTATGTCTATGAATGCAATAATACAAATATTTATCGGAAACATAATTATCTTGAATATCTCAAAATGTTTTGCCAATTATAAGATTCAAATCTGTTTTTTCCTTTTTTCCCCAGAAATCTGGACACTAAATGCATTCCATAATATTATATGTAACTCAAAAAACGGGACATAGTATTGTAGAAATTTTTTCATTTTCTATCCATGCCTCTGGTATATTTCGACGGATCAGAATAAAAAGTTTTTTGAGCGAAACCATAAATTTTAGAGAGAAAGAGAGAGAGAGAGAGAGAGAGAAGTTCTATATATGCTGCAACTTTATTGGAGGACTATATCAAGTTATCTAAAATGTTTTGAAATAATTGATCAATTTACTGCAAATCTCTAAAAGATTCGTTACCATCTCGTTCAAGTCTAGAATAATCTTGCAATTTGCAAGTTTGCAATTTCAGCAGGATTTTAATGGAATAACATTTGCACTTCAAATCATATATGACAAACGAATTGTACTTCTGTATAAAGCTGAGCTATTTTGAGAAAGGTCACTGGCAGCCAAGAAAAACTTACGATGCAGAATAAAAGTGGCATTGAATGTCATTATTTCCTATTTGCATTCACATTATAGAAAGCATGCTGAAATCTACCCGCTGGCAGAGACTTGCTTAGAAATCCCTGAACATTGTCAGAGTTTGCGGTTTTTTTAAACCTTGCTTAAGATTCGTCTTAAATTGGCGTTCCTGTCCAAAGTCATGTGCTAACTGACATTATGTAGAGGTGCTAAGGAGGTATGGTAGTCTAAGATATCATCAACTTGCCAATGTTATACTTTCCTCGGGCAAGACATTTACCCAGGAGAGAAATCGACACCAGGTAGATTTATTCTAAAGCCTTAATTTGTGACTAGATTTGCCGCCAGTGAATGAAAGTCACCGAACTCTTCACTACCGGATTTCACTAGGCTTTGGTAGGAAAGGAGACTCATTTACACTAGGTCTAAATTTTGTATACACATCGCGCTGTTATTGGGGAAGTCGTTCAACGATTACTAGTATGGCCTAAATACATACTCGAAAGAGACCTACGTAAGTCTCCGGAGTTAAGGCTGGCCTAACCCATGACTATGATTTATGGAAGGTTAAGTATCAATCCCAAGGTTTCGTACACATTACTGAGATTACGTGACATATAAAGGGAACGAATGAAATATAAAAAATGTTGGTATTTGTAGCAGATCTTGTTTTTTTCATTTAATCACAGAAATATGGTGAATGTAACAGGATTTACAGGTTGATATTTTGCACTCCACAAGCATGATAAGTCGATGGAAAAACCTTTTTTTTTTTAAACTGAAGCGGGGTTTAAACCCGGCCTTAAGTTAGTAGGTTTTCGAGAATATGGATCAAGTGCCATTCTTTTGTTGTAATTACTGAGAAACTTCTACCGCTATACACAGCGATACCCCCGAAGTAAGTAAAATCATGGTATATGGGTTGTAGTATAAATGATCCAGATGGTTGTATGAATAATATTACAAAATCTCAATTTATTGGGAATACGAGCCTTTTGTACGGGAATTTATTGCGGTATTAGAGAACGAGCTTTTTATACCGAGAAATGGGCGGATCAGTTGCGGATAGCGGTAGCCGTGACGTTAGACCAGTGGAACGCCTACAAACCGACTTTGGCCGGTTTGGCATTTCTCCGAAAGGATGAGAATTGAAGGATAATGGTACCAATTTGATATCACTGTCCATAAAACCATTCGGGACCTCAGTCACTTTTTGACCAAGATAAACGATATTTAGCGGACTAATTCATCAACATAAAACTGAATTTACATATTTTCAAGTACTTTAATCGCGAGTCATTCCATGCGTTTAAAAGTCATCCCGTGTAAAAAGACAATGTCTGGCTAAAATGAGGCTAATTGAATAATTTACATGTATAAGTAAAGCGCAAAAATCCGTTTGACGGCATTTACTTGATTAATATCAGATTTATCCAACCATAAAAAGTACTTACAAGAAATTCTCCTTAGAAATTCTGATCACTTTCCAAGTACCGAGATATTCATTTGGGCAAATGGTTCTCGTATAGACATGCGGAAACAATTTTAGGTGGCGGATACCTCTTGCTCATATATCAGCTTTCCAGTGTCGTTAATTTTGCGAGCTCGTGAGGAGAACAAGCAATTACGATAACACTATTCTTCATTATCCTGAAATCCACTGAATTCAGGTATAGCCTCTTTTCATTAGAATTATACTGTAGCAGTTTATACAGAGAGGCCGCCTTGTTCCTTGAATACCTTTTTGAGGCACTTCATGATCATTTTGAAGCGCAATTTGTTTAGGGCTTTAATATTACACCATATCACAGACGCTGATAACACATAGGGCCACGCATCTCAGATTTGTCATTGTTAAACAATGCCTTTAACAAATGTACCGGTCATTGGTTAGGAGACAAAGCTTCGATCTGGCCTCACCTGTATTACTCTATAAGTGGTAAACGGACTTCAATACAGATAGACAAACAGACAGGCAAACAAACAAACAAACAATCAAAGAAACAAACAAACGCACACGCACATACACACACATACCCACAAGGGCAGCGTATACCTCATTTTATATATTAACATTGGTGAAGTCAAAACGATAGGGACACATACTTTATTTGCTTTTAATGAGTCCTGTACATCACTTTTGTTTTGATCCGTCCACCTACGCTCACGTCATTGCCCTTTGTAGATTAAAGCGGTTGTCCCTTCATGGTTTAATGTTAAAAGCATCTCCATGTATTTACAAATTTAAAAAAAAAAGTTTTTTTGTTTTCGGAATGAGATTTTCGGATGATTTACTTCTACACGGCTCCTTATTAAAATATTGTCTGTTATCTTGGGAACGTCAAGCTGTAGCAATGGGAAAGGGGTCAACAAATACAAATGTGGAGATCCAAAAAAAAAAAGAGAAAGGGAAAACTATAACAAAAAGAAAACGTGATAAGAAGATGATGCGACCCCGTTCCACACCCTATACACCTATAAGCGATGACCATTGTGATGTACTCGGCGAATGACATTGGAGTCCTGACTTCCCTAATTACACCATACACCCTACCAACGGCTTCCTATATACCGGGCACGCAACGGCATTCTGTGCTCATTTGGGTTGGGTTCAGTACTAATAATGTATGTGTCAATATTCGTCGGGATTTATTCTCAAAGCCCTAATGGATAACTGATGAAGGTTCTTTCACAAATTTCTTGCAATTTACTTCGGCGGCAACAGACATTAGACAACTCAGTGACCTGGCTGATTTTAAAGAGAAGGTTGAGTTCTGCTAAAGATGACAAATAATCCGTGAGCTTTCTCAGTATTTTTGATATCAGTGTTGAGGAATATCATAGTAAAATTGTCACCTGGAAAGGTTTGCTCTTCAAATACATTACATTTGAAATATGACTAGAAGTAGCTGCAACTTTTTGACCTAACATTTGAGTTTTATTAGTCCAATGAACCCATTTATAGATGCAGTGTATGTCATATTAAGCAAGCCTGGGTCCATTTCTTCTTCTTTTTTTATGGTGATTATAAAAATTAAAAAAAAAAAAAAAAAAAAAATTAGTACAACCTCGACCTTTCACAATTGCTTCTAGACAGTTTCTTTAATAGTGTAATCACGTAACCAGCACTCCACTTTATCATTAAATCGTTGTGGAACTCAGAAAAGATTGATGATTTTTTTTTTCTTCTTCCTATCTTAAGTTTTCAGCAGGATAGATATTCGCCTAGAGACACAATACAAAAAACATTAACCTAGTTTGATATGTTTCAGCTCCATGCGATGCGATTGATTGATCCGATTTTAATGTACTGATGACCTATTTTTGTAAAGTGCATGGACATTTTCGATTTAGAGTGCGTTCATACTATTTCTTATTCCTGATTCACTTAATTTTTGTTTCTATCAGAACAAGGAAAATATGCTTATGAACTGCATAAATATCTAAGCCTAATTCGGTCAGCGAAGGAGGTTTCAGTATGTACTGTATTGGTGCCTCTGTTTTTATCACATACTTTTTATCAAGTTTTCTTGAATCACGAAACGTGATAAATAGTGACAACGAGAGACAAAATCTATCGTCTGAAGTATGTGTGTTCTTGTCTTGCAGATAAGCGTTTTTATTCCAACTTATCCAAGATGGATTTCTCAATAATATAACAGTTCCTGATCTGATAAGCTCAATTGTATAGTTTAATGGCAACCAAAATAAACGTTTAAAGTTCATGATTCGATTAGGAGAAATATTACACTCCGAGATGATAATCTATTGTACAATATAAGTAGAACAGCAGCCTCACTTTTATTGATTCTGCAGATTTTCTCTCACTTTTTCTCATCGAGAAAAGCTAACAGAATCAAGAAAATAAATCTCGTATTGACGTACGCTTAGTTACAATCTGGAAGCTGTTTCGGCTACTTGATTCTCTTCAAACATTTTCGAACAAAGAAACAGAACAGCGATATTGATCCAAAGGCACCTTAACGAGAGCGTGTCAATAACGCGAGGATGCAACCGAGCTGAAAATGGGGCAGAGAGCGAGATTACCCTCTGTCAAAGTCAAACTGAGATTCATTTTCTGTTGGCAGATTAAGGTTACCCATCACTGCTCCCCAATAAGGGTGTTGTTTTGTAACCCCCATGGGGGATACTTCAACATCCCCCTCCCACTCCCTCTCATCACGGTCCTCGTCTTCCCCGGTTCTAACTATCCATCTCTTCTCTCTCATGGACCTCGTTTAGCTCATGCCTCTCTTAACTTAATTTTGTCCCAGCGAATGCCTTCCAAACTTGAACCAGAGAATGGGATGGGCAGACAAAAACCACTCCGACATAATTTGACCTTTTCCGCGCTGATATGGGAGACTGTGACAAAGAAATGAAAATGAATTGAGGCAACTGTCTTAAGCTAACAGACTTCAAGTAATCCGATATTATCGGCTCGTCGTATCCGTCCTCAGCCCTGAGACAGTAAAACAAACGAAGAAAAAGAGGGAGGTATATGTATACGATTATCTGTTGTCGGTGCATTTTTCTTCAACAAGTTTGTATGACCACGTGACTAAGTGGAATCTTAGCTGGTTGATTCATTTTCAAAATCCATTTTCAAAATCGCTCCTCGCCAATTGATAATGCTTAGGTTTGTGATAGTACTATCACAAGTAGTTATGAAAGTATTCAATATTTAGATTTATTTAGACGAGTGGTTTTTGACACTTTACTTGAGATACTAAGATCATGGGTTCGAACTTGGGAACGGCTCCTTTATTACCCTCGAGCAAGTTATTTCATTGAATATGGTCATACCTACCCAGTACCCAGGTGTATAATTGATAGTTTACCCGGTAGCTTGCGAATGTTGTTTCAATTAGCATGCCACCGCCTCTCAAATTGACGACTGTGGCATTATTCCCCATTGAATGGAGACTAAAATACACATTCGTAATCGAATTAAATGGAAGGGGTATTGATACTCTGTTTAGAAATATTGATACATGATTTGTGTAAAAATACAATAATAAAACGAAAATTTTATATAATTATTACGTACATGTGTATTTACACTGTGGTAGTTGTACACTATAATTAAAAAACAAAAGACGCGTGACCAAAGAATGATTACCTTTCTTGTGCTCCTTGATTTATTCTCATTAGGCACGCCTTCTATCATTCGATAGACCTTACGATTCCAATAACAACCACAAAACCTTTTTTTTAATTCTTTCATAATTGTGGATTCGAATACTAATGATATATTCCAACCTTCGCCATCCAGTTTAAAATGGGAGACTTCTATCCGTGTCTTTTATTAACAGGCAAACATCATTTGCCGAGTAGCAGGAAATACAAGAATGGTAACACGATCCGTTCAAGCTTGCGTCATCCGTGAACCTTAACTAAATATTTTTGTCTTTGGCGGGAGGTTAGAGACAAATAAACCGTCAAAAGAGATACAGTCTGGTGTAGGTCGGTGGCGAGCAAAATTTTCTCGATTTATTGGTTTGTCGTCGAAGAGGAGAAATTTATTTTTAAAGCGAAATTCCGAAATCATTTGCAAAAATAAAAAAGCACAATATTAGATTTTTTTTTTTGTTATAGATTTAAATGAATTGATTAGTACAGGTGCCTCCTAAATGAGCATATGATATAAAACGTAAGTTATGATGCTACAGAACAGCATCAGATTTATAAATATTGCGAATCTATAATTAAGATGGACACTAGACATGACTCAACTCAAACCAGTCTCTTAGGAAATGTTCATCCTTCCTGTTTTTAGTATCGTCTTTTAAAGGATTATTAATTTCAGAAAATATATGAATATTTTTTAAGAAAAAATATATATAAAAACTAGTTTACTTGTGATTTACCTTTAACGTCACCACCAGAGAAAACCTGACTCAGTTTCGCGAAATTTCCAAGCGAGGACAGATAGCTGATTGTACCACTAGCCCAGCTCATATCTCTCAGAGCGTTTACTATATTCATGTGTATTGGTTGAGATTCCCTTTAACAAAGCTCGGAGGCAAAACCAAAAGACATTACATGATGAAGACAAGAAGATGGTTATTGAAGGGGAAGAAAAAGAATCGCATCATGCTATAACTTAGATGGCGCCAACCTTTTACCGATGAAGATTTACAGGCCCCAGGGAGTGGGACTCAGCAAATAGCTTGCAAGCAATATTCCTTGTGGTTACTTTAAACCTTTTAAAGAGGACGTTGTGTTCTGATCAGGATGAAGATAATTTGTAAACTTTCTCGTTCTTTGTAAACCTATGAGGAATTAGATGATTTCTCTAAACTTTCAGAACATTTTCTGGTAATGTTATATGGCAAATTGATTTTTTAAAAATCACTGCGACGTTAAGATGATGAACATTACCTATGACTTGAAAACAGGGACGCCGTCTTATTAACAGTTGCGATTGATTTAAACTGATTGCAATTTAAAATCAGTTGCATTATTGTACTAAAGAGATTGATAAGTTAACATTTAATCGGGGGACTAGCGATCAACCTGGATCAATCACAACTCTTTCTAACACAGGGCCTACAAAAATAAAAATCGGACCAAAAGATTTTAGACAAATTAATGTAAAGAAGTGCAAACCATGAAACATAAATTAGCTTCTTGAGTACAATCTACTTTCAATTTCATGTTGATACCGGATGCAGGGGATGTCGAACGTGAGTTATGGCTGGATGAGTACGGCCATGATCGCCACAACGACTTCCGATTTAAAGAGACATAAAGGGAATGATCGCAAACCTGAAGAGCACTCACTGAGGACATCCGAACAAAGATGGTGGGACAGTAGGAGAAAAGTGAATATCGATGAAAATGTGGAAGTAGGCCAACATGATGATATACCTTGTGGACGAATTGACTAAAAGATGTCTGAAAACTGGAATGGAGAAGTGGGTTAACACGATTAGGCGTGTCTAGGACCATGGTCGAATTAAACGTGATATGTAAGCTAAAGATAGCACCGATATCGGGATCAGCTCGTAAACTGTCTTTTAGCAGCATCAACATTATTTAGGTTTTTTGTCATTGATTTCCAATACATGTAATTCCACACCACATAGAACCTTTAGATAATGTTATACTATATAAGGCGAGTCCATGCATCAAAGGTGTCCATTACGACGTAGTCTTTTATCTATTTTTTTAATCCAATAAATGGATATCTTCTGATTTTCATTTTACTCGCGTTTTTCTTTTGTTTGTTTGTTTGTTGTTTGCTTGTTTTGTATTTTTGGTTTCAAATACCATAACTAGTTTTTAATATCAGGATATTTGTAACTTTTTTATGAAATTAATTTAATTTTAAGGATTTTGTCGTACGGGGCACATTACATGTAATTGCTTAAGAGAAAAAATTAAGATTTCACATTTTGTTCCTTTTTTTTTCTTCTCATTCCTCTGACATATGCAGAAAAAAAATACGATCGTTATTCTTTTCAAATTTAACAGTTTAACGCTCTCGCATATAAAGTAGACAATATCTTATTATTTCCGTGTAATAAAGTGGAATTTCATAGCAGGATAACGTACAGATATACCATAGACACTAATGCCAAACAACGTATAAAACAATTTATATACCTCACTTTAGAAATCTAGCCATCTGATTGGTCGAAATTGGAGTCGTGATTTTAGCCATGCCCCGCCTACCAGTCAATAGTCTTTAAAGTGCCCTCATACCCGCCTATTAGTCAATAGTGCGATCCCTATTGGTTTACGTGTTAAAATTGTCTTTGTGCGAGGGCGAACACTATACAGTGCTTTTTGTCTGCGATTCCCAAATGATTGAAACTTTCAGTCATGTTTCCAGCGAAGATTAACAGACAGCGTCTCAGATTTTCTGTGATGTTTTAACCAATCTTTACTCAAGAAAAGGATAAGGTAAGAATTTTTGGTAATTTTTGTGTCAATTCGGTATATAAAAGAGATATCGACTGCTTTAATATTCGAGGACTGGCTGTTTCTATACCGGCTCGCGGGAAAGTTGCATCCGCTGCTATCACCCCGAGGCGCGCCTGGGTGAAAACAGCCAGTCCTCTCGTAGCAGTCGATATCTATTTCACAGCAGACACAAGAAGCTATCTACAATGCATCTCATGGTCATTAATACTCTTGTCAGCCAAATATTCAGATTGGTTAAAAGTTTAAAGCACATATTAGGCCATCTACTTGTTACAAAATCCCAAACACAGGTTTTACCCTCTTTACATAAAATAATAAAGAAAATATCTGACAATCCTCAGAATCCTCGTGATACTTATACAAATCCAATCTTCCATAGTGCAACCTGTAAAGTAATTCACTTTAAAAAAATACACGCCACACATTTTTCTTCAAAAGGCTGAAAAGGCAATGACATGTTCTAGATAAGGACGTTTATTGATCGCACGACTTAAAAAGTATGATACTGGGCTGATGATAAGAGGATATTGGTAATAGATCTTAGTTTTGTTGAAAGTAAAACGCGATTACACTTTAGCTCCAGGGTCCAGACAGGGGCGTAGCAAAGGGAACAGGGGAACATACGTTGTTTATTGTATGTGAACCTGACTACTAACCTGAATACTAAGAAAGCAGGTGCCTGCTTGTAAGTAAGCAACCAGGGAACAGAAGACTTTATGTCCTTTCCGAGGAACTTGGTAACATGCATTAATGCCTTGCTAAAGGACACTAACGCAGCGACTTGCTTTCAAACCCGGAATCTCCACTGTACTACCACTGAGCCATTGCGACTCCACATTCCAGACAGCGGAGTATATCAACGGGCAGGGGTACATACCCACGAACAAGTGAATGTCATCTTAAAAGGAACAAAAGAGACATAATTATACATGTGTATAAAAAAGAGGAGACATAATTGGGATGAAAATGACACGACCTCACCTCCTCTCCACTCAGCTGCCTTTCATCTTATTCTTTAAATACCGGTGCGCACCCTCCCATATTTTACCCACGCTAGGCCACTGGTTACACACTGAGACATCAATAAGTCTGATGACAAAATGCACCACCTGCAAGCTCTCTATAAATGAAACTTTTCTATCATGTTTGTCTTTTCAAAAATGGAAAGAGCAACTCTGTATCATACATTTGCGGGCAGTAACCACATATCACATATCGATTGGAATTTGGTTTGTACCGGTAGACAATCAAATCCTGATTTGATAGCGACTATTCCACTAGCTTGTTTTTAACAAAATTCGCCTACAAATTTGTAATTCCCCCCCCCCCCCATCGGTCTCCGATGACATTGAATCTTCACGTCGCTTTCCTCTCTACTGGCGATGCTGATCGTTATATTTCCCAAGACCATTTGGAAACTTTTTAAAATTTTGTTTTGTCACCACCCCAGCCCCTTGCGACAGTGAATACCTGATATCTGCTTTTCCCTTGGCAACATGCTTCCTATTTGTTCCTGAGAGTGTATTCTTGAGGTTCACTTTTTTTTTTTTTATCTATACCTCTCCTTGTCTTTTTCGCCGTCACCTTTTTTTTTCCCGTTTCTGCCGACAAAGTTATTAATATGTAAAATTTTACCGACAGAGATATCGTAATGTCGCATTTCATACCTTTCGCCCCTCCCAAAAGGCACAACTCGTATAAATGTACGCCACTCACTAGGGGAATTCGGATGCCACGTTTCTTCATGCGGATAATTAAATATTAGTCAATCCTCGGCCCCACTCTCCACAAATCGATTTGTAGGACTTATTTATTTACAAGTCTTCGACGAGATGTCGCGCTGTCCATAAGTCAAACGTTCAAGCTGATATATGGCATTGGTCGCCTTGACACAATAACATTTCTTGGAGAAAGGAGACATAGAAGACTTTTGACCCCTCCCTCCTACCGCCTCCTTTTCTTTAAATCTGGGTATAGTATGCTCCAAATGCAGTCGAGATTGTGCAATGTATGTATGGCATTATGAATTAATCCGCTAGCAAGGATGATGATGCAATGGAAACACTTCTTTTTTCATTATCATAACTGCATGTACGATAAATAATATCTTACAAATGGCCAATACATGCGCAGTCATCTTGTTTTTACTTCAGAACATTATGCATTCCCCCCTCCCTCCCCCCTGGACGACGTGCTTATGGCTTGCTTTCAATGTAAAT
The DNA here is from genome assembly GCA_037976565.1 of Mesocentrotus franciscanus. Lineage (NCBI taxonomy): Eukaryota > Metazoa > Echinodermata > Echinoidea > Camarodonta > Strongylocentrotidae > Mesocentrotus > Mesocentrotus franciscanus. The sequence continues at coordinate 32,891,326 of CP137675.1, forward strand.
GTTGATACGTCAGCAGCATCAAGTAGGGCTATCCATTAACAAGTGATCAAAGTATTGACCACGCTGGACAATTTTATCCATCGGTGCCATTTAAAGAGAAGGTTGAGTTCTGGGGAGAAGTGAAAAATAATTTGTGAGCGTTATCATTGTTATTATGCAAGTGTGAAAGAACATCAGAGAAAAAATGTTCCCTGAAAAGCATGGCTCTTCAAATGGCTTCATATGACAAGTAACAGCTTAAAAATGAAGCCCGATTTTTATGCCACATGTTTGTGTAGTCCCATATACATCTTTCTGTGTACAGCGCTTGTTACTTTATCAAGACTTGGCCAAATTTCTTGTCATTTTGATGACTCCCGAACCTTGCAGTATACACCAATACTTATATGCTACATGATCAACTTTTTCTGATCGATTCCACACCGTTTCTTTCACAATGCAATCGTATGACCAAAACTCAAATTTATCTTTAACGCAAGGAAGCAAAAAGTAGCATGCACTTGCTACTGGAAAGTTCTTTTTTGTGACGTCATGGTATGTGGAGGACTCAGCTGCCACCTGATCCGTCTTCTTTAGGCCCACTCGTAGCCTTTTCTATTTGTTTTGATCTTGATATGCAATCTAGTCTTTTGAAAAAGTTCACTTGAACTATGCTTAGTCCCTGTCAGGGACGGTTGGCAAAGTAGGCATGAGGGTTTAGGCTTACTCTTCAGACTTCTATCTGTGTCGTTGAATACTAGACGGTGAAATAGTTGATTCAAGGTAGACAATACACCTGTAGATAAGAGCTTGAATTTTAGTAATTTTAATAACTCTGATTTGATTTTACATAGGACTTTTTTATGAATCAAACTGTCAACCACATCGATCTTCACGTTTGAAGGCTTTCGCTAACACCATGCGGCAGCCTGTATACTGAACAGGCTGTTGGTGTATTCTTTCGTCGAAAGAAGAACCGGCTTATGCAAGGGTTCTTCCATCAGCATGGCGTTTGATTCGTGTAAATGATTTGCAAACAGGAAATAACTTTAGCATAGAGGCATACAGACATCATTCTTCTAATTATCTCATTGGACAAGGACATTCAAAATGGCTTGAAAAGTACTTTAGTTGAATTATAAATCTAAAACAAAAAAAAATTAAAAATTGAAGCAGGAATTACTTCTTCAGTTTTCAATAGTCTTCAACGTTAAACCAAACGTGTCTAATACAATGATTTTTAAATTTCAAAATTGTTTAAAGAAATATTTGTATGTCTTTTTAACATGTTCACTCATTTTAACGGCAGTGCATGTGAGCCATTTGTGTAGGACATTAATTTCTATTAAAAACAACCTCTTTTGTGACAATCTACGTCAGAAAGAAAGTATTATGTGAACGATCACGTTTCAGAGCACACTAATATGAACGAAAACGTTCTCAATTTCAGTGGCAGATATTAGAGGTTATTAGTATTCAAATCCCGTGCAGATGTTGTGGATTTGTAGTAAATCCATGATTTATTAAAGCAATTAACATTTTTCATCTTGGGTACATTTCTTAAACTTAGACAATTTTTGTTTTGTGCGGACATTACAATGAGTTATTACGTTACCTAAACATATCTTCTGTAGGATAAACTATACGGTATTGAAATTGAATCGCGGTAGCTGTTTTGCAATCCGCCCATGAAGGGTCATTATCAAGAAAAGCATTTTTTGTGTGGCTAAAATGCTCATAAAAGGCTCAAAGATCTGCTGTCCCAAAAACACCCCTAATTTATAGATATCCCGGCTCTTTTCCCAAATAGTCCCCATAAGTCTTGATTATTGCGCTCTGCGAATTAAACATAAATGCCCCTGAAAAAAGTATCCCGTTTTCGTGGAAATAGAAGCCATGCAAACACGTATTGATATTAGGGGGACACCCCGATTACCGTCAGTGTTATTATAATTTCCACAGAGATAATATATCGATTGAATGTCATTTATGGATCCCCGAATCAAACAAAGGATGCATAAAACCATCCATAAAACACATTGAACCATCACCCTGTGCCCCTAAACGACCCGTGAACGTCCCCCGTGATGGCCAAAGGCGTGTAGTGACGGAGACTACAATTAAAAAGCGGCGCCGGCAGGAAATTTCGATATCACTTTGCAATTTAAGCGGGAAAACAAATCATGGTCTAACACGCTATATGTCTGGTGAGTAAAGGATGTTTTCTCTATTACAAGGAAGAGCTGGGATGAAGGATTGGCTCACAAGCAGATCCATGCAGCCCCTATTTCCTCCCTTGTCCGTACTTTGTCTAATTAAATAATACATACGTTGACGACTATGATAAGTTAAATAACTCCCCAGTCGTTTTGCTACCCTATATATAAATCTGCAGAACTTGCTTGAAAAGGTCTCGTTTTTTATAGTGAACTCTTCCGGTTCTCCCTTGATCGATACTTGGTTGAACTATGGACGCTACAAAGCAGTTCTGCTAATTCGTATCAAATCAGAAATCCGATACGTGCAATCGATCGCTCAGTCTGATATCGCTGTCTGCTAATATGACCTTCCCCTTTTTGATAATGGATCATGGGGGAGTTGAAGTGCATGGTGGGAATTATTCGAGCCGCCTCCAATACCAGGCGTGCGTATCAAATATCTGCAATAGACACCTTGACGTAATGGGTGTGATCAGATGTATTAAATCGACTGGCAGTAGAAAAGGGTTGAGGACTGGAAAAGTGTTTTTGTATTGTGCCCATTGGCTGTTTCTCTTCGGGGTGGATATTCTAATGATACAGGGTCTTATAAATATCTTTTCCTCCCTGTCTCTTGTTTTTGTTATTGCGTTCCGAGTAATCGTTTTGTTATTTTATCGAATGCACGTATGCTGTTCAATTTATGAATTTCCCGCCAAGAACCATCTGAATTCCTCAAGGGGAAAAGAAAGATGATTCAGAGAACCTAAACGAACTTTCTCGATCGATGAGTTTCATTTCAAAATGAAAATAGAAGTGTGACCTGTTTGTTATTTGCGTCAATTAATTTCTTCAAACTGTCTAAATAATTTGTTTTAAAACTCAATATAACTTATTAATAAGAATTTCTTTTAATCGTTCGGTAATTTGCATTGCATTGTAATGAGAAATGTTAGTATTTACATTATGAAATTTTTAGGGAAAGCTTTATATTTAGTAATTATGCAAGCGGAATGCATTGACAGTGCATTTACAGATCACTGATCATTGTTATACCATTTTTATGTTTATAAACACATATTTGCAATGGTCACGATTTCAATTGATGTGAAAATTGAAGAATTTATAATTTTTTTACTTAGAATTATCGTAGATTTTGCTCATATGATATTGCAATTTTGAAAACACAAATTGAGGCATCATAGACTTTTATGACATTATTTGAATTTTAAAGGGAAAAGAAATTTTGTTAATTTTTTTTCCTGAGCAATCAGAGTATCTAACCATTATGTGACATTTTATTGAGGGAATATGGCACTTTTGGTAAACATAGATTACACTTTATTTGGTAAATATCCTTTGGCGTTTTCTCATCCTGATTATTCAACAGGATTGAAGGTAAAGTTCCAGGGTTACACATGTAATTATTTCAAAGGAAGAAGAGCCTTGAAAAAGGCTGTTGAGCTCCGCTAAGAGCTCTTGTTCTCGGCGTTTCGATGATGCTCTGATCGTCTTCTGGAGAATTCTTGCATCAATATGTCGCGAAGTGCAGGTTGTTTTTTTTAACTCTGAAAACACCGCAAACGATCCTTTATATAGCAGGTGAGACTTGGTACAATCATTCCTTTTAGATAATAATGTGGTAATTTGGCGAAATTTGGAAGACCTACTAGGGTTCATCTCATTGGATGTGGAATACAAACAATTGGTATCATATGCGGAAAAGCTATATTCTAAAGCAAGTAATTAATTTAATCATCATTAAGACACGATGGCTAAAAGGGCATTGGACCCAAATCTATCCTTGGGGGACACCACATTGTATGGAAAATGGTTCTTATCCTTTTTATGTTCGACAAAGAATTTCAAAACTATGACAAACTAACACCCTCACTACATAATGTCCAATCAGGTAAAGAGAGAGAGAGAGAGAATTAGGTGGTATTTTAACGGCTTCTTGTTCTCATTGAGCTCGATAGAAATGAAGAATATAGCTACTTGTACTTTTGTCCTGCAACATTTTGAAACAGTAGTCATTTTGCTACACTTCCATCCAGAGACTTTTAAAGCCACCCGATGGACTCATGTGTGTCACCTTATAGAGGCAGTGCTACCACCATGACCACAGAAGTGTATCTCATGTACAGAATTGTAATAAAAGGAAAAATAAAGTCTTAATTTCTACCTTCCGGCTTAATCCAATACTTTTTATTGCATTGGTCGAGGTGATTTAATTTTCCAGTCGCGGTTGAGAAATCCTTTAGGGCTTCCTAAACTGTTTTCATGTAAGCTACGGAGAGAGGCGGGACAATAGCGGGAAAATGAAAGAGAATATTACTTTTTCGCTGTAGGCTTATTTTGTCTTGATGTGCAGTTCAAGAAAGAGTGTAACAGACACTGTGAACATGACGGACAAAGAAAGAGGACAAAATATACGGTTCCTCATTCTACCCTCAACAATTGCTGTGGTAGATAAAGGAACATCCCTTCACTGCTATTATGTAAAATAAGTAGAACAGGTGAATATGCATGTGACACCTGTTCTACACATTTTTGCATAATAGCAGTGAAGGGATGTTCCTTTGTCTACCACAGCAATTGTTGAGGGTAGAATGAGGAACCGTATATCCTCTTTCTTTGTCCGTCATGTTCACAGTGAGACGACCGATGAACGAGAGATATCGACGGATACGTATAGTCTTTTGAAAGCCAGAAGGGCGTTAACTCTGTGTTTGAGTTAAGACCTTACTGTCTCTGGGTATATGATATGATGTCACATTTCGTCCATAGATATTGAAATTATATTTGTTGATTTTGGTGACAACTTGGAACCATCTTGGCTGGAAGGAGCGGCTGAAGAGGAGAGCTGGTATTCTAAAGTGAACAGCTGCGCGTCAAGCACTTAAATAACCCACTCGGTCGATCGGTCACGATACCGGATGTCTCCTCATTCGATTCTGTCAATCTTCTCGAATTATTTCTGTCACGTGACGTGATCAATCAGCACGCATTATAATAGTCACGTGACATAATCAATCAGCCCATGTTCGAATACTCACATGCATAAATAGCCCTGTGCACTATTCTTTGGTTTTGCCATACGTCATCGGTTGCGTAGGGTGGCTCCACCCATTGTCGGGAATCCGATGTTTCGTGGTGTACCGCTGCCGTGGGGTATGGGTGGGGGTACTGATCTTACCATGGTTATGACAACTGGGAGGGCAAGACTATCAAACGTGGAAAGGGAGAGAGGGAGTCGAATCATCTTCTTTTCATGTTGCCGTCCTCCCCTCCTATTTTCTCCTTACTTTGCTTTTGTCGTTGTCCCTTTCAAGCCATTCGTTTAGGGGCACGTGCCCCCGCTCCCCTGGTAGCTGCGCTATTGTGTGTCTTGTTTGTATGAGAATTCGATGAGATTATTTTTCTTTTTTCTACTAGGTACGGTTTAGCATCCATTTCACAAAAGATCACTTTTTATTAATTACTCGTATCATTTTTGTTTCTAACCGTTCAATATATTATTGAAATTTAATAGAAATAAGGCTTAAAAGTACACCTGCAATTGAGTTTTTTCGTTTGTGGCATGTCGTAAAAATAGGACAGTTTCCCTGGAAATGATATCAATAACCACTTTGACATGATCATAACGTCTATTTGACTTCCCCCCCCCTATTCTTCGGACTCTTTTGAGAAATTTCCAAATTCACGATTCATGGACCCAAATAGCTATACAGATTAGTGAATGACCAGCTACAACCCCCATTTTTCGATTTAAAGCATTCAGGGATCACCTTTTATCTACATTTGCAGGAAAAAGATATTCCAAGAATTACAAAATTGTAATTTACTGAGCATACATAACAGCAATTTTAAAAAATAGATTCATTACAACTTATGTAAAATAGACATACTGCTTATTACATTAATATCAAAAATATATACAGTCACAAAGTACATCGGTCATCTGTGAAAATATAATTATCAAATATTCTAACGGAGATTAATTCTAAGTGTATTCTTGTAGTTCATATTCTAATCGTCTTATTTGAGAGGTTACATTTTAACCATGTTTATAATATTGCTTTAGCCTTACCACGTTCCAATCGGTATAGTGTAATATAACCATCAGATCCACTTTGCGCAGAGTATAGGGGAAGGAGGAAGGATGTTTCCTCAATTTTAATCTTGTTAAAATTCGAGAGGCCCGGTTTACAAGTGGAGATTTATATTAATGGCTATTTTATTGCATCTGTCGCATTAGTCCTAGTTTTCACTGCATGCATTTATTTTATAACCAAATTTCAAATCTCTTCTTTTGTACTACGTGTGATTTGAAGTGACCATACATCTTGATAAGAAAATCTCTAAGTGGTGATGCTACCTGTCAATTAGTTTGATCAATCGAACTTCGTTCAATATTTTAGAAAGAGGTGTTTCTATGGCAACTTGACAAATCAAGACCCATAATCGCATACATGTATATAGGGGAATATACCGGCTAATACAGTGCATTTGTTTTCACAATTTCCCGTTAATTAAAAGTGATAAATTGTATTCTTGAAGGGAAGGGGCTTGACTTATAGTGCATTTAAATTTGTTTAATTGTTTTATTGGTGTTTGAGTTTGGCCACAGCTTTCCCGTCTTTACGACTGGGAAAAACGCTCGGCGTATTTCGTATCCATGCAACAAGAAAATTCAAAGATTCCCCTATAAACTCTACATAATTTTTTTGTTTTACACCCTATTTTTAGATGTTAATACTTATTTTCTCTTGTTTTTTCTAGTTTGTTAGTTACCCTACTTATACGAAATGAAATAATTTCACATAGAAGTTTTTGAATAATTCCGATTTCGAAAATAGGAACACACTTTTGGCTGAAAAAACTGTGAAATGATGTGGCACATTTTTGGATCGGAGAGACTCGCAAAACCTTTGCAGAGCAGTCTCTTTAGGGGGTTAAAACATTTAGAACACAAAATACATGCATGCTGTCTAAAAAGGAATGTTCTTGGTGTGTGTTATCTTATTCCTTGGAGTATAAGGATGATTACGTTTCGAAGTTGAATTTGTTTATTTCAAATCAATCATTACATTCGATAATACGCAATTATCTCATTATGTAAACGTTAGGCGTGATCTCTTGACTATAAGAATTTTGTTTATGTGTCAATGCCATATTGGCACCATCATTTTTTTTCACTTGTGATCTTCAAAGCAAAAAACCTTTTTATTACTTAAACACCACCCAGCATGCATCAACGGGTTGTATTCTGATTCGAAGCTGTTTTGATGTGTTAATGGTAGACTGCCGTGCCAGATAGGCAGTACGTGAACAGAATGACAGCTTTCGCTATTTCACGCCTTAGTATTCATAATTTATGCAAACATTATTTGGCGGTCTCTGCTCCTGTTTGATGTTCTTTCTCCCACATCGAGACGAAAAGATATTTATGTTATAATTATGTGTGGTTCATTAATCTCATCGCTTAAATAATGTATTATGATTTATGAGTTCTCGGCCGGGGAAAGAAGGTCACTTGTTTCTGAAAATAGAAGGCGAAACAAATTCTCCATCATTTATCATTTTCACCACTCAGCTTGACATGAGCAATATCAATGATTTATATTAATCATGATCTCATGTCTAATTCCGCAAAGTTATGATGGGATATGAGGGCATTATACCCGGTATTTTTTTTGGCCTGCAAATGGGACATAGTACCTTTAAGGGTTTAAGGGAATTGCTCTGAAATAATGGAGAAAAATGAGTAAATCAGACTGGTGAAAGTTTGAACTAACTCGGAAAAGCAACAAGAAAGGTACGATTTGTTAAGGCTGCTAACCATCGCGCTTTTTGTTTTGTTGAGGATTAAAGGAAAAGAACAGTTTTGGAAACGCCCCTCTCTCAAAAAAATGAAATGGAAGCTCTCATTACCAATCATGTGAAAGAATATGTTTCGACTAATACATGTACGTGATGATACAAATTTTGCCGGGAAAGTCGGGAAACCGCCTACTAATTGATATATTTGGTAAATTATTATATCTATTGGGACCAAATAGATATCGCGCACGTGGTCGCGTAGTCCCATATACATCTTTCTGTGTACAGTGCTTGTAACTTTACCAAGACTGGGCCAAATTTCTTATCATTTTGATGATTCCAGAACCTTGCAGTACACACCAATACTTATATGCTAGATGATCAACCTTTTCTGATCGATTCCACAACGTTTCTTTCACAATGCAATCGCATGACCAGAACTCAACTTTATCTTTAAACATTGACTGAATCGGTAATATCACTGGGATGTAGTACCGGACAACTTTCCAATTTGTTCGAACCCAAATTTCTATATGTCACTTTTTGAAAATGTATTACGCAGGATTATTTTTGTTTTTGTTTTGGAGGATCTGTAGTTATGTGCAGTCCGTAATATATTGTGTGTAGTGCTCCAAGGGAAATAAGGCGATCAGGAGTAAAAACAGAAATTTATGATATTTGGCATAAGACAAACGAGTTGACCGTCAATACGTCCCGATCCATTGACTAAAGTGCCAATTTGAGATACGCATATATACTTATTGATCTCATGTTATTTTGAACATTCATTACATTCTTATTCGATCAATAATTCGCTCAATCATTTTCAAACTTTCGCCGTTCGGTTTCTTTTATAAATATTATTCATGATTTCACACAGATAAACGTATTTTTACCAAATTTGGTTATACTTATTGCCCTTCAATTCGTTATTTTCTACACCGACTGACTATTGTCTGACTATTGTCAGCCCGTCAGCCTATCATGAATAGTCAAAATCTCGTGTATCCATTCTGACATTTAATTCTTTGTTCATTTGCATTATTCACCCTCGGATAAGGCGTATTGCGGGAAGTAAATACCCACGACTGACAGTGGACGTAGCCCTTGATGGATCCAACACTGATAGAATACATCCGAAAATACACAAGTTATGCCCTCGAGCCCAACAGATTTCTAACCTGCTTAATTCTAATGTTGATTGCCAATTATATCAGGGTTTTTAAACATTTCTGATTCACCGGCCATGCTTTATCTCAATCTTCGCGATCGCCTTGGTCGCAGGAAAACTTTTGACACCATATAGACAGTAAAATATCGTCTGTTACCACGGAAGTCGACCATTGTAAGAACAGTCATTTCATTTGCAAAGTCAAGTAATATTATTGCTTTAAAAAAGGTGCCATATTTGAGTTTTAAATAGATCCCCGGTGCCGTGCGATAAGACGACATTTTGCTATCCATACGGTATTTATTTTTTCTCTAGTTACGGTACTATGGAGCGCCAGGAGTGTCATATTTGAGAGACATGAGCGCTATACAAGAACCCATGATTATTATTATTACCATTTTTTGCTCCCTACAAAAAATACTTGACCAGTTTTATTTTTAAAAAATGTCCAGCTATGACATGCGTGGCCTGGAAACGCCACTATCCAAGCGTCCGAACGTTAGCAAATGAAATTTGTTCAGCAGTTACCATGGTTACGTCACTCTGAAATTCATGGGGGTATTTCCAAAACACCGAAAGTGATCTTGCAATCAATCCTAACTTTAAAAGCAGTTTCAGTTTAGTGAGGCATAATAGATCTATATCCCGAAGTAAAAAAAAGTAGCATGTGAAGTCCCCCTTCACCGTCCCAGTGAACCCATATCAGCTCAATGAACTGGTTGACACTTTGTATTTGTAAAAGGCGAAGCCACAGACCCAAATATATCTTGTTTTTCTCCTCGGAAGAATCAGAATAGATCCACTTAAAAGGTTGGCCCCAAAAGGGAAGATAAGAATTTCATTCAGATTTTAAAGTCGTTATAGTCGAATTATCGATTTACAGATTTAGCAGTGTATTTGTTTGTTTATTTATTCATTTATTGATTTATTTATGTTCTCATTTAGATATTCATTCTTCATCTATCCGTTTAATTCTTTGTTTGTTTTTTAATATTTATATCTAGCATTCATCTATTCATTTATCCACTCATTCAGTCACTTCTATTACCTATCTATTTGATCATTTATCTCAGTTATATTTATTCTTTTATTCACTTATTTATTTATTTATTATTTATTCATCTATTTATCTACTTATTTCTTATTTCTTTATTCACTCATTTTGTTTTTTTTAATTCATTATCATTGATCTATTATCTATGTAACATATATCTATCTATTTATTTGCATGTATCTATCTATTAATTTAGTTATCTAGGCAAGTATGTTGGTAAGAAGGTAGGGACTAGGTACTTAATATCCTTTTTAAAAGCTTTCAAAGCCGAGGACCTGTTTTACTTCTTCCTGATGTATATCATAATAACCTTTCTCGCGTAAGTTGAGGTTTTGGAAAGTCTTTCATGTTTGCAGCTCAACATCTTAGCTTTCATGTGTGAGTTCCTATGTTTTTTGCCTACTTTTGTTAAACTGTTTGTGTGCGTTTTTAAAGGCAACTTATAACATTTGTATTGTTATCTGGAAAATTGCAACTTCTCCAGAAATGTTGAATTTACGTGTGTTTTATTCCTTGCCTTCCTATCCATCACATACTAAACCGATTGTTCAAGACTTATGTTGTTAATTTAAATTATGTAATTGATAAATACGAGGTAATTGACTCCCCCTCCCCACAAACACACACCTTTCCCTCTCTTTCTCCAGATGTTCTCTCTTTCTCTCTCTCTTTCTCTTTCTCTCTCTCTTTCTCTCTCTCTTTCTTTCTCTCTCTCTATCCCTCCTTCCCCCCTCACTCTCTCTTTCTCTCCCTCACTCCCTCCTTCCCATTCTTACTAGCTCTCTCTCCCTCTTTCTCCCTCTTTTTTTCCTTCCTTCCCTCTCCCTACCCCTCTCATTCTCTTCCTCCTTTCTACCCCTCTCTCTCTCCCTCTCTCTATGTCTGTCCCCTCTCTCTCTCTCTCTCTGTTTCTCTCTCTCTCTCTTTCTCTCTCTCTCTCCCTCCCTCCCTCTCCCTCCCCCTCTCACTCTCGCCTCACACCGTGCCTCAAACAAGCAGGCATCCCAATGGCACCTCAATGATCGTCGGTATAATCTACATGTAGAAGCATCACCTTAAACCAAACCAAACCAAGCCACCAAGTTAGAGTGACAATGAGCTGCTCCTTGAGGGGAAGAAGAAGCTCGAATATACCATATTAATCAATTTACAACCATTAATCCGCTAGGCTTGACTGACTGGCCGAGTATCAATGTCCATAAAACGTTCGACCCATGTCCAGTGATGTTTGGGAAAGATCTTTTGAGGCATTTCGCGTATCCTTGGACTTGACGTTTCGGGCTGTGTTCATATGACATTATATTCCAGCCGAGAATCACGGCTTTGAAACACACGGGGTTTGTAACATAAAATCCATTTTAATCTGTTCGGTTTAAGCCAGGTTTAAAAAGGGGAAAATGTAAATTCTAGGATTAATTTCTTTCTCTAACCTTGACTTTAGACTTTAGCCTTCAAACTACTGGTTTCATTTGGGACACACCTGTGTATGTATTGCGAATGAACAATGCAACCGATTTGGGAAAGAGTGGGGATGTCTTCTTCTAATTACGTTTCCTTTCTTTCTTTCTATGTTTCTTTATGTTCCCCTTTCTCCTTTTCTTTTTTTTCTTTTCCCAACTGTCTGCATTCGATTGGAGAGCACTGTCTTGACCCCATGCACCCGGGAGATAGCAAAGTGCGGAGAAAGTGTGTTTTAGATCTTATACCTTAATCAGGGGTTTATATTCCTAATTTAGACTTTACACAAACAATTAAACGCGCCCAAACTGGCTAGGATATCTCACTGCTGGCTGGTGATATGTCATTTATACCTAAATTACTGCTAATTTGACAATACAAAAGGGAATCATTTTGGAATGAAAGCAAGTTTATCGTTAATCATCTGACATCGATGCCTGGTTTAGTCCCTACGTTGCCCTTGAATTACGTTTTGCCTTGTCAGAATAATCCTCGATTAGGAATAATCTAATCACAGCACTTTGCACGGCGAATACGTCCATTTCATTATCTTTCCCTCTTATGACAAAACTCACCTTTTCCACTTTTTTCTTCATCCTAGTTACCTTATTTTTCATGTCGCAAGCCAATCTTCTATTTAATTTGGTTTTGACGTATTTGTCTTTCTTTATAATTTTCGCCCCCTTTTTTTATACAAATAATCTGGCTAATAAATCATTCAATAAGTCATACATGACAACACAAAGATCGGATATACCCGGCTGGGAAGGGCATAAAAACAGTGTACCACACCCCCTCCCCGAATTAGATAATTTTCTATTTTTGAAAAGGTGAGTATTTTAGAGCACTTCAGAACATAAACGGTGTGCTGTAGCCCTTTACTGAAAATTTGCTATGTAGGGGGTTAGGTGCCCAATTTAAAAAAAAAATCCTGGGGACGGTCTTCCTTGAATTTTTTTCCTTTTGGGTATATATCCCCTTACCCCCGGGATCGCCGCTCCCACTGGTAATCCTAAAAAACATAGCCCGTCATTATTCATAAAGGGATGTATTAGTTCGAATGAAATCTATACTAAAGCATCGCCTCTAAGTCAGTTACTGACTGTAAATCAAACGTATAAACACGATGGAGATCTCTAGGAAATCACTCCGGTTGCTGATATTTCAAATTCAGTCTAATGACTAATAATTGTAAGTACCATTCGCGTTATACATAATTGTCACTTTTGTTTTGTATCATTTCTTGTCATTACAAGGTACAAAGTGAACGTGATTCCACTAATTCGAGTTGAGGTCAACATACCCTCATCATTTTCGTCAGAAATGAGGAAGAATACGGAAGATTCAATCGAATACGATGGAAGGTTTTGGAATTTATTTAATCAAGTTTGAGTAGTGGAGTAATAATGTGAGTCGCCAGGGACTTTGCAGCTTTTAAGGAATCGATGGGTTATTCCCTGTCTTTCCTCTAAATCCATTAAATATGCATTAGAGAATACATTAGGCCATTGTTTGTAAGGAAATTGAACATCGGGGAATCGCTTCGAGATAAAGTACGTCTGGGTCCCTTTTTTTTTCGATTCAATGATGCTGTCATCCCTCAAGACAAAAACACAAAATCCTCCCTTTCAATGGATGAATGTAAGTTTCCCCTTCTCTGTGAAATGAAGCAAGATTCCATTTTGATGAAATGAGACAATAAAGAGGTTTACTCATGCCTTCTCTGCATTGTAATCAAACAATTTCTTACATTTGCGAGCGAGTGAATCGAGTGAAAAAATGTATTCATATTCTAATCGTGAACGTGTTATTATTATATAAATATAGAAGATGTTATGTAGAAAATTAGAAATGGGTCATCTCATCGCCTATTAAAATGTGAGGTAACGGTTGTTCGAAATTTGGTAATTCAAAATTCTCTTGAGCGTCCAAATTGTCAACAAATCACACGTTTAGAATATATATTTATTCGTTCGCTTTGTTTAAAGAGATAATTTTGAAAATGCACCAACGATCCCAACTTTAGAGGTAAGGGAAGAAAGAAAATTGGCGGGAAACTCGGAGAAGTCGGATGAAATTTAGCTGATTGATGCGAGATCGATCGCGAGACAATTTCATCGTTCAAAATTTCCATCCAATATCATTACGCCCTAAGAGAGTGGCATGGCTGGCGATAGCTGATATGCACGAGCACGATCTTATACTATCCTATAGCACCTACAGCAGAATATACACTATAAGCAGGTCGGATCGGAGGCATTTTATCCCGGTGTGCATCAATTCATAAGATTGCAAAGCCGTGGATCAGCAAATCAGTGTCATCAACATCTAAAGACAATAAGACACGAACAAACTGAAAGTTTTTGCTTCCTTCCCCCACGGGTAAAAGAAGTGTGAATCCCGAATCTTGTCAAAACTTTCGTATGCTCATCATGCTCATTTTAACTTGAACCTCAGGCATTTGTTTTCTTCCCTTCATGTATCGATTCACACAGTACACAACGACCAAGGATCAAAATACATAAAAATAGTTATTGTTATTTCCTGAAATATTTGATTTTTTGTTTCAGCTTTTTATATCTCGAAACGACAAGGTTTGAAAAATCATAAATAAAGTCAAGGTGTAGATACAAGAATGCTGCAGAGTGAAGCATGATTAAAAACCAATACCTTTAAGCGAGATTTCGCCATTTTATAGTTCTGGAATTACTTTTGTAGCCACGTGTAATATATTTTTGTCCGTTAATTTAAAAGCAATCACGTTGTGTTAGGGTCCCCCGTGTCGAGCTGTAAGATTGAAAAACATGTTAGCCGATGGCAAAGGTTGAACTCAAGGGGGGCGGGAGAGAAGAAAAAAAAACAAAAAAAAGGTCAGAAAAAGCAGGAAAAAAAACAGAAAATAGATGATACTAAGATGACCAAGTGTAATAAAGAAACATAAAAGTAAAATATAGAAAAATGCCATTTAATGATAACATAGAGAAACATGCTGTATAATACAATGTATATAATAAAATAGAGAAAGATGCTACGTGATAATGAAACGGAGAAAAATGTTTTTAATCGAAGACATAGTATTGTCCTCAACGAAGTCCCACTCTGACACTAATGGCCTCATGAAAATTATGACCTATGTGTTGAATTTATTATCATAATTAGTATTGTTATTATGATGCGTGGTTGTGGTGTCATTAATTTCTAATGAGGTGGCGACGCAATTCGTGAGGGAACGCAAGCGATTTTTTTTTTTGGGGGGGGGGATAGAGAATGCTTTGAGAACTATACAAACACTCTGTTTTACCCACCTTCTCCTTTTGTATTCAATATACTCTATTCCACTAAATGAGTATGATTAGAATATACTGATTAGGTCGTAATTTACTAGCAAGGGAATGAAGAGACAATTATTGACTTTATCAATGGCCTAATTATGCCAATTATTAGTCTAAGTAATTAGTCTTCATACTTGTTGTTTTTTCTCGATTTTTCCATATTTCGTTGTCCTTGCTGTTAAGAGAATAACCCTGACTACGCTAAGACATAAAATGCGAACGATATGGTTATCATTCTCTTCTTGTATAAGATTTGATGGCAATTATCGAATGAATAGGAGGATAGCCGTGGGAGACTTGATTTGCGAGAGATCAAAACGAACGAATCATTCATTCTACTTTAGGATATAAAATGCGAGCAACAAATTCGAGTGAGCACCTTTTCAATAATTTTTATGCTTGTAAAGAAGAAGCACAAAATATGCTAGTAATGATGATGGTAATGATTGATTGATAATGATGTTGAAAATGATGATGATGATAACAATAATGATAACAATAATAATAATAATAATTATCATAATAAAAATAAAAATAATAGTGTTAATGGTAATATGGATGACATTAATCATAAACACAATGTGTCTAATTGAATTTAGTTATTTACATTATGAAATACAGTCTTCTTCTTTTCTTTTACCCGAGACCACATTGTGTGGGGGAGGGGGGCTGGTCGTATTATGCCACTCATATGTTATATTCCTCACATCCCAAGGCATCTAAGCTCTTTGTTTCAAATAATTCATCACTCAACTGAAAGTAAACAACATAATAAGACAGAGATAGTTTCTCTCTTCTCACCATCGAGCAATATAGATTGTTTGAATCTTCTGCCATGGTTTCTCGATGAAAATGTCTGACCTTTCCAAAGTCTGAATCGACTGATTACTCCTGTAAATCGTAACCTAAACAACCTTCCGAGTCACGTGATGGCTAACGAGCAGCCCAATTAATAGTGTGCTGACATGCAATCCTTTTTAGATGCGGTGCGTTATTAAAAGAGAAGGTCGAGTTTTTGTAAAGGTGTCATTTTTTTAAAGCTTTCTCCAACTTTTTAAACTACTATGTGGGAAAATATCAGAGTAGCAATGTCAATTGAAAATTGAAATTCCCTTTAAAATTCCACTACCATTCCCTATAAACTTATGTCTATTCCTCTTCAATTTCATTACCATTCCCTTTGAATCACATGACCATTCCCTTTAAATTTCACGACCCTTACCTTTAAATTCCATGACCATTTCCTATCAATTCCATGACCATACCCCTTTGAATGTCACGACCATTTGGATTGAATGTCGCAACCATTTATCATAATGGTAGATTTTATTGACCATCGGCATGCGCAATAATTCGTTAAGTAAAAATGGAGGGATATGTCGTTCCCATCGCTACATACATTTTTGTTCGATGTTGGTCAAAATGACCGTACTTGGGCTATGACCTTTGTGTTGTTTTCTTCTTCTTCTTCTCCTCCTCCTCCTTCTTCTTGCTTTTAATTTCTATCTTTCGTTAGTTCTTCTGTCTTCTTCTTCTCCTTTAATGTTTCTTTGTTCTTCTTCTTCTTTCATTTTCTTTCTTCCTTTCTTCTTTTTCTTCATCTTCGTATTCATGTTGTTTTTTCCCCTTTTTTTAAATTTCTTCTTCTTCATCATCTTCTTCTCCTTCTCCTTCTTCTTCTTCTTCTTCTTCTTCTTCTTCTTCT
The DNA here is from genome assembly GCA_037976565.1 of Mesocentrotus franciscanus. NCBI lineage: Eukaryota > Metazoa > Echinodermata > Echinoidea > Camarodonta > Strongylocentrotidae > Mesocentrotus > Mesocentrotus franciscanus. The sequence goes on from CP137675.1 coordinate 32,908,049, forward strand.
TCTTCTTCTTCTTCATTTTCATCATCTTCTTCTTCTTCTTTGTATGTTACCTTACAGCGTCATACACTAATATATTTGCAGTTGCTTATTTGAAATGGAGAAGAAAGAGTATTGCTGGCCTTTATGAAATTATAATGACAATGAGATACTAATATTTTTTAAATTGAATTTCAGATTTTAGATTGGTTTAGGATAACTTTCAGATTTTTGCAATTGTCAAAACAAGAGAAAGCTCAAAGAAGATGATAGGAAATGAAAATATTAATTTCAAAAAATGACTCATGTTCTGCAATTCACATTCGCTCCATGTCAGGTAATTGAGATGCGTTTATCAATATGCGCATATAAATGATTTTTCAAGCTGCAATTCAAAATTCCTGGAGATCAGACGGTATAACTCTTCTAGTCTTTATATTAAAAACAATGTCTTCTTCGAATCGTCTTTGTACTTCTACATTACATGATCACATGGTCCGGTAATATATATGTTTCATATTAATAATAATCTTCTTCAAGAACTGCATTAGCTTTTAAGTTATTTATTACCAATTAATCATAATAATGTCACTGCATTTTTGTATCTCTCTCTCTCTCTCTCTCTCTCTCATTCTCTCTCTCTCATTCTCTCTCTCTATTTCCCTCTCTCTAGTGTTGGTATAAAATCCCATTTATTAATCAGTTGTCAACTATTGTGGGCTTTATTTAGAGGGCACTAATAGGGCACTTTGTATACTTCACTCTGTCTTTTCCGTTTTAATTACTCTCTTCTTTCATACATAAAATGAAAGCACTTTCCCTTGTTTTCCATTTTTCTGCGTATGCTGCACCAGATGAACTGTACTGTTGTAAATGTCAGCGACTTTCCAATGAAATTGAACACTTTTTTATCGAATTTATGTGCTTGAAGGTTTTCTGTTCGTGACGTATTGATCGATTTTTCATTTCCCTTTTTCGGGAAAGGAATAAAGAACCATTTAAACATGTGTGTAGAGTATCAGCGGCATCCCTAAACAATTGCTAATGGGGGTGTTGGGAAAAATGAAAAAGAAAATTATTACAAAGTAACAATGGGTTCTAATATATAATGTCGGAAGACCCTTAAGGGTGCATCATCGCTCTAAAATACAATGGAGTACTCGTGCTGCTACAATGTGATGCAAAAGCGTCCATAGCGTTACTATTTGTTATCTAATCCGAATTAGATATCATACTAAGAGTGGTATAATAAGCCTATCGCGATTATAGATTTCCAAGTTTCTTTGTAAGGTTGACTGCCATACCCTAAGAAGAACGATATATTTTGTCAAATCACATGTGTGAAGAGGCACCGAGAAAGGAAATTGCTGAATATAATGCTGATGACGTAAAGAAGAAGACGTGTTATGTCACTGAAATGTCCTCTCGTGGAAAAAGAAAAGATTTTCCATTTTTCCTCCACCAACAGAAACCTTCGTTTTGTTCAGACACGAGTACTCATAAGAACATAGTTACGCCCGAACTTAGTCATTATCCTCTAGGATGTTGTCAATTTTTTGTTTAATCACGACACGACAAACGTCGTCTGCGATTGGCCTGCGATTAGTCTACGGAGCCCGTATCCTGCCCGTATCCCCTTTTCCGTGCGGCCTCCGTACGGAGGCAGGACGCGGCCGTGAGATTTTCGCACGGATTCACGGGCTCCGCGGCCACTACGATTTTGTTTCGCAGAAAGTTATACAAATTTGAAAAATCGTAAGCCCGTAGTCCGTAGACATGTCGTAGGTGTCATTGCACAATCCCCGCACGGGCATCGCGCGGATGACTCGCCCTGATCGTGCAGCAAACGCACGATTTTTCGGTGAACATGGAGGCAAACAAACACTTAAAAACGGCACGGCGGCTGCCAGGTCACCGCGCCTTCTCCGTGCAACCTTTACACGGAAGCTGCACGGGCTCCGTACGATTTCCGTGCGGAGGCTGCGGAGACTGCACGGCTACTGCATTAAAATTGCACGATTTCCGTACAATCTCTGATCAGCCTCTGTACGGATTTGCCTCGGCCTGCCCCCGAGGGCCAATACAAGAAATGACACGATGCTCGTAGATAATGTAAACACAAACATCGTAGCCCGTAGCCTCCTACGATGCCCCTAAAATCGCATGAAAAATCGTAGACTAATTTATCGTACGGCGCCCGGGGCAAATGTAATCCAGGCATAAAATCAAACTCCAAACCGACCACTTCTGGGCCATTCGAGGGAATGTAATAATCTGTTCGGTTTATCGTCGATCTGGTTCGGTCTCGTTGGTGTGACTGTTGCAGTAAGTTGCACATATCACAGTTACACTGCCAATCCGACTCCAAACCGATTTTAAACCGATCGACTATTGGCCATTCGAGGGAATGTTATTATCTGTTCGGTCTGGTGTCGGTCTCGATCGTTGGTGTCACTATTACACATACCACACTAACACTGCCAATCCGATTCGAAACCGATTTTAAAACCGATCGACTGTTGGCCATTCGAGGGAATGCAATTATCTGTTCGGTCTGGTGTCAGTCTGGAATCGGTCTCGTCGGTGTGACTGGGTATAAGTAGAGTATGATCCCAAAAGGTGAAGGAGAATTATTATTTCATCAAGTATGAGCGATGTGTCTGGTATGCACTATGCATATCCCTGTAGAGGTGCGATGGCTCAGTGTTAGAGAGGGGAGGTCCATGGTTCGAAACCAAGTCGATGCGCTAGCTTTGTCTTTTTGGTAATGCACCAATCTACTATATCAAGTTAATTCGTTTTGCCTTTTTTTCCCTGCACGATCTCATTACACAAAATTAAAGCTTAAATTTAATTTTGTTTCAGTTCAAATTTTTAAGACCTTCTTATTGATTGGATAGTTTGAGAAGCATTTAACTAAACCATCAACTTTTCGGTCACATTTTGTCACTGAATTAGATTTTTTATTATTTTTTATTGAAGACGGTATAAATATTGTGATCCGTCATTTGATCAGGCGACAAAGGCTTCAGGTCATATCTAGTCAAAGCATGCAAGTTTTGTATAAACCTTTAATGTATTATCAAGTGGATTGCAGGTGTTTGGATTCATGCTGATTCAATCTTTCATTTGCTGCATTAAACCGAGATAATTAACATCGCAGCGAATGCTACATAATTATTATCATGGATAAAAAATACCTAATCATGAACAAGTTAGTGGGATTTCTGAAATTGAATTTAGCGCCTGTGGCGATAACGTAATTAGATCAATTTCAAGATGTGTTTTCAGGTTAACTTGCAATAATGACTATAAAGCGCCTTCATGTTACACTTGAGGGAAAAGGAATTTGTTTACAACATCATGTCAGTAATGTGTTCCAAGTGTGTGCTATTTACAGAATTGAGATGTCTATCTTGAGCGGTTTTACACAGATTTTTAAAGACTGCGAATATTGAACACAACGAACCATCGCTATAGCTTAGTTGGGAAAAAAACTTGAGAAGGATAAAGATGATTTTTTTTAAAGGAAATTCACTAATATTTTCAAGGACACAGAAATCGTGTCTTGCCTGACTTTGAAGGATATATGAGAGTGTGATAAACAAATCCCTTTTAAGAAACAAAATTCTTATCTTGTCGCCCGAAGCCTTCGATTCAACAACGTGTTCAATGTAAACTACTCTCAATCAGGTTAACTGATTCGATTTAAATGAAAAGTGTTTAGGGGATGGAAAATATCGGCAGTATTTGTTTCCGTATGGTGCATGCTATAAATAGACAATAAATTAAAGGAAAAAATAATAATTGAAAAGTCAGCCGTTATAAAGATTCAATATTATCCTCAAAGCCTGCTCATTTTACAAAACAAAATGCCGAATGAGGGATGCTTGAATTGATGATTAAATCTTTGATATCTTACCTTTGAGAAACATTGAATTCATAATATCTCTTTTTTATCGATAGCTTTGCATGCAGTGTTGTGTGAATGACTAAAACCGCACGGCAGTCCAAAGCAGGGTGAACAGAGTTTTCTATATTAAAATCACTCTTTATACAACCAAAATCAATACTGCATAATACCTTGTTACCTCAGTGTTCAGGTATTTTATGCCTCAAATACATGAAAACAAATTGCGTTTACCGAGCAATGACGTCATTATAGCGTATACTGTTTAGTAGATACTAGGGACTTTTAGATTTGTACGTCGACGTAGTGGACTGCAACGTGTGCCATTCTTTCAAGGCACTGGCCCGTGCCCGGCAGTGCCTTAAAAGGACGTCACATTACCTTAAAAGGATGTCACCGTGGCAGTCCACGTTCTCGTCGTGTAAAATCTAAAAGTCCCTAATGTTTAGCTTTTCGAGTGAAAACGGAAGAGACTGTATTGCGTATGCAGCGATCTAAACTGCTTATGAACAATACATTCATATTGTTGAAGTGAAGGCAGAAAGATTATCATTCAGCATGTTTAGAGTAAATCCCGCAGTATTTGTTGTTCTTAGAGGTCCCAATCAGTTTGGATATTTATTTCATCAAACTTCTCAAATGAAATAAAACACAAATTTTTGAATTACATATTAAGGTCAAGATATCAATATATATTGCAGTATTATATAAAAAAAAATGAAATTTATCATCTTAGAATCTTAAATGATATAAGTGATATATATATATATACATGTATAATATACTCTACGTATATACAGAGTGTAAAGTTATACGAGTATAATTTGTTTAATGCAGCATTTAGCACTGCATGATTCAATGAAGCGTTTATAGGCAAAATCATGAAAAAATAATCCAAACCGCATCGACACAAACCGTTCATCATTATGGACATGAATCTTTACATTTTAGACACTTCACTAAATGAAAACCATCGACCTAATATGCTTTTTGTACTTTGCAAATTGAATCGGCTTCCTTATGTAACTCATACAATAGGCCTATTACATTAGGTACATACTTCCATCAGGAAAACGAACAGTAAAAATCAAAGTCTTGTTTTTGTTGCCAATTTGAAGAGAAACACTGATTCAGTATGCCCTAATAAATTCATTACCATTATTGGGTAAAATCTAAGAGATGGGCATGTGAAACTGAAAGGATAGACATGACATGATTGGATGATACCTCGAGCAGTAAAGCCGTAATCGACCTCGACTGACTGCCACTTTCTAAGAAGAAAGGTTTCTGTTTGGAGCCAGAAGGGCGTTAAGTAAATCAGATACATTAACACGGAGTTATAACGCCCTTCTGACTTCGAAGAAAATGGCAACGGAATCTGATCTAATTGCCGTGTACGAGGCGCGAAAGAGTTGGGAGGAGAGCGATGGAGGAAGCCAGCGGGGTCGCACGTAGAGGCCAATCGAGAAGAAGAAGAAGATGAGGTTGGTTGTTAAGAGTAGGCGTGATTCCCATTGGGAATACCTGAAGGCCAATGTCAATTCTAATTTGAAGATAACCGTCTGTGATGTAAGCGGTGTAGCCAAGGGGGCATGGGGCAGTCCCCCTCCCAAGAAAAAATTGATCTAAACGAATTAAAATGAGAGGGAAATGGGGGAGAAGATGGGAAATTCAAGAAAAAAAATCGAATCGCAAAATGTCTGCCCCCAATACTCAATTTCTAAATCGTGGTTGTAACGTTGGCTAAGTTTAAATTAAAGGCAATGGCTCCACGGTATGCAAGAAATATGGTTTTGATGGACTTTACCTAACAAAGAAAAATCAGCAATAGCATAATATTATTTCTTTTGAATTTGTGAAACGAATTCTGGAGAGTCGTGAAAGATCTTTATGACCTCTGTATCCATTTTCATTTCGTCGCTAGCTGCTTAGAACTAACTTTCGAAGACAAACCACGATTTCGATTTTCGAAGTCTGAATGTATTTTAGTCTTGGTGGGAATGTGTTTTTCTTGATGACGGCTGTAAAAAGCCTGAACAATGATAAATTATTTTCTTAAATCCATACAGCGTCTTTGTCCCTTAGTCTTATTGGGAAATGTGTTTCTCTTGATGACGTCTGAGATAAGCCTGAACGATGATATTTTCTTAAATCTAGACAGCGTCTGTCCCAATTCCATTTCAAATATTCCAGTGGCTTGATATGCAGGTCAAAATGTGCGGTGTCCGTACGAGGTCCTTAACCCTGCAGAAGCAAGTGGGGTCAAAATGCATGCTGCGTGATTATGTCTGTAAGGGGAAGGAGATCGGTTTGGTTTGCAAAGCACGTTCCTCGGAAACACTCATACACTTTTCATTGGCATTGCTTCCTGCATCATTGAGAATCATTTCAAATCCCTTTGGTAACATGTGACGGTTTTACCCTGGAATCAACTCCTGAAACAACCATTACTAGGAAATATGAAAGCGGGGTGTTGTAAAATGGGCCCTTAACTTTGAGGGAGGAAAAAACTAAGTCGCTTTGAAAATGTGTGTCTGCACCCAAAGGGGAAGTCCATCCTGATATTATATTGATTTTAATAGAGGCAGATAAATGAGAGGAACAGGTCAGTGAAATTTTAAGCAAAATACGATCAAAAATAAGAAAGTTATGAATTTTTGAATTTGCGATTAATCAAACACAAATTGGCAACTCTGTGTCGTGTCTTGTGAGGTTCCCTCACATAATTTGCTCTGTACTAAAAATTCATATTTTCCCAAAATACAATTATTACAAATATGTTTCTATACAACTCCGGTATGAAACAAATCCATTACTTCATCAAAGAGTGAGAAAATGAAAAATTATGACATTTAATGTACAAATGAGAGAGGAGCCCGCAAGATATGTTACAACGTTGCCAATTTGTTCTTCATTGATTACAAAAACAGAAATGTATAAGCTGTATATTTTTAATCGGATTTTGCTCAAATTTTTACTGACCTGTTTGTCTTATTTTTCTGCTTTGATTAAAACCAACTTAATATTAGGTGGACTTCCCCTTTGAACTAATTGTGAATAAGAATAAACCACTTAATTATTAAGGGGGGTTACTACCAGCCCCCCAGTTCAAATGTCAAACCATAAATGTACCTGAAAATGTTATAACTTCCTTCCTTTTGTCTTGAGACTGCTTCATAGATTTTTGAAGATTCAAGCCCACGCCCCCATCCCCACTCTCCTTGTGCATTGGCGTGCATAATTATGTTATCTATTGTCAACTCAGCATTGTTTTTTCATATATTGTTTTTCATACATACATGTATATTGAATAAATTTCATGTCAATATAGAAAAAAAATCTATATTTTAGGAAAGCAACGCGAGCAACAGAAAGATGGAACATTGTACACGAAACTGTAATCTTAAAATTATCTTGTTCTTTTTCTTGCATTATGGGGTTTGTTATTTCTGATTTAATGAAAGTTTTGATTATGTGCCCTAGAAGAGAAGCACATCCTTCTTAATAATATCTCATTCTTTTTTAATATCACAATCCTTATTTTCTTTTGTTCATCTATTCCAGGTGACTGTGCAGGCATCAAGTGCAACTCTAGTTGCCATGACAGCGGACCGCTACCGCGTCATCCTCCGCCCAATGCACTCACTCCATTCGAGGACGGTAACCAGAGCCAATGTCATCAACTTTGTTATATGGATAGGTGTGTGAAGCTTAGGGAATAGAAACCGTGATGGAGTGTCACGTCTTGGTGTGGGAAAATACACGTAACACAAACGGACTGCCTCCTTACCAGTATCTTAGCATCGGTCGAGCTATTGATTGGGGGGGGGGGGGCACTGGAAGTATGGGGTAACCTCGCTATTCGTAAGGACCGCTTTTCATAAGGTGGAACTTCCTATACGTGAAGGACCGCTATTCATAAAACGGAAACGGGTCACTATTCATAAAGACGTAAGGACCGTTATTCATAATGTCCGCTATTCATAATGTGAGATTAGGGTTGCTATTCATAATTTGCATTGAGGGTCATTACTCGTGAGGACCGCTATTCGTAACACGAAATTGGGGTCGCTATTCATAAACATGAAGAAGGGGCGCTATTCATAATACTAGAAGATGGTCGCTGTTTATGAATTCATTCATTTATTTATGAATAACGACCCCGATTTTGTATTATGAATAGCGACCCTCTTCTCATATTATGAATAGCAACCCTCCTCTTCGAGTATGAACAGTGGTCCTTACAAATAATGACCCTTATGAATAATTACCCTTTTCTCAAATTATGAATAGCGGTCCTCACGAATAGCGGTCCTTATGAATAGTGGTCCTTATGAATAGCGGTCCTTACGAATAGCGAGCGGACCCCGGAAGTTGGGAACCACCAATGTTACTATGAGGATGAAATGATTAACAAGGCCAGTGATTAGTGGGAGGGGGGAGGAGGTCCTATCATGTACTTTTCACATTTCTTTTCCTCATCTCCCTTTCTTTCTCTTTCATTTTCTCTTTATTCCCTCATTTTCGCCGTTCATTTGAGCCATCTCAAAATTATCAGTTGAGGCACTGACCGAGAGTGGTAAATTAGCACATGAAAGTACAAGGACGTCCGAATCAATGACGACGTCCGTCTGATAACCAAATCATCACTTAATGAATTATATCAAAAAATATGTTCACAATGGATGAGGAAGGCTAATTGTATCATTCTGAAAATGATATGCGTTAAGCCGTTAACATTAGTGACGCAAGAAAATGATTCCACGGTTCAACTGAAGCACCCTATATTACCGTCAAAAGCTTTTTGAGGGGGGACTGTACAAGTGACTGTTTCGATAACTTGAATAGGATTACAGGGATAAGATTATAAAGACAGAAAAATGGGTGAGCAGGAAATATCTTTGAAATGCCAGATTGCCCCCTTTAACGTAAGCTACCCTTATTGCGTCGCACCTAAAGTTAGCTATCGTCTAAGCTAAGATACAAACCAAGAACAAATGAGAAAAATATATGTGAAGGAAATCCGGTAGTTATTATCACAAAACATTCTTATATCTTGTGCCTATATACATTAAACCCTATTAGATTACCTTACATAGAGTAACATGTTTCAGCAGCATTGGTTTCCTGAGACCTCTGTATTTTTGTTAAATCGATTTATCGATACTCCACTTAGTTTATAATTTTTTTTCTTTCTTCTTTTGTTTTTCTTCTAGCTTCCTTTATTCTCCACATCCCTGCCATGTTACTGATGGAAGAGCACAGCGCCCCCGTACAAGGAGACAAATTCTGCGGTGCGCGTGGTTTCAGTACAGGCGGCCAAGGTGACCAACAGAAATGGCTGTACGCTTTCCGTGCCTACCAAGTCTATGCCAAGCTCATCCTCTACATCCTACCCTTCATAGTGATGTCCTACTGTTATCTTCGTATCCTGAGGACTGTCTGGAGTAGTTTTTACCTGGCTAGTATGGCGTCGGAAGCACAGCGCAAGAAGCGATGGAAGGTCACCCGTATGACTCTCCTGGTCGTCATCCTGTTCGGAGTCTGCTGGGGACCCATCCACGCCATCAACCTAGCGACGTCGTTCCAGATCGACGGTGAGGCCATGCAGAGCGTCCACCTCATGCATTTCACCTTCTTCTCGCTCTGTCTTGCCTACTCCAACTCAGCTCTCAACCCTTTCCTCTACGCGTTCAGCGGCAGGAGTTACCGCGAGATGCTGCTCTACTCGTTCCAGTCCAGGAAGACCCGTCGAAAGTGCTCGAGTGCGTTCACACGAGGCACTCGACTCTACTCACCTCAGCAATCTCTAAACTCTATCGAACCTAACAACTCTGAGAATAGAAGGGTCAATATCAGACCTATCCTCATTAGAAAAACGTTTCAAACGCTACAAACGAACTCATTATGAACGTTGATAAATCTCAAAAACACTTTATAAATTTGTTTTTAAATTATTATTCACAAAGATGTCTATTTTTTAAGTATTTATCTATACATAATAATTGTTATGAATTGATTTGTGTCATGATTCCGCATTATAATAATGTCATTTCAATCATTTAAAAGGTTCCAAAGAAATCTTCATCATGTATTTACCAGCAGCTTCGGGTAAAAGAGACTTAGAATTTTATAGAACTATTTTCTAAAAATTATCCAAACTATTCTGTTGAAATTGTTGAGCAATTCAGCAGTTTTCTTGCAGAGAGTAAATGATGCTGTTTGGTTATTCCACACTCACACATACCCGTGTTTTCCCATTCTTGAAAACAAGAGTTTTGGAGATTTTCTTGTTACAAAGGCGGATAAAAAATAAAATTTCATTTTGCTGCTCAGGCATACGACGACGAATTTTGGAAGTTACAGATTTGCGCCACTTTTTCCTGCGTGTAGCTAATCAGATCATGACTGTCATCTGCTGAAAGCCAGAAGGGGCTTAATTCTGTGTTAAGACCTTTTTGAGTTAACGTCCTTCTGGCTCCTAGCAGACTACCATTGCCATTTATTGTAACGGGTACTTCTCTCAAATTGAAATACTCTTTCGAGTTTGGGTATAAAAATGGTTCCTTTTGGCAGGACAAAATTACATGTTCATTTCCGAAGGGATTATTTGTATTGAGGACGCTGTATATAAAAAAAAATCTAAAAGTCTATCGTAAAATATTGATTACTCATTGTAAACAATAGAGAGGCACTACCTTTTTATACTTATTTTGTTCTATTCTCAATCTTAAGTGTTTGATATCAATATTATTCACGTTAACTGTCACATTAATGTCACGTTATCTGTCATATTGAAATGTTTATTGCATTACAATTGTATTGAATAAAGTTTTGTCTAGACATGATGGAGACTTTTGTCCACGGTGTTGTCTGTCTTCTTTATTACTAGAATATGATGATCAATTACAGGTTATGATTTCCAAGTACCAAGATAACATTGTAACCTCGCCATCATGACTCTAATGAATTTTTGAGGTTGCAATCAATCCAACACAAATCGTCAACTCTGTGAGGCATCTTGCGCGGTCTCCTCCCATTTGCTCTGTACTAAACAAAACAAAAAATCGGAAAATTTTATTTTCCCTAAAGAAAATTTCAATCATACATGCTCCCTAAATATAACTGTAGCAAATATTTGTTTTCACAAATCTATTTCGTCATCAATAACTACAACCCCTGTATGTAACAGATCTATTTCGTCATCAATAACTAAGAAAATAAAAGTCTATGAAAGTGTCTGTATAACTATATATATATATATATATATATATATATATATATATATATATATATTATAATTTATATATGTATATATATTATATTATAATTTATATATGTATAGATATTATATTATAATTTATATATGTATAGATATTATATTATAATTTATATATGTATATATATTATATTATAATTTATATATGTATATATATATATATATATATATATATATATATATATATATATATATATATATATTTATACACACACACACACAATAGGGAGGGAGGAGAATAATTCGTAGGCAAAACTAGGCATGGTAGAAGAGATTTAAGGAGAGAGCGGAATAGAGAGCGGGAGAGAAATAGCGGGGAGAGAGAAGGAGGAAAGAGAAAGAACGAGGGAGAGGGAAAGGTGATATACTGGGCCGGGGAAGATCTGAACAAAATACAGAATCGAAGAGAAAAAGAGATTGTTAGACGGATGAGAGGGCAGTATGCATCTATCATAAAAATGATCCTAAATTACACTGGATAGCGTTTTTTTCTTTTCTTTTCTTTCTTTAACACTGTATTATATCATAACAATTTAGATTACGTTTCAAAATTGCGTTATCGATCTTATAGGCCGCCCTACAATAAAAAACTTTTCTCAGAATTGTTTTCCATGCCCCGACAAACGCCATGATTCGTGATTTTTGTTTTCCCCCAAAAGTAAGGTAGGGATTTGCCTGTGATTCCCCCGGCCCGCCCTTCCCCTTTCGATTTTGAATTAAAAATAAACACTGAGTCATAAATCGAACCACAGCTGCTCGATAAAGGGAATATAGCCTTTATTATTTCCAAACGATTCTCTCAGATCTGACATAGCAGTACTAATAGCACCATCCGTCTGTATTTTATATGACACGCCCATGACACGACCCACCCCCATTTTCTCTTACCGCGCACGGAGCATATGCATTATTATATACAACCTGCACAGTACATGCACGTCACCTACCGGTAATTACTTACGTGCGTAGCGGCAGCAAGATGGTGAAGATTGGAGACTCGTCCGAAGATGGAAACGAAAGTCGTATTTCGTTTAAATCCGACGTTGAACGTCTTCAGCAGACGCGGCGTGTTTACCGGTAAATATAGATAATTATGAGTATTCTTGAATTTGCAGCTTGCTTTATTTCTTGGACTATTATGTCATGAATGTTGTGAGGTTCGAGCTGTAGGTTTGTACGAAAACACTTAACGACTCCCCCGGAGAGCTTCCCGTACTGCTCGTGCTGGGTCTCCGTATTCATACTGCGGACACCTGCAGACGTAGACACAAAAGATCTGACTTGGAAGTAGAATCTATTGATTTAGTGATGAAATTGTCGTTCAGTTTATCGCTTTATATAATTCCTATACATTAGAGTGTCTTCAAACTTTCGAAATATTGAAATCATGATGCATTTTGAGAAAAACAAAATCGTAATTGTAACCACACAATTTTGCATACACGTGGGACTGTTAAAGTGTTATATTGTATTATGTTGTAAGATACCCGGAATATTCACCGGAGTATGGCACATTATTATTGTTATTAAATCATCAGATTTATTGTGATATAGAAAACACTTGAGTACTTGACACTGAAGATCTATTCATTTCATCTTCTTTCCACTTTTCACGCATACTGCACTGGATACGCTGTTTCCTATTTCACAATTTCACAATATTGCCAAACTGTCACTGTGACTGTGTTATGAATTATAAAGCGAATTCTAACAGCCCAAAATTTGTTGATTGCGGTTATCAATGAACTTCTGGGAAAGATTTCCTTATGCGACAGCCACCTAAAAATAAAATTATTACAGTGCTCATTAGGAATACTTCATTAATATACATTATAACCCTATCACAAACGCTAACGGTTACCATGTGCGCGCTAAACGCACATGGTAACTGTTAGGGTTAGTGATAGGGTTATAATAAATAACAATGAACAATTTTTTTTTTCAATTTGGGTGGCTGTCGCAAAAGGAAATCTTTCCCACTTTCGTATTTGCAGTATACACTCGGTGTTTTACAAAAAATAATTATTGTTAATATTGATAAATCCCATAGTGATAGTGACTTTGTAGTTCTAACTTCTAAACACAAAGATATCTGAGCAAATATATGGTATCCTTCGATTTATGTATTTTGGCTTTCTATCAGAAAGTTTCAAGTCAATAAATTTGCTTTCTCTCTTTGCAGATCTGCCCAAGATTTGACACACAAACTGGAGTCCATTTTTAGGCACAAGCAGGCGTACAGAGTCGTCTTTGAGAAAGATGCAATTGAAATGCGCATGAGGTGGGGTACTTTGAGATTTTCAAGGCTAAGACAAAATTGTCTATCTTTCAGTGATTTGTTAAAGCCTCTAATAGTATTGTATGAATTTATGCAAACACACTATTCTAGAAAACTATATGAAATGTACCATAGGCTACTGTGAATCCACAGCAAATTCATGGCTATCAATGAATACAGACAACATACTAAAGCTTTTCCTCCATCTTGCAATCTACTCCTACATCAGAGTAAATCACAAAAATGAACAGAAAGCTGACGATGAGTGCCAGCCAAAGAGTTTTAGTATGTCTGTATTCATTGCTATATTCTCTGATTTCATAGTACCAGTCTAGTCTGCAAGCACAGACCCTAATTTGACACTTTATCAAAAGATCATTGTGCCTTGAGAGAAGCCTAGCCCAGCTACCTACTGGTTGTGTCAGGAGCAGCTATAGTACATGGCCTATGGTAGTCTTATAGTGCAGACTCTCTTTTACGACTGATCAGGGTTTGTGCCTGCAAACTAGTACCAGTCTTATTCTTAAATACATGACTATGTCACAATAACAATAACAGGAATTATTTCATTATTTACATTTAGTCTCTAGTAGGCCTAGAAAGAGATCTTTTTATCTAACAGATATAAATTTTGTGAATTAATCATTTTAATATTTGTCGGTGTAAACAAAGAATATGTGTATGTAACAGCATATCAAAGAACCATTTAATCATTTCACGATCTTAATAAAGAATTTGTAATGATAAGGACTGGTTTAATTTTTAACATATTAGTGGATGCTCCTTAAAATATGTAGCCAATGAAGTTCACATATATCATTGTTTGTTTATTTTCTAGATTACGTGATCTATGTGAACGTTTGATGATGCTTCACCCCATCGACTTTGGAAGGAAAGCAGAGGAGATCCTTTGGTGGAAAGTTTATTACAATGTCATCACGCTGGCCAAGAAGAGCAAGAAGGTGTGTTGTGAAAATTTAAAAAGAAAATTTATTTCTGGTATGATATGTTCTTAAAGCATCCATATGAGTTCATCAATTCTATGAAAAACATTCATCACTCATTTACTTGGTCATAATTTTGCTGACTTTGCATTATTACATTGTAATGAACAAAAAATATCATCCACCCATCTGTATTTTGTTTAATGATTGAATACAGAGAGAAGTCCCCTTTTTGTAATATAGAATATATATTTTTGAAATATTTGGAACAATTTCAGAATACCCAACACACAAAGTAATCCTAACCCTCACCCTAACTCTAATCCTAATTATAATTGTACTGAAGAGTAATGGGATATTTTGCAGTTAAGACAAATATTTCTGTTTTCACATTTAGATGATGGAGCAGACCTCTTCCTGCATAATTCTTTTAAAAATTTCCCCTTTAATTGAAATTCACTCTGACTTACAGAACATACGTAGCGGCTCATCTCTGGAATGTGCTTACCGGACACACCTCCTAGCAGCCACAGGATTCTACCATCATCTCCTCATGAGACTACAGTGGGAGTATGGCCTGCAGGAGAACCATGTCATGGACTTCATCAGCTTCCCAGATCAGGACCAGGTCAAAGGTCAGTCAGGGGTCATGTATACGCCCATTCAGTCTGGTACCCCTGTCTTATTATCAGTCCATCCAATTGTCATCATCGGTTTCTTTTTCTTACTTAATGCAAATCATCTATCTACATGTATATATATTAGACTGTAGGGCAAGTCACTGTATTGTGTTGTTTCGTAGTCCCATCAGTGGCAGTAGACCAAACCAGTATGAAAATGTACAGAAAATTATTACAAACATATTAACAGTTTGTTCTCCTCGTTTCATTTGCGCGTTTGTGAGAAAATTAATTAAAATTAATAATTATGTTGCCTCCTAATATTCGTGGGTAATGTGCCGGGAATCGAAGGAGTGTCTAATTCAACCAATCACGAGGCGGAATTTTCGCTACGTCATTGTCCTCTCGCTACATAGAAACATCTGACAACCACAATGGCGGCTGACGCCGATCCCGTTTCGTCACCGATACCAGAGATAAAGAAGTGTTCTATTCACTTTTCGACTGTGAATGATGTTGTTTTGAAAGAATTTACAGACACAACATGGTCCAAAGCTTTGGCTTCTGCTGAGATTTTGAAAAATGCGGACGGAGAAAAGTGCAAAATTGCGACGGATTTACTTGCCAATGTCGCCCGTATTGAACCGTATACAGCGACAACCAGTGCAAATGTATTGATAGCAACGCCGCCGTCTCATGCACGTTTTCACCGACAATGTTATCAGAAATTTACGGACAAAGGAAGCTCGAACAAGCACAGAGAAAACGTAAAATACCTCGAGATTCTGACAAGACTGAATTTGAAGGTGAGTTTGAATCTCTTTGTCTGCAATAACCATGATAACCCAGCAGAAATTAATAAGGCCCTGTCATGTCTTCAGGCTTCACAAACGTCATTATCATTTATTATTAATATTATTAATATTATTTATGAAAAAAATTGAAATTATGGTTATGACTCATGGCCAAATCAGCATTATTTTAAACTGGTTTATATTTTCTGCTGGGGTGTGACGTGTGATGTGTTGTTTACATTTTTAAAATCGGTGTGTATATTATATTTTATAATTATATAGATCTCTAGACTAGTCTAGATCTAGGCCTACACCAGTGCCCGGCCCAGCCTAGCCTAGACCGAAAATTCTGTCTCTTTCGTTCGTTAGCCTCTGATTTGGGTAGGGTCGGCTCCTCTCTTTAGAGACAGAAGCCGACCATAGGCGCTCCTGTGCAAATGTTTTGGCCATTTATGGCCAAGAACTTGCCCAAAATACTCAATTTTAGCGATTCATATCCGATGCATTTATGTTTGAAAATTAGGCCTAGGCATATACATCGGTTCCACTTACCAGATTGACTATGATGCGTTTAAGGGTCTTTTTCCGGATTTTCATCGCCGAAATTGAGCTCCGTGTTGAAGTTCTTGCAGTTGTATTTTACACTGTTACTGTCAATGGATGACGTCATCTTCCTTCATGCGCAGTAACAGTTTAAAATACGGCTGCAAGAATTTCAACACGGAGCTCAATTTCGGCGATGAAAATCCGGAAAAATACCCTTAAACGCATCATACAGTCAATCTGGTAAGTGGAACCGATGTATATTAGCCTAGGCCTAATTTTCAAACATAAATTCATCGGATATGAATCCGCTAAAATTGAGTATTTTGGGCAAGTTCTTTGGCCATAAATGGCCAAATGTTTGCACAGGAGCGCTATGGTCGGCTTCTGTCTCTAAAGAGAGGAGCCGACCCTACCCAAATCAGAGGCTAACGAACGAAAGAGACAGAAATTTTCGGTCTAAGCCTAGCCCAGGCCTCAAAATACAAGGCATTATTTAGACAAGGGGCACTTTTTACATAAAAATAGAACTGGCACAAAAGTGGCAGCCTGCATAGTCAAGCTATCACCAATTTTAATATGGACTTTGTTTTAGTAAAGCCTGCAAAGCTATCGCCAATTTTTTAAATGACAGCGAAGCTATCACCAATTTTTTTAATTACGGCGGACACGGCGAAGCTATAGGCCTTGCCAATTTTTGAAATGACGGCAAAGTTATCGCCAACTTTTTAAGTTGACATTTTTTCCAAAACAATTAAGTGGTTGGTTCTGTGGCTGCCGTAGGTCGACTTTGTTATTGAAATTTTTCCGAGAAATTAACAAATACAGCAGAGCTAGTTCTCGCCAATTTTTAAAATGATGGTGAAGCTATCGCCAACTTTTATGTTGACATTTTGTCCAAAACAATTGAGAATTGGTGGTTGGTTGTGGGGCTGCCGTAAGTCGACTTCATTTGTGACATTTTTCAGAGAAATTAACAAATACAGCGAAGCTCACGCCAATTTTTAAATGACGGTGAAGCTAGCTATCTTCAATTTTGGAATGACGGCAAAGCTATCGCCAACTTTTTACGTTGACATTTTTTCCAAAACAATTAAGTGGTTGGTTCTGTGGCTGCCGTAGGTCTACTTTGTTATTGAAATTTTTCTGAGAAATTAACAAATATACCGAAGCTCGCCAATTTTTAAAATGATGGTGAAGCTATCGCAAACTTTAATGTTGACATTTTGTCCAAAACAATTAAGAATTGGTGGTTGGTTGTGGGGCTGCCGTAAGTCGATTTCATTTTTGAAATTTTTCAGAGAAATTAACAAATACAGCGAAGCTCACGCCAATTTTTAAAATGACGGTGAAGCTATCTTCAATTTTCGAATGACGGCGAAGCTATCGCCAACTTTTAGTATGGACTTAGTTTCTGAAACATTTTAGAGAAATTTGAAAAGATGGCAAAGCTATCGCCAATTTTGAAATGACGGCGAAGCTATCGCCAACTTTTAATATGAATTTTTTTTTGGAAACATTTTAGAGAAATTTGAAAAGACGCCAAAGCTATCTGAAAATTTTGAAATGACGGCGAAGCTATCGCCAATTTTTGATATGAACTTTGTTTTTGACCTAGTGTTTTATCTTCTTTTTTTTTCCAGAACCATCTGATATCCCTCAGCAACCTAAGAAGCCGTGTAGGAGTCTACGATCTCGGCGCTCATCTACCAGCTTTAGACGATCAGAACATGTGCTTCCATCTGAGTGTATCATATGCCAAAAAGTCATTAAAGATGTGTACAAGCACGGAAAGAGGACCAAAGAAACTCTGACTTCATGCCAGTATGTTGACGGTGGCAAATTACTACAACAAGCAATCAATGAACAGAACACTAGGATTCTCAGACTGATCCAAAAGCAAGACTGTGTAGCCATAGAGGTGAAGTACCATGCAACATGCTTCAGAAATTTTACGAGACCACTCACCAGGAAAGAAAACCAGCAACCTCAGCCAGACAGATTGTACAGTTTGTCTTTCAACAAGTTTTGCAAAGATGTAATAGAAGACAAACTAATAGCTGACAAGAAGGTTTTGGAGCTCATCGCATTGAAAAGAAAATTTGTCAAAACTGTAAAAGAAGTTGAGGGTAAGGATATTGCCTCATACAAAACCTACAATCTAAAGCAGCGTCTTCAAAATCTGTACCCTTCACTTCGCTTTGTGCAGCCCAAAAACAGGAATGAAAGTGAAATTGTCTTTATTAATGACCTTTCAACAGAGTCACTTTTCACAGATGACAGAGCATGCATTGATGAGCCATCAGATAGGTTTGACACAGACACCGACTCTGAAGAGGACAGCTATTTCCTGCCAAGAGCCAGGGACTCGAGCCAAATCTAAGTGATCGCTACACATCTGCCATTGTGCTCAAGAAAGAGATAGATGACATTCGAAGGAGACCATGCCATGGCCACCAAATTCATTTCATCTTAATCAAGACAAAGCTGAGAGTATTGTACCCATGAAACTCTATAATTTTCTTGCGTGGATGACAGGTCTTTCAGAAGAACCCACAGATGAGAAATTTGTACATGTGTCTGAAGACAAACATCGTCGCATCCTTTCGATATCTCAAGACGTGATATACTTGGCTTCAAAGGGAAGAAAACCAATGCCAAAACACACCTCCCTTGCCATGGCTGTTCGACATCTCACCGGCTCGGCCCAACTGATTGGTCTTCTTAATGGTTTTGGTCATGCAACATCTCATACTTCGGCACTTGAACATGACACTGCATTGGCCAAGCAGGAAATCCGTACTGGTGGATCCAAGTTGCCGTCATGCCTCCAAGAAAGTGTTTTTACAACACTTGTGTGGGATAACAATGACTTTGGTGAGGAGACACTCTCAGGAAGGGGCACTACACACAATACCAACGGCATTGCAATTCAGCACAGACCAGCTGCAAGTTCATGTCCCATGGACTCAACAAACGACAGGCAAAAGACAGTAAAAAAGACCAGAGAGCGCACTCTACAGGCTCCTGAGGAAAGGCTTGTACCATTTTTGGGAAGAAGAAGGCCAGTCCAAGCAGTTTGGGTTCCAACACAAAGCTAGAGAAGACCCAGCATGCCGCACCAGTCATTCGAGCAAGAAAATCAGATGATGGTTACTTTATAACCAAGTCTTCAGCTTCAGATGATGGTCGTCTGCTGCCGGGATGGACTGGTTATAACCAGATGCTGATCACGCTTGTTCCCGAAGGCTACAATTGCATATCTGCCCGTAATAGATGCATCGCCAACTGAAATGAATGCAGTTAACACCATCTTGCACAGAAGCATAGAGATTGCAGATTCGCTGAAGTTAGGCTCCGTCGTGGTAGTTGTGGACCAAGCCATATATGCCAAAGCTCAGTCAGTCAGATGGCAAACACCTCTCTTCATGGAACGAATTGTGCTAAGGTTGGGTGCATTTCACACAGCTATGACTTTCCTCGCTTGCATTGGTACAAGGTTTAGAGATGCAGGTCTTGAGGATATCCTGATAGAGTCGGAAGTGCTTGCTGCTGGTTCAGTAAACGGAGTAATGAATGGGAGACATTACAACAGAAGTATCAGATGTCACAAACTGATGTCTGAAGCGCTTCACCTACTACGTTGGCAATCGTTCATAGATTCAGTAACAGAGGATGAGGCTAAAGTCTACAGAGACTTCATCGGAGACTGCAAGATTCATTCCCAAGCCAAATCTATGCAGATAAACTGGACAGTGATGAATTTGATGAGCTGATGAAAGCGTATGCCGAATACGTTGAAGAGAAGAAGAAGACGAGTGGAACATTTGCTTGTTGGTGTTCATATTTAGATATGGTCGACACACTGTTGCAATTTACAAGAGCAACTAGAGAAGGAAATTGGGATTTACATCTAGCAGCCATCAGAGCAATGTTGCCGTGGATGTTCAGCTACAATCGGACCAATTACTCCCGATACTTACCCATCTACTGGATGGAGATGCATGAGCTGGCTCGTACTCATCCGGACATTCACAAGGAATTCCAAGACGGAAACTTTGCAGTGCAACGGCAGGAGGCCTATGGTTTTGCGGGAGTTCCATGTGACCAAACCATAGAGCAAACCGTGAACAGAGATTCAAAGACAAGAGGGGGATTGAAAGGTTTCACAGTGAATAAAGGAGCAGTCGGCAGGTGGACAGTGGGACATCATGAAAGAGCAGCAATCATGAGACAGTGCGAGGAGATGGCAGGAAAAGGGCAGCGAGCTGCATTACGTAAAGATCTGACAGAAGGTCGCATGAAAAGAGATAAGGAAGATGTGCGGCGCATCATGGAAACCGTTACCAGCCTCGCCAATCCATTTGAAGATGTTACATGTACATGTAGTGAGATCGTTCATCTAGCTTCAGGTGTTGTGGCATCATCAGATGTTTCCACAGATCTGATGGTAGCAGAAGTTAAAGGAGATGCAGCTTTTACAAGCTACTGTCAAGAGCGACTGCAAGGCAATGATAAATCCATTCAAGACACGCTGCCCAAGTCAAAACTGAAAACCTTCAGCAATTTGGCGAAGAGATCTGTATCAAGAGTCAATGGAAAAGAAGTGGTACTGAAGAGCGACAGAGATCTATTTGCCCGCCTTGTTATAATTGGGAAAACAAGGCAAATTGATTTGCGAAACATGATGACCTATTCTCTCGGCCCACTGCCACTAGCATTAGCCAAAAACGATGGATGCTTGATGAAAACAAATAAAGCAAGGCTTCTTCACATCCTAGAAGATTTGTCTCCTCCATTAGATGAAACTGCGTCTGACATAGAACCATGTCAGCCACCTAAAGGCGGCATTTGGATCGTTGATGGCATGGCACTCCTTCAGCAGATGAATACCAAGAATATGCCAAAGACCGTAGGTCAAGTTGCTGCAAAAATCATGAATCGGCTAATCAATATGTGTTACCAAAACCAGTCATCGTGCATTCATTTTGTCACCGACACATATCCAGAGCATAGTATCAAGAACGCTGAGAGGAAAAGGAGAGCTGCAAGCGGATCACAAAGGGTTAAAATAACAAGACCAGACCAGAACACACCGAAACAGTGGAAAAAGTTTTTGGCAAATAGTCAAAATAAACAGCAGTGGGTCAACTTCCTGATTACAGAGTGGCAGAAATACAATGCAGAACAACTCAAAGGCATTCAGTTAGTTGTTGCACACGACGATAGATGCCACATGATTGCTGCAGATACCAATGGAACTGTGATGTGTACGCAAGTTGATGCATTGTGTTGTGACCATGAAGAGGCTGATACACGCATGTTATTGCACGCAAAATACATCGCTGACACAACTAGCAGTACTCCTGCCATTATCCGGTCTCCAGACACAGATGTCTTTGTTTTGGCTGTAGCTCTGTCACGACAGATTAGTTCTCCACTCTACTTCTATACAGGCAAGGAAGATAAGGCAAGAACCATAGATGTAAGAGCAGTGCAACAGCAACTTGGGGATGAGCTGACTGATGCGCTTATTAGTTTCCATGCTTTTACAGGATGTGATTCTGTAAGCTCGTTTTATGGCAAAGGGAAGCAGATGGCATTTAATTTGCTGCAGAAGAACACAGGTTATGCTCAAGCATTTAAGGAGCTTGGCAATGAGCTTGATGTCCCCGCAGATGTGTCCAGTGGTTTGGAGCGTTTCCTGTGTGTACTTTATGGGCACAAGGATGTGACATCAGTCAACGAGGTGCGGTACCTTATGCTAAAGACAGCTACCAGAACGGAGAGCATTATGCCACCGAACCAGGACTCACTGAAGAAACACATACAGCGTGCAAATTTCCAAACCAGTATATTCAAGAAGAGCCTTGAACCACTCCAAGATATGCCATCTCCTGTAACCAACGGATGGAAAATGGATGGTAATGATCTCGTAATTGATTGGATGGACCTTGCACCGGCACCTGATAGTGTGCTGGAACTGGCATTTTGTAAGTGCAAGAAATCTAAGTGCATCTTGGGCAAAGCTGATGAAGAGTGCTGCGTTAATCAGGGTCTTGTGTGCACAGATCTGTGCCAATGTAACAAATGTGACAATATGGAACGGCATCCCAATGAAAATGTGGAGGATGAAGAAGCTGGTGATGAAGCTGAGGAAAACGAAAATGAGGAAGATTAATTGAAAGTATTGGTACAGGAGTGTAGACCCCTAATGTTGTAGTTTACATGTCATTCCCAGTTCATGAGCATCTTGTCTGTGCTGTTTTGGGGGCACAATGTATCTTCAAACTTGTATGTTTGGAGTTGGAGCAAGAGTGTATTACCAATTTAATACAACAAATATCTTGAAGAAAGTTAGTAAGTAATAAGCTAGGGCTTTTGATTTGATTTCTATTAAGTTTCTTGCATGTACCAGTACATGTATGTAAACAGTAATTTTAAGGTGTTACAAGTTTCAGGCCACACATTATTTGGTGCAGACACATGGTACGGTACTTGGATTAAAAGCTCTTACTTTAGGGAGTTTAGGTTATGCTAATCCTTGCATTGAGTTTCGACGTAATGTAAATGCATATTTGTAATGAGCGAACAAGTAAAAGCCAGGTGCTGATTGACTTTATGTCCAAACTACTAGCAAGAAGCATGTAGCAGTTTAAACCAAGTGTTTATATTTGTGGAACCTAATTCAATTTAATTCACAATTGTGGAGGCAACCCAGGAAGGCAATTGGCAGATCATGAATACAATATTTTCAATTGTACAATGTTAATAATCTAATTTATAACACATTATTGTCCTGACTATATGCGGTCAGGTAACTCAGTTGATTCACAAGAAGCAAACACGAAAAAGATCTTTTGATGTCAGGGATATCTTTATTATTTTATTATCAATGCTATAGGTACTGAACTATCCACAATTTCATGTAATTGAAATAGTTAGTATTCTTATTTTCATATAATGATTTGTTGGACCTATTTGAGACCATCAGTATAACATTTCCGCCGTTCATATTGAGCATTAAATGTATGCAATATTTTTCAACATTAACAGGCTCTATAGATAACAACAAATATATATAACAAAGTTAAAATGAACAAAAGCCCGATCATTGTGAAACTTTTTTTGGTCAACTTCTCTAATATTTCTTATTCAATTTGGGAATTTAAAAAAAAAAATTATGAGCATGATTTTTATATCCCTATGCTTCCTTTGCAAATTATGTTCAAAATAACCAACCTTTCATGAATAGACATATACAAATGTATGGGTTTGACTGGGGTGTTTTACATTTACATTATGTGTACCTGTAATATAAAAATATACTAAATATATGTAAAGATATAATTTGAGTGCTGGAAAAGTGTTTTTATTTCCTAGGAATACAATAAAAATTTCTCTCCAGGATGCCAAAATTTAATCTCCCAAGGTTTGAATGTCAATAAATTTTCCACTTTTTATTTTATCAAGAGGCAAACATTTCCTTCAAATGTCAAGGAACGATGTCCCACAGTTCCCAATTTATTCCAGACCTGATAATTATATTGATTAATTGAGAAGAATTGTATCAAGGAAAGCAAAATGAATAATTTCGCTAACAGTAATATTACCAGTAACGTACTATTGTACTTGCATTGGATTCTCATTTGTTTCATGCATATTTTGCAATTTTGAAGCATTGCCAAGATTTCTAGTCAAAATAAAACTTTATTAAGTTCAAATGTATGGGTCATTCCAAACTTTCCATCACACTCTTTGGACACTTGGTCTAATCCAAATATTTAAAATCTATGAATTCCTCAACAAACTTTATCATAGCTTTTTTGGCCATTTTCCTATCAACATATTTTAGAACATTTTCTCTGAACCAAAAGATTTTTTTAAACATAAGATAACAAATGACTTGACAAATCTTATCAATGTTTCATAATCATTTTAATTCCATCAATATTTATGTAAAAACTTTGTTTACAATCTTTGCAATTCAAGTTCATTGCATTTGTAAATTACAACATAGGCCTACCATAGTTCTGACTTCACTGGCAAGTATTAGAAAAAGTACCCGGTCATAAGTTATTTGTAGATAAATGTCATTGACAAAATGGTAGTAATACATTTTACATAATGAATGAAATTAAAGTAAACAAAGAAGAATATAATTTATTTGTGATTTTGGTATAAATTTGTTGTTAGGTTTCTCCTTGAAATTTCCTCATTCCACCAAAATTGTTTGTATTGTTCTAAACTGGTGCTATGCAGACCATGAGCAGTGTTGCTGTCTAGTAGCCTATTAACAAAGTTTTGAACAGCAATATATTTTTGTGGGAAGTGGAGAATAAACTAATAGCAACAATAATGATGATTTAATTGGAAGGAGTTAATTTGCACAGTTGAGGAAACTCAATAAGACATGTTGAATTAAATAAGGTAAAATATGACGAAAGAGGGAAAAGGAAATATCCAACAATGATGAAGGAGAGAGGGAAAGGAAGGAGAAAACAAATGGGGGAAAAAAGATTTTTAAAAGGAGACATGAAGAGAGAAGAAAAAACGTGTGTGTGATGAGAGAGATGGAGATAGATAAGAGAGAGAGAAGGAGAGAGAGAGAGAGAGAGAAAAGGATAGAGAGAGAAGGAGATAGATGAGAGAGAGAGAGAAAAAGATAGAGAGAGAAGGAGATAGAGAGAGAGGAGAGAAAAGGGAAGAGTTAAAGGAGTGACATAAATATACAAACGGATGGTAACTTAACAAGATGCAAGAAATAACATAATTGGGGCTTTACAAGACTCGTCTTGATGACATGCTGAAATAGAAAAACATGGGAAATTGCAATTAGTGTTTTCAAGTTCATCAACAGCATAACAAATAATTAATTGCACAAGAAAAATCACACCTGACCAGTCTCATAGAGGTCTGAAATAAATATTTTGCAAAAAATAATCAAGAAATAGCAACTTTGAATCCCTTTTGAATCAGCAATAGCTCATTTTACCATAGTTGGCGCTAGTCTTTTTCAAGGAATTCTTGTTAAAATGCTAAAAACTAATTAGCGGATTATCTCATTAACGGGTGTACGAAATTTGGAGAACAAAGCTTTTTTCTCATCAGCAACTTCATCACAATCAATTAGTATAGTTAGTTTTCTCTGCCAATGATGGGACTACGAAACTTCTTTTTTGAATGGTTAACTTGCCCTTGCCCCACAGTCTATATGTAATATAATTTTCATTTTATCCACTTGTCATTTTTTTATTCCCATTTTTATGTCATCCATTTGATGTAATATCTTTATGATCATATAGTTGTCAGTAGATGAGAAGAGGGATTTCTGGCAGCACCCAAATATGAGACTAAATAGGTAGGGCATGAAATGATAAGTAGCCCA
Source organism: Mesocentrotus franciscanus (assembly GCA_037976565.1). Taxonomy (NCBI): domain Eukaryota; kingdom Metazoa; phylum Echinodermata; class Echinoidea; order Camarodonta; family Strongylocentrotidae; genus Mesocentrotus; species Mesocentrotus franciscanus. Next base: position 32,933,781 of record CP137675.1, read on the forward strand.
GTTGTCCATTACATCAAAATATGATTGGACATAGTGAAGTATTAGGTAAATTAGTTGTAGACAAATGGCAACCTCACTCTTATCCTTTAGGCCCTTGACTACTGAATTATCTCAATCCCATAGGTTTAATACAAGGACAGTTGAAGGACTACCTGGTTCACATATGCAAGGGGTTAAGTCAATTGCATTGTGGAATGCATGTTTACTTCTTAAAATGGTTGGAGATTCTTGTATGTAAGGAGATAGTACAAACGGAACAAACCAAAAGAATGCATAATGTTGCATTTCCTGTTTTGCTTCCTGGGTACATGCCCTCTTTTGGGAGTAAGTGACAATATTTACATGTAAGATAAAGGACCCACCATTTCCATCAAAAAAATCAATGCCACTAGCTACATGTGCATCTAGCTACAAAATTAATCTGGGCATGGAACATGACACAACACAATTTCCTTTACCACATTGGCAAACTTCCATTAGTTCGACATCTGCAGGGTGAGTGATCTCGACATCACATCACCCTGAACATGTGACATGTGAAGGGCTATCAGAGGGTAAGGTTACCTGCATTGCCCCTAGACCGAATACATCAACACTTCTTGCGTTTCATTGACAAGTGCGATAATAACTAGCTAGTTGCATTTGTAAAAAATCCAGATCAAGGCCACCATCCCACAAACACTTAGTGTGTATAGTAGGTTGTTACCCTGAGCTATTTGTCAGTATTTTGTAAACACTTTTCGCAACTCGGGGCATATTGTCCGTAGGGTATGTCAGAAAACGTAAACACTGTTAGCAAGTAACGTTTCATAGCCATTTATTTGTAAGGATGTTGTATTCTCTGCTAGTATGAAAAGGCTTTTGGCTATTTATCTGTATTTCCAAGTCCACTTCACATGCAGATTTTGTTATTATTCTGACTGCTAGAGCCTTGGGCAAAAAAAGGCCTAGATGGACTCAAGAAGTACATGTAGTAAACAGAAAATCAACATATTGAAATGTGAAGACTTTTTATTACTGCAAAGTTTTATATAAAATATATGTATTTCATTTTGTTCTGAGGCTATTTCCTCTTGTGTTTTGCTGTATTCACTTCTCCACTTCGGAAGTTTGATTTCTGTTTGTGAAAAAAATGCTTTAAGAAAGTAAACTCCTTTGTGAGGTCATTAATATTTATTCTTTGAATTTTCATAATTTATTCAACTGGTACCTGATTAATCCATTTAATACAAGCCAGGGTAATAATATGATTGCAGGGCCCTCAGGGAAAACAGTATTGGTACTGATGAGGCTACCCTGGGTAAACAAGACATTATTATTATTATAATTATTATTATTATTATTATTATTATTATTATTATTATTATTGTTGTTGTTGTTGTTGTTGTTGTTGTTGTTGTTGTTGTTGTTGTTGTTGTTGTTGTTGTTGTTGTTGTTGTTGTTGTTGTTGTTGTTGTTGTTGTTGTTGTTGTTGTTGTTGTTGTTGTTAGAAGGGTCTATTGCTACATGTTTCTGTTTAGCTGTTATGGTTGGCTTCACTGCTAGTAAGACTGTATTGTGACTAGTCGTATTCGTGCATCCTTTCATCTCACAGTAATCATATCCCTCATACATATAACTTTGGATGCCCATCCCCATATAATTAATAATGTTAATAATATGTCTTGTTTACCCAGGGTAGCCTCATCAGTATTAATACTGTTCTCCAGGAGAGCCCTGCAATCGTATCATTACTTCCACCTTAGCTGAGCTACCATGAAAAGGCGCCCAAGCATCCAAAGAAATTTCTTCCTACCAAGTTTATAGAATTATAGGTGTAAAGAATTTTTTCTCCTGTTGCAGAGACATGCATGGATGCCAACAAACCAGAGGCCAAGGACTGGGCTCAAAAGGCTTGTCATCGATGTCTCATCTACCTCGGAGATCTAGGTAGGTCTTGAAGCTTCCTCACTTTCTCCATCAGTAGCTATAAGTGTAATTCAAAACATTCTTTATTCCTTTATTGACCACATTGCGAGACAAACAAATATCACTGGCGATATTATTTTCAATACTTTATTCCTCATTTGCATTATCTGCAAGTGTGAATGGCCCTGTGGGTGAAACATTTGAAGACACATTCCAGACACACATATCATTACAGAATGTTTTATGATGAAAGAATTGATAGTAGTTCATTGTAAGCTGTAGGTCCCTCAATGTTTACTAATAACCTACATTATTGTAGAGTTCCAGGGAAAGGATACACCATATGAACAGGAAGACCGATATCAGAGCAGCCAAGTGGTTATGACGCCCAGAATTTCATACTGAAATTTTAGAAGATAACTAAAGCATCCATGCAAAGCACCGGTTTTAGTTGTCCAGAATATTGACTTGACCTAGTGAAAGTTAGCAGGTTTCGACCTTTAGCAGTCAAACAAATAAACATTGATTATTAATAATGCATTCATATCTACTTTATTGATACAACTTGCAGCAAGGTACAGGCAGGAATTTGAAGGTCCGAGCAGTTGTCTCCTAGCTCAACGATTCTACCACCAGGCCCTGGTGCTGAATCCTGCTGTGGGCATGCCTCACAACCAGCTTGGTACGCTGGCTGGAACACGTTATCAGGGTCTTGATGCAGCCTATCACTACCTGAGATGGTAAGAGTTTTTGTGTAGAGAAGTTGTATAGGGAGTGGTATAATGAGATAAAGGGGGAGAGGGGAGGGGGAAAGAGAAGGGGGTGTTGATCCCTGCCATGGGCATGCTTCCCAACCAGCTTGGTACGTTGGCTGGAACACGTTATCAGGGGCTTGATGCAGCCTATCGCTTCTCAAGATGGTAAGAAATAGAGAGAAAGAGAGAGAGAGAGAAGTAGAAATGGATCTAAAGGAGGGAGAGAATTGAGAGGAAGAGGGAGGATGGAGATGAAATAATTATTGGGTTTTTATTGCTTCTGCAAGAAATTATTGCAATGGTTTTTAATTGATGTCCCTACCAAATGTATTGAGAGTTGATTTTCATATAAGATCAATTCAAGAAAAAAAGAAGAAGAATAATTGTGGTATTGATCATTTGCTAATAATATAGTTTTGTGTCAATATTTTCTTTCACTTAGCTGGTTATCCGACTTGAGGTTCGATGGTGCTATTGCAAATTTGGAAAAAGTATTTGAGAGAAATCAGAAGAGGTTTCATGAGTTGCCTTCAAGTCCCAGTCCAGATCTTCCACCAGAATTGCAAAGGTAAAGTTTATGCATACCGGTACCCATTTCAAATTCATCCCGTGTCCACACACATGCTTATATTTTAATACTTCATCATCATCATCATTATTTATTAAAGTCACTATTTTTCCTCTTACGAGGGGTTACTGACACTCCCTCCCTCCACTTCTTCTTTTCTCAAGCATCCTTCTGCTTTCTATCACCTTGTTTGATTATAAATACAGTACTTAAAATGTGTTTTTTATAACAAAAACTGTTGTTTAGAATTAGTAAGGAGACTGAGTGTCCTGAAATGCTAAGTATGTACTGAAAGTCATTGGAATATTTGAACTTTTATCTCCATTTGAGACTACTCCACACTATTAAATTGCATTACAACTGGGTGTTTGGAGAAATGGCTTCTTGAAATGAAAGAACATTGGTTAGAAAGAAATTGACAAATTAACTTATTCTAAGTTATTTGAATTACCAATTTTCCCCAAATCTTGTATTGAACTGGAGTGTGGTGTGTGGAGTGCACAGGGTAATTCAGCTATTTCAAGAAAGTGTACAAATCAGTAACCAGCAATTTAAAGATTTCCATTTTCTTGAGTATCATCTGAGCCCATTTTATTTTGATGGTTCTTTGTTTCTCTTTCCACTCAACCCCTTCCCCACCCCCCACACTTCTTCTTCATCATGTAGACCACGAGATATCAAACAGTTTCTGATTCGCTTCCTCTACCTACAAGAGATGTTCCAGCCTAGCAACAAGACATCCACCGACACCCTGCCGTCGCTATGTCAGGAGGTGCTGCAGGGCTTCCACCAGTGCATGCTACATGGGGCTGTACCTCATGCAAGGCAAAGGGATGAGGAGGGCAGAGAGAGCTATTTGTCTAATGACATCATCTTTAAACTGGTTGTGCTAACTCTGATGAGCACGTACAGGTTGCAGAAAGCAGGTGAGAATCGACTTAGCTTTATCATGTTGTCATTAAAACATGCCTTGGGTAGCTTGGTTAATGGGATCATTATGGCAATTTTCACTTCAGGCTTTCGTGACAAATTTTGACATGATGGTATGGATGTGATTTCTGAAGTTTTCTTACATTTTCTAGAGAGTGAACAGTAACAGATATTGCCTGGGAACACACTGGTCAATCTTAACTATTAATATGCCCATGATTTTATTTTTATCAAATGATAATTTTTCTCTCAGGCTCCAAACAGACATCTACAGCAGTTGTATTCACTCTGGCTCTGTTTTCATATACACTCAACCACCTCTGCGAGAAACTAAACAATGCTGTCTACCGGAAGATTTATCCAGACCAGACTACTGCCACTTTTACAAAAGGTATGTATTTTTAATATTGTTCAGTTTGATTGATATTGAAATATCGTTAGTTTTGAAATATAGAAACACTTCCTAAACATTCTAAACAAATTCATTCAATTGTCCCAAGATGTTTGTGTACAGTTAAGTTGATCTAAGCCATAATGATCATAGTTCTGCTCTTTCAAAGTTTTGGTAAGTGCTGCATACATTGCAATCTAGGAAGCACTTTCTACATGATTGGGGTACTCGTTTATTAAACCTGGATCAAGATAGACAGTGGCGGTTGAATTCCTAGTCTAAGAATACAAATGCAAATGTGTCCCTTCCCTATCAAACAACATGCACATGTATATTTATATATCTTTCATGGTCTAATTTTTTTTCTTACATTAGCACAAGACTCAGACGTATCAACGGATGGCCGAGCCAGTCCGGCCAACACCATCACACCCATCATGAGCAGGGATATCGACAGCGATGGCACCGTCAAACCAGCCAAGAAGAAACAACAGAAGAAGAAACCCAAGACGGTCCTGAAGGCCATGCGACGTCGACGTAAGAGGGCCGGGTTGGGAGCCCACACCAGCGAGGAGTCTGATCTGAGTGAGGGAGAGCCTGGAGAGGATAATCACTCTAATGGTAGCTCGGGAGAGTCGGGTGAGGAGAGGGTACTGGCTGCTGAGTCTGATAGTGATTACTTCATGGACAGCCAGGAGTTGGAACTGGATGAGGAAGAGTCTTCAGAGAGACATAGTGTGCATGAGGTATGGAATTAACTCGTTGAATACAAAGTGCTATGTTTTCTGCTCCTGTCAAATTGTTCCTGACCATACACTTGTTTGCTGACGAATTTGCTGTGACAAACACATACATGTAACAAATTTGTCATTCTAAGCAAACTCTACAATGACTCAAGTTAACAGCAGCTCTACAACTCTACAAAAACTCACACAACAACAAGTCACCAACTTTACAGAAACTCCACTCGTCTATGGAAATTTAAAACAGCTCCGTAACATTGCAGCATTATTATAACACTTTATAACAATTTTTTTTTCTACTACTTATTACACATCCAAAGCAGCTGTACAATACTTCTACAATAACTCTACAAAAGGTCTGCAGCCGTTGAAGAAATCTTTATCAGCTGTCCAATAAACTGCAACTGTGCACACACACACACACACATATTGAATTGAATAACGTCTTTTATTTTGATGTACAGTACATATTCTATTACCCTTTGTTCCAACATTCTACAGGATTCTAAGACCCCTCCCCCTGGTATAGGCGAGGAGAGCGGTCTCTCCATCCTGAGTGACATCACGGTAGAAGACATATCCTCCCAGATGATCACCCCTCCCACCGGCCCCACCCACACCCCTCCTGGTAGGCGCAACATCCGCCTAGCACCCAGCTTTGATGCCTACAACAAGGAGACGATGTCTGCACAGACCAAGGAGGAAGGCAAGGAAACAAGGGAGAGGAAGGAAGAATCCCCAACAGGGTCTACGCAGACTCCTCCAGGTAAAGGTACGTGTGAAGGGAGGTTGAGTTTTTTAAAGGTCCAGAGATTTGTCAGACACACAGTGACTTTATACATACGCCCATTTGAAAATTTTCAAGTAGTGAGTTTCCTCTTAGAAAATCATAACTTTCTTCTTGTACATGTAGACTACATTTCATTAAAAATCTCTCTAAGTTGTTCCTTAGATTTTTTTTAAATTTTCACTCAAAACAATTTTCTGTAAAGGTTTGGATCAATCTTGTATTGCCCATGGAAATAGTCAATGGCGCTCATGCACCATGTTGAACAACATTATTCTGCCATTGGGCTTTGTTTCTTTATTGAAATATCAACCCATTTTCTACCGATACTTGGTGGTCCCCTTATTAAAGCATATGGGAATGAGATAATTCAGAAGTCAATGGGTAAAAGATATAGACCAGTTCTGGTCATGCGATTGCATTGTGAAAGAAACGTTATGGAATCGATCAGAAAAGGTTTATCATCTAGCATATAAGTATTGGTGTGTACTGCAAGGTTGTGGAATCATCAAAATGATAAGAAATTTGGCCCAGTCTTGGTAAAGTTACAAGCACTGTACACAGAAAGATGTATATGGGACTATTTACGCGATCGCGATATCTATCCAGTCCGGATGGATATGATAATTTACCAAATATATCAATTAGTAGGCGGTTTTCCGGCAAAATTTGTATCATCACGTATAGTCAAAACATATTCTTTCACATGATTGGTAATAAAAGCTTCCATTTCATTTTTTGAGAGGGGGGCGTTTCCAAAACTGGTCTATACCTTTAAATACAGCCACAATGATTAACAAAACTCCAAATTTCTTTCATTCTGTTCTACAGAAAACAGAGATACAGGTGGAGCCAGTGTAACCAGTGCATCGACCAGCCCTTCCGATCTACAGACCAATCCAATCCCTCTACCACTTATCATGGAGATATTAACAAGCGAGGGCCTCCTACCAGTCATTAAGATTCTCACTGATTGGCTGCGGACAAATGAAGACTTCATCATCAAGACTGCTCAGGTATGTTATCAGTCAGCTGTGTCTTTTACTTCATCAGGCTTCTGTGTTCGTTTCACAAGATGAATACAACTTCACATGTCTGCACTAAATGAAATACCCCAGTCACACCAACGAGAGTGACACCGGGGACCCGTTTCACAAAGCCATTTTTCAATGACAAATGACAAAAATCAGTAACAAAGCTGCTGATAACCAATCAGAAGCAAGGATTTCACTAGCTTATAACAAAAGCTGTCATTTGTCACTGATGATAAGTTTGTGAAACACCCCCCAGATCAACAGTAGACTTACAGATATGTTACTGAAAATTCCAAGTTATTGGTTGGTTTGGAGTCAGTTTGGAGTTGGTTTGGTAGTATGACTAGAGTTTTACCAACACTAGTTCATATGTATGATCATTTAATACATTAGAAGTTTTTGTTCTCTTCATTTGATTATGCTGTATATTGTTTTGTTTTGTCCTTTTCTCAGAGTTCTCAACCTCTCTGGGCCAGACTAGCCAGTCTCCTCAACATGTGTCCTCTTGAAAAGTCGCTTGTAAACCAAGGTAACTCTGCCCTTGATGTTAACTGTTACTGCTTTGAAGTAGAACTGCAGAATCAATACTACATACTTGTATATGTATAACTGTGTTGTTGTTGTTGTGTTTTTTTTGGGGGGGGGGGTTATAATACCAGCATTTTGGAAGAAATTTGTTTTGGGAAATTTTATTCTCTTTCTTATTTGTATGAAAAGAAACAAAATCAACTTGAGATGTGGATAAAACACTTGGACTTAGTGGAAATTAGATTTATTGTTTGTATCAACTAAGGCTATATTAGAATTTGATTATTAATTTGATAATTTATAATAATAATAATAATAATGGTGGCTTCTTATACAGCGCACATGTCCATCACGTTGTGACGCTCCTGGCGCTGCCCCGATTGTTACCCTGGCTTTAGCAAGGCAGCCACTGCGGCGCTCTAGCATTTTAAGGAATTAATTCCTGCCAGGTACCCATTTACATCACCTGGGTTGAGTGTGGCAAATGTAGATCAATGTCTTGCCAAAGGACATTAGTGCCGCGGCGGGACTCGAACCGCGGACCTTAAGATCGACAGTCCGTCGACGTATCCACTCGACCACGACACCTCCAGATTTGACTGATAAGCCACAACTCAGCCTTTCCAAAGTGAATAACTATCTCATTCATCTGTCCAGCTGGTGAATCAAGACTTTGCCCTTCAATGTTGTTTTGGAAACTCAAATAATTAATATTTTAATCCAGCCACATTGTGATTCTTGAACAGTGATTTTGATATTTCCTATTTCCGAATGCATTTGAACAGACTGGTGTGGTAGTGTTGCCCTGAGGCAGCTCCTAGAGGGCAGTCTTGAAAGCGGGAAGGGAAAGAGTTGGTATCAGCCTATGCCTCTGACCGAAGACATCGCCATCTGGACCATGCCACCTCTACAGTACCTACAGAAGAAGATGAAGTACGGTATCCATCATGAGCTAGATCTCACTGTACAAGAAGAGGTAGGTGATGTCATTACACCCCAAAGCTAGAGGTACGCTAGGGTTTGGTGCGATTTTCATCCAAGAGCTTCAGAAATAGCCACATACTTTTCATTTTTAGAGATCTGTTGTGTTCTATTTGTGCAGATTTGGAAGGGAACACCTAGGAGAAATCAATATTTTGACCGTACCTTACTCAATGAAAATTTGAAGGTATGGTATGTGGCAATTTGAGTTCGTTGTGTAGAGTTGTTGAATCTTCTTTGTCAAGGTACTGCCTTGTAATACAGTATTTGAGATAAAATTATTTGGATATGAGGGTATCACAAACCTTTCAATCACATAGGAAGCCCAGTAGGCTTAGAATCAGAGAGTTGTTAGAAAAGATGACCATCCATTTGCAGAGCTGCCAACCATTCCCGGAATTATTCCGTTTTTTTTTCAAAATTACAAAAGTACGTTTTTTATGCCTCCGCTACAAAGTAGCCGGAGGCATTATGTTTTCTGGTTGTCCGTCCGTCCGTACGTACGTCCCGTTCTCGTGAACGCGTTATCTCAAGAACCAATTGATGGATTACCGCCAAACTCAGGTCATGTATGTATCTTGCAGAGCTAATGAACTGATTAGATTTTGGGGTCACGAGGTCAAAGGTCACAGGGCCCATTATGTATGCAAAAATAGCTCGTGATCGCGTTATCTCAAGAACCGATTGATGGATTACCGCCAAACTTGGGTCATGTATGTATCTTGCAGAGCCAATGAACTGATTAGATTTTGGGGTCACGAGGTCAAAGGTCACAGGGCTCATTATGTATGCAAAAATAGCTTGTGATCACGTTATCTCAAGAACCGATTGATGGATTACCGCCAAACTTGGGTCATGTATGTATCTTGCAGAGCCAATGAACTGATTAGATTTTGGGGTCATGAGGTCAAAGGTCACAGGGCTCATTATGTATGCAAAATAGCTTGTGATCACGTTATCTCAAGAACCGATTGATGGATTACCGCCAAACTTGGGTCATGTATGTATCTTGCAGAGTCAATGAACTGATTAGATTTGGGGGTCACGAGGTCAAAGGTCACAGGACTCATTATGTATCCTAAAATAGCTCGTGATCGCGTCATCATTAGAACCAACAGATGGATTACAATCAAACTTGAATTTAAAAAATTGTGCTATGGCGGAGGCATCATTTTCGACTACACGCAGTTGAAGTTCCATCTAGTTTCTTCATAAAATACTTTTTTTTTTTTTTTTGTGCACATACCGCACGTCAATCAAATCCCCTTAAATGTTGATCACTACTTCAATAGAAAACTTATGAAGAGTACGAATTTACAAATGTAACTGAAAAAGAAAAGGAAAAAAAAAAGTGAAAGGCGTAAATATTCTCAAAAAGAATGAAACGCCGATAATACAAAAAAATAAAACAAAAAACTATCTACTTGTAAATCAATTATAGGTCCTAAAATGGAAATGACAGCATGAGGAATGGACATTTCTGCATTGGAAGTGTGTTGCGCGTGGTTGTAGGTTTCGTTTTAATGACTTCCTTTTGTTTGCCATCATGGTTCCTTTTTTTGGTTGCACGATGTTGGCAGCTCTGCATTTGAAGTGCCCAGCAATAGCGGAGTAATGAATATACCGATAATAAAGATATCAATTAGTGAAAGACCAATGTGATTCCTGTGTCTTTACCAGACAGTGATACGAGTCCTCTGCCTTCGTCAATTTGGATACTACCTGAGCAGTATAGAAGGGATCAGTCTATCTTGTGAAGATGATCATTTCACCAGTGAAACTGTAGAACACTCTGAGGAACAAGATGAAGAACTACAGCAACAACCAGATGAGGTAAGTGTTTATTTATTGGAAGGGTTCTTTTTTTGCTAAACAATTTTCATTAAAACTCTTGAATACAAGGTCTAAGATAACTCGGGTTTGAATACCATTGGTAAGTTGTGTTGAATGACAATTAAACTGTCTCAAACAGGTTGAAGAGAAGATTTACAAGTCTTAGAAAGGCCCAAAATATACTGTGTGGGTTTTTCTTTTTCTAAATTCATGCAGAGAAGAACGTGTCCCTTCATACAAACTACATGCTAAATATGTATGATCAAATTTTATGAGATTTGATAAGTAGATGTATACTTGTACATGGGTAATAATGTGGTGGTTACTGTGATGACCTACAGTATTCTTGACTGAATGTAATTACCTACTCTCTTGTACAGTCATACCTGTCTAAAGCAACTGCCCAAGGAAAACACAAAAAGTGGTCTTTGTAGACAGGTTCCTTTAGTACATGTTTCAATGAGAAATCATTTTCAAGGGAAACAAAAAATGTGGTCTTTGTAGACAGGTGGTCACTAAACTAAAGCAGGTTTGACTGTATAAATAAATTTCTTTCATATTTAATTCATTGTGAAAATGATGAATATATAAACTTTTGTAGGATGATGAACCCCAACCAAGTTCTAAACCTGAAGAAAAAGAAGAAGATATTGAGGCTCGTAGACAGCAGGTGATGAGAGGAATGGCACAGCTAAGATTACAGGTAGGATTCATTCGTTAGGAAGATATTATCCTTTGTACTATTCAGAGTTGCATGTTATTCTCTGTTTCAATAATAGAATTAAACTGACATAATATTAGATTATGTACATTTTTTTGTTAAGCATGTAATTGTTATTACAACAAAACAAACAGATTTATCTTATCAAAGAAAACATTGTTTTGATTTAATTTCTTTCCAAACTGTGATGAGAAAGAAAAACTTGTGCATTTTCAAAATGAAATACACATTGTCATGATTAATACTTCTTTGAGATTTGAAAGATTTCAGCAGCAGTACCCCCAATTTTATGACTTCAAAGTGTTTGTTTGTCCTTTTTGCTCTAACTGTTGTGTTGAATACTTTCTGCCCTAAAGAAACGTTCTGATGCGCAGCTGTCCTTATAATCAATGAATTTTGAATAATGCCTCTATAAACATGACCACAACTACTTCCGAAAAAGCAACCTAAAGCAGTTTCAATAGCCTTGTACGTCATCTACCGAAGTGTGCGAACGTGACAATGATGTATTACGTAATCTGAACATGCTTTCAAATTGGACATAAAATAGGTTATTGAAATTGCCCTTAAGTAGATTTTTCGAAACTGGATGTGATTATGTTTATAGAATAATACCTCTAACAGTTACAACTTTGCAGTCTGACATCAGCTGGCTCGAAGACAGTATCAGACCTCTAAAGCTTGGACACCTTTTCTCCATACCAAATTGCTGATACAACTATTACCAATCAGCTGTGTATAATCTATTTACCTGTATAACAACTTCATAACCAACTAATAAATGTTTTTGCTTTTTCTTTGTAGTCTGAAGTGAGTCAGCTTGAAGGCAGTATTGAACCTCTAAACATGGATGCCCTATCTCCATACCTGATCCCTGATACAGCCGTTTTATCTAATCAGTTACCAGTTGTGAGATCGTTGGTAGCGACATCGCGTTTCATCTTTATCATACCCAAAGCAGGTGACACCACACAACGATAATTTAACTTAAAATCAATTTATTTAAAATTAATCCTTTAAACATATCATGCACGAAATACAAGGAAGTTGTGTCAGCTAATTCCTGTTTTCATTTTATTTCCTATTTTATTTTGGATAGAAAGTAAACTTTATGATCAATAGTTACATTGTCATCAAATTGGCAAGGGACTGCGATTTTTAGACACAAAATTAAGATCAATATATCTTTATTATTTTAGTTTGGCTTATCACATTAGTCTATTCAAAACTATTTGAAATTATTTTTCATGAACATCAGTAAGCTTGTGAAGATACTTAAATGTAATTTCTACAATTTATTGCTATATTGTGACCATTTTTGAAAAGGCTCTCAAATGAAAGGTTATTTGGATGACTCTATATCTTTCAACTTATCGTTGGTTAATAATTGTATATATTTCTGCATGTAGCATGTATTTGTTATTACCTTGTACAAATCTCATGTTTTCTTGCAGTTGTGTCTCAATTAGACATCAACAAGAAACATCAACCCAAGGCTCGAGAAGCAATCAAGTTCATGGAGAAGGAATTCCAAATTGGCAACAGGTATGTATTCTTATCTCCTTTTAATGCTTTAATTATTAAGAGGTTCTCATGACCCTGAAAAAGGTCTATTTCAAGTGTTTAATTATTTGATAGTTATAAATATATTAGCCATAAATGAATGTGACATCTTGTTTTGTTTCTTCTTTTGTTATCATTAAGATCGGTAGGTTATATGTCAAAATTTATGAAATTATGACAAGAAATTCAAGGTAGTTTGAATGTCAAATATGGCTTTCCTTTACAAAGCTTCCATGATGTATCACTTATGTATTGGAACAATGTTTAGATTAATGGATGTGTGACATTCTCCCTACCTCTTTCTTCTGTTTGAAAGGTATCTAAGAGCTCAGAAAGATAAAGAAAGTCAACGGTTTGATGACAGTTCCAAAGCCAAGATAGACGACATTAACATCAGGTAAGATAGCCCTTTTTTCCTCATGTTTTTACATGTGCATAACTCAAACATTGAAATAATAGTAGTAGCAGAATTACTTGTTTACTTTACCACATCTTGTATATCAGCCCAAGCAAATTATTGAGGGACTGTATCCTGCTCTTTGTTACACAAAATGGTATGATTCATGTATGAAAAAAATTACACAGTTTTCCCTTGTGGAATTATTCATTTTGTATTAAACACTGGATATTTTATTTCTCTCTTTATTTCCTACTGTGAATCTAGAACCTTCTGCAGTATAGCAGAATGTGCTCATTTCTTTGCTCTTCGCTCTGGAGACCCTGCATCACGTAGCCCTGCTAACCCTACCCAAGGAGGGATGGTTACCATTCTCACCCATCAAGAGTCTTCGGACGATCCTAGGGTGACGTCTACCATCGACAAGCTACTCAACGTCGGAGTCGACGTCACGACGGCCCGGACTTCCAAGCTCGATGGCAGGCTCACACTTGAAGGGAGACGGAAGAAGAAGGTAAAGGGACGGAGCTGGGACAATGCTTGATAGGCATAGTAATCTCTAAAGGCAGGGTGATAGCTCAGAGTGTCATGCAAAACTGTCTTGCACCCATTACCTCATGACTAATTAATTATCAATGGTTTGACTGATCAGAGATCTTTAAAATTCACATTCAATTTTGTTCACAGTTTCTTAGAATTGAGGCTAGTTGACACTCCTTATGATTCAGATTCCATTGTTAATGATTTATTCATGTGGAAAAGTGAGTTATGAAATATGATCAGACTTTTTGAAATCCAAGTTATACGTGAGTGATTTCTATAACATGCAAAGCTCAGCAATCACTAAATAATAGCTACCCCTTTGGATATTTTTGCCAACCATAAGTACTTTATCTTCCAATTTGTATGTAAAATTTATCTGTGAGACTGATTTTGATTGGCCCTAATCTTTTATTTCCTGAAATCCCACATCTTCGTTCCTTACAGAAGTAGCCACTTCACATGAGAAGACCCACAGAAGAATGACAGGAGGCTCTTGGTGACCTTGATGAAGGATGATGGAAGGAAAGAGAAACAGCTGTTGCTCAGATGCAAGGGAAGGAGTGAAGCACCACAGTCTACATCATTGTCCTTCTTTGGGTATGGCATTACCTGTAAAACTTTATTCGTAAGTGTGCTAACCATGCTGAAACATATGTGACCATGTGGCTTGAAACCACCTAAAGGTTAACAATTGAGCAATGGATCAAATCTGCAAATCATGATATTTGTGAAGATGGTTACTCATAGTATATTACATGATAAGTTTGATCTTGTTCATCTATTGGACATTGAGAACTTCTAAAATGAAGTATGCTTAATATCCAATGTTGAAAAATAGAACAAAGGGAATGAAAGGATATATTGGTGGCTGAGAACATCTTTTTCACCTTGCAAAGCTCTTCACCCTTTGCTTAACAAGTAGCATAAGAGTAATTTACATAATCCACTTTAAAAAAATGACCATGGGAGCTGATGTGAACAGATCAATCCTTCATAGCTAACAAAATGAAATGGGCCTTCAAAAGTTTCTAGAACTTGTCCAAACATCTAGCAGTCTTCAGGTTGGTGGATAGCTTGCTCCACAACTTAGCAGCAACAAAAACCATCTAAATAGCTGTTGAGCTAAATGCAAACAGCTATTTAGATTGTTTGTGTCTTGCTGTTTATCGACTAAAATCAGAGAAATAAACATGTTCATATGTTGCATGCGCTAGAGTTCTAAATGTTAATAAAATATATAAACAGCAAATTCTTAAGTTGGTGGTGAATATGTCTTATCTAGGAAGACAATATGCGTGGAATATTTGTTATATAGAATGGAGTGTATTTGCGATCTCACGCCGTTCTTCTTCCCAAGTCATCTCTCTCGGTTACATTCAGTTTGCCTTCTGCTTCCAATATGAACATCTTAGGCAACGCAAACTGGAGGTGTGTGCCGGCAAGCATTGATACGGAGTATGATGCTACGCAAGATACCTTGCAAAAAATGTTAAGTTGCATGTTGGTGCACATATTACGAATATTGAGTGTCATATGATAACTTTTCTCTAACAAATTCCCTATTTCACACCTTTCATTATGATTTTCAGAGTTTCCTATACCTCCATAATTAAAAGTATCAAAGACATAGGATATATTAAAGAAGGTCCAACCCTAGAATTCTTTACATGCAAATAACTAGTGACCTTCTGATATGTTTTACATAGTGTAAGCTGCAGTTTCATACTTGCAATATCTCATACTGTACTACTTTGCAGTTTAATGCTCTTATTTCCTCAAACTACTTTAAAAGGTTTTACTTGTGGTTGTTTCTTACATTATCAAAGGATATGTATGTCATTTAGACCCAGAAGTTGTAAAGCAATGCTATAAAAATCAAACTTCTGTTCTCAAATTGATGAATTTCTATTTAAATCATCTAAACAGTGACATGATGCTTTAATGTGGATTGATCATTAAAGCCTGTCTGCACTAGTTTGGCCAGGAGGGATTAGATCTCCCAGCATGGTCACTGACAGGTGGTTCTCTAATCAACTCAGCTCTCAATTAACATAAGAAAAGAGGATCATGGGGGACCCATGGGCACCGCTTAGGCATTGTTTTCTATATAGAGGAAGCAAGTAGCTACAAGTAGTGCAGTAGGGCATTAAGACAAAGTAGATAATACCTGTATGCTTGTATTATGATATGCATGCCTTGTACCAAACTTGCCCTGTGTACGAATTGTTGAAAGCACGTAAAATCATTTAGTTGATCTTTCTTTTAGCATTGATATTGACATATAATAATTGTATTGTTAACAATCTTTTCAAAATATTATAGTTTGAATATCATGAATAAATGATTTAATTGTCAACATCATTTGTTATTCTAATCTTATTTGTACTACAGGGTACACGTCTAAAATCTGTATAATTATTTCAAATTTATGTTATTCTGTTATAAAGTCATGATATGTGATCTCTGAGCATGAAAACACTGTATCCGGACACCTAACCCCAGACAACTACCCCCTAGGATAGTTGTCCGGGGGGTAGTTGTCCGGGGGGTAGTTGTCCTTGAGGATGGTTATCCTAGGGGTGGTTATCCGGGGGGTGGTTGTCCAGGGAGTAGGTGTCCTAGAACCTGAAAACACAACATGAATGTAGAGGGAAAATGGAATAACCAGTAAAGGTCTCTCTCTCTCTCTCCCTCTTTCTCTCTCTCTCCCCTCTCTCTCTCTCTCTGTCTATCTCTCTCTCTCTTTATCTATCTTTCTCTCTCTCTCTCCTTCTCTCTCCCTCTCTGTCTATCTATCTTTCTCTCCTCTCTCCCTCTCTATCTTTCTCTCTCTCCCTCCTCTCTCTCTCTCTCTCCCTCTCTGTCTATCTTTCTCTCCCTCCTTCTCTCTCACTCTCTCTCTCTGTCTATCTATCTATCTATCTATCTATCTCTCTCTCTTTCTGCCCTCCATCCCTCTGTACCTCTCTTCTGTATCTCTTACATCTCTTTTTCTAACTCTGTACTTTCTCTGTTTCTTTGGCTGAAACACTTTCTGGCTCTCTCTGTTGTATCTCTCGACCCTCGTGAAAATTGTAAATATCATGAATATCAGCGAGGCTCTGTGAAGATTCTTCCACATCAAGCACTGTCCTGTTATTTATTTATTTCTTAATTTCATTTTATAACTTCTTTTTTTTTTTTTGCATTGAACTTTCTAATTCAAATTTCATACCATTGCATTGCAATGAAAGTTATTCAAACCACTCATAACATCATTTAGCATAAAAACGTCCATACTAAATACATCAATATTTTTTTTTATATAAAGTTGATCTTTTATTACATTGTATATTTATACATTGGTATAAAACCATTGAATACATATAGTAGCTAATCTTGTATACCATACACATCTCTCTTCAGAATCATGATTTCACTTGAAATAAATACTATTACATGCGATTCTTTTTCATATACGATGAAAATTACATTCTGTGAATTCATATCGCACATATTGTAGGAAAAACGTTTATCAAGGTGCGACGCATTTAGTATTACCCTGGTCACCGGGTTTCAAGCCTGCACACAATATGTGCACCATCTCCACTCCCTGTTATTATTAAAAAGGAGTGATATTTTTAACATGCATAATAATATAGGTGTAAATACGCTTAGAGACATCGATATATTAAGCGCTATTAAACCCAGAATGTTCTTATTATTCTTACGGATAGGCAATCACGACTGCTATTTGTAATCCTCACGGGACCCTATACTCTCCTGGTTACGGAGTGGTAAATATCTTCCAAAAAAAAATGTGGCATCACGACTTGGATTCGAACCAGGGTCACTTCAGTGATCGTTAGTCCGATAACAAACACACTAGACCACAACACCTTTATGATATTACTTTATAAGTAGTCGTGGAAATTATCAATTATGGTAATCAAAGACAGATAGATACAAGGCTTTTAAATTCTATTTCTTAATCATTCTAGACTCCTACTCGTGCAGGACGGAAAATTATTAAATTTCAAGGAAATAATGAAAATATCATAGGTCTATTATTTGCCCATTATGAAAGCGTTGGGCGATTTAGAAGAGTTTTCTTCAGTAATAAAATATCAATAATTGAAATGATAAGTAATCTTTCTAAAGAAAACCTTTTTGAATTAAAATGTAATGATCAAAACGTTCTTCGGTATATATTATTGTCTTCCCGGTCGTTGGATTTAGTAGCAATATTGGGCTTATAAAAAGCTCTCGACGTCATAATACAAAAAGGGCCACACAGGCTAATATAACAAGTCACGTCCGCATTCTACCTGTAACTGGGTAAGAGACGGATACAACTAGGCGTTGTGGCGTGCGCCTGTAATCTAGCTAACAGTGCATTTGTTACAAACTGATTCAGCCGAGGACGCAGGTTCGAAACTGAGTCACGTCTTTCGGATGGTGATGTTTAAAGGTCGGTCCCCAGACGTAAATAATCATATCTGATTGATACACGCCTGTAAAAACCCAACACACACACACAATTGCGGGGGGCGGCGGCGGCTGATGTCTTTTGCCACAATATCAAATTTTCATTTTCTAAGTTTTGCAAACGAGCCAAGTAAGAAAATGAAACCTAGTTATCAAATTTGATTAGCTGGAAAGGAAACTCGGTATAACAAGTTCAGATATTCTCACATCATCTAATATACGATCTACTATCTACAACAATTCTATTATCCACAATAGATTTATCTTCTCCAATATTTTTTATTACCTACAATAGTTTTCTTTTCATTAAAAAAATCATGTCATAAAAAACGGGGTATTATCACGAGCACTGCCCGAGTGACCGAGTAATTATCATGATCTGTATTCGTCGATACTAGTAGCTGTCGTATCTAAAGTCGAGTCGTTGTTGGCTAGCGACATCGTGATCGGGTGTTCATCGCTCTGACGGCGTTGAAGGAACATGACAGGAAACGGCGATCGATGCCGTCTTCGTATCCATAGGAAACATACGACGATCAGGGTGAGGAGGGAGATGACGAGAAGAAGCGCTAAGGCGAGCACGGGTATATGCTTGCCCTCGATTTGTAAAATATTACCTGCAGACGAAAAAAGATTACAACAAATATGTTGGACGTATTAATGTAGAAAATTGGAATTCCATGATCGTATTGTACACATGAAGGATAAGACAGACCTACTTTTTTATTCAACAATATCACGCTGTCCCTTGTTTGATGCACACATTAAAGCCTGTCTGCACTAGTTTGGCCAGGAGGGATTAGACCACCCGCTGGTCACTGGCAGGTGGTTATCTCATCAAATCAGCTCTCAATTAACATAATAAAAAGGGGACCATAATGGGGGATCAACGGTCACCACTTAGGCATTGTTGGCTATATAGAGGGCGCAAGTAGCTACAAGTAGTGCAGACATGCTTTAAACAATGTCGTGTAACCAACAATTTTAAAGTGACTATCTAAAATTAAAAATGAAATTTAGCAAACTTGAACAGTAATAATTCTATGGCAGTGAAAGAAGCCATATTACAAAGACAGATGAAGAAAACAAAATTAAAAATAGTACATCAGTAAACTTTTTTGTATATAGTATGGTGAGTGTTATCATAGTTATACCGGTTGTTTGCTTTCATTTGGCGAATGCACATGCACATCATTTTGAAGTGAATAAACGCTGACAAACTTCTTGATTCAAAAACTAATAATGAAACTTCGCCACTACTTTTTAGTAACACTTGAAAACATATATCTGCACATATCTACATGCTTAATGTTAGTCAAATATATATATTTACCTGTTTTACATACTCCTACTGTAATTGCAATATCATCTAAGGCAATTGCTTCTATATCGGTGTCTACTTTATTATTGAGTTGAGCCATAAATGTTATCTGTGGAAAAGGGAGGAGACGTGAAAAGAGGATATTGAAAAAAACAAAGATCCAATTCCAAAATCATACGAAATCTTATGATCCTGGAATAAGATAATGCTGCTGACCAGCTGATTTTTTTTCCTACTAACTTTAATTTTCTTATTTCTCTGCTTCTTTCAGTTCCTATAACATTACACAATATTTTATCAGACAATTGAGTTCCATATTCTTAATCTAAAATATGTTATATAATAGTTTGTGTTACATGTCGATTGTGAATGTACATGGGTACAGGGGAGCCTTCACCCTTTCTCGTGCCCTACCCCCCACTCCAGTAATCATGGATTCAACATACATGTATTTATTTTTTTGTAAATTCAAGTACGAGATATAATATGATTTATAGTGAAATCATGATCCAGTGCACGTCGGCGTGCCCAGTAGGCAGTAGTAGTATAAGACAGTCTCACATATTTATTAATAACATACCTGTGTGAAAATTGTGAATTTAAGATGAAACTTACTTTAAAGGGTTATAATAATCATCGACTCTTAGCGGTATCGTAGCTCTTTTCCATTTTCCCGATATATCGAGTTTCCGCAGGAGCGTTGTTGATCCATTCTCGCCTTCTACAAATACCGATAACTGGAGTTCGCCGCTTCCAATCGCCGCGTAGTTGAAAGCGATACAGTGACCGAGGAATGACACGCCATTAAGAAACGGGCTCGATATATTTGATGTTGAGCCAGAAGTTATCGGTTTCTCTCCAACGATGAGGAACAAGAAAGAATCTGAGATTACGAGAGGATTAAGGAAATGGTATTAAGGATGTAAAAGAAATGTATATGAGAATGAAACGAAGATAATCTGAGGAAACAGGGCAAATATGTACCTAATTTCAAAAATTAAACATTTCACCTATCTTACCTCTATTTCTGTGAATGCCAGAAATAGCAATAAGTATTATTCTATCGAAAAGTTTGTTAAGATGTAGTGTATGAAATCTATTCTAAGCAAAGTCATTACTTGATCCTTCTAAACATTTTGAATTTCGACGAACAGGAATCTTTTCTTGTGGTCTTCTTCATCTACACTTTAAAATCCAGGGTGTAGAAATTCTTACACCAGTATGGTATTGAATTTTTTTGACACCATTGGTGTTGATTATAGTCTCAGTGGTGTTATTTGTTAACACCGGTCAGATTTAAGCATGAATTAATAATTACTTGGTATTAAGTAACATGGTGTAGTTTTATGCTCGGTGTTGAAAGTATCATCATGTGATTTCGTTTAAGGCGGTTGATTGGTCGAATAAGTTTTCACAAAGTATACGCGCGCTTAATGAATACTTTACACGTGTTCACAGAAAAATACATTTATCATGATTTGTTAAGCAAATTATGACAATGCACATCAATTTTGTGATTTGTATTTTCCTTTGGCAATTATTGACCAATAGATTATTTGTCCGATCTTGTTACAATTACATTAACGTTTTAGCGATAGATATATATACAGGGTATATTATATGATTACTAACCAAGAAACAACATGCATGTTTATTATATATTCGTGTACCAGCCTGTGTTCAGGCGTTGTGGCGTGGGCCTGTAATCCAGCTAACAGTGGAAGTTACAAACTGATTCAGCCGAGGACGTACGCAGGTGCGAAACTGAGTCACGTCTTTCGGATGGTGACGTTAAAGGTCGGTCCCCAGACGTAAATAATCATATCTGATTGATATACGTCTGTAAAAACCCAATACACACACACACACACACACACACACACACTCTCACTTAAAATGTTAATCTTGAATGTACTTCAAATGATCTATGTGATGGAGTTAATGCAATGGAGATTAGAATATACCTATTGGTGGACAGTTGCCAACATCGATTATGAATTATCAGTTTACCACTGGTTCTTCTACCCTGGTCGATATAATGGTCGATAATAGGGAATATGGAATGTGGAATGTGGGACCATTAGAAACCGATAGAAAAATCTCTAATGGATCAACAAGAATATAAACACCAAAAGTGGAATTGAATTTGTTATGATTCCAGATATTGGTGTTAATCTACACCAGTAGGAGTTGTCAAATATTAACACCAAGAGTGGAATTTAATCGTTTAATTCCAAACCCTGGTGTTAAATAACACCAGCTGGGGTTTTCCGATATATATACCGGGAAAGTGTTAAAATTAACACCCATGGTGTTGAATTTAACACCCTTTTTATTAGCACCAAGAGTGGAATTGAATTGTTTAATTCCAAACCCCGGTGTTAAATAACACCAGCTGGTGTTTTCTGATATAGATACCGGGAAAGTGTTAAAATTAACACCCATGGTGTTGAATTTAACACCCTTGTTTTTGCAGTGTGTAGTACGATTGCTTTAGCAGACGACATTTTGCCAGCCATGTATAATTAGAAGTCTCTCTATACGAAAGGAATTAGCCTATATAATAAAGCCAGGCGTTTGCAAGAGTTCCGTTCTCACCTTTTGTACCGTCCTCTGTGAGGGAATCTAACATTTGTAGAGCAGGCACAGAGGGCGTCGTAAAATCATACCATGACCACTGGAAATAGATGGAAGGTCCGCCACTCTCCTGGTAGTTACAATCGTGTAGACCCTTCTCGAAGTCGCACAGCGACTCGCTCGGTAGTCCGCCACACGGTCGACGCAGGAAAGTGATGTCGTCGACAGCGATATCGCTACGGAATGATTTACCGATTACGGCCTCAAATTTTATCTGAAGGAAGAATAAGGTTGATGTTGTCGAATTTATATTAATTACTAGGTATGAACTCAGATCGATCCCTATAACTGATGTCAAACAAACATACACACAAATATATACTGTACATTAGTGGCGTAATGAGCAAAACAGTTTGGGGGGGCTGGCAGACAAAAAAATCCGCATCACCCCACTCTTACATGCAGGCCCCGCTGAACGTTTTTCAAAGTGGGTGGGGGGAGGCAAAAGTATTTACGATCAGGTAGAGCGTAGTGTAAATTGGCGTTGGGTCTAGGGGCAAAGCCCCGGCAGGGGTCAAGGGGCAGAGTTCCCGGAAGCTCAGGGGGTATGGGCATTTAATTACGGTCAGATGAGCATATTTTGATACCTTATTCATGACACTGGCAGGTCACTAATTGGCGTGGGGTCCAGGGGGCAGAGCCCCCGGAAGCTCAGGAGTTTTAGGCAATAAATTACTGTCAGATGAGTATCCAGGGGCCTGACTTAGGGCTATTGGTTGGGTCCAGGGGGCAGAGCCCCTGGAAGCTCAGGGGATTTAGGGGTTTAATTACGGTCAGATGAGCATATTTTGATACCTTATTTGTGACACTGGCAGGACACTAATTGGCGTGGGGTCAGGGGCGAAGCCCCCAGAAGCTCAGGGGTTTTAGGCATTTTATAACGGTCAGATATGCATTCAGGGGCCGCCTTATAGGCCCCTGGTGGGGTCGAGGGGGCAGAGCATATAGGGGCCCGTTTTAGCATATTTTGATAACCTATTTGTGACACTGACAGATCACTAATTGGGGTGGGGTCCAGGGAGCGTAGCCCCCGGAAGCTCAGGGTTTTTAGGCAATAAATTACGGTCAAATGAGTATTCAGGGGCCCGCCTTAGGGCCCTAGGTGGGGTCCAGAGGGCAGAGCCCCTGGAAGCTCCTGGATGAGCATATTTTGATACCTTATTTGTGACACTGGCAGGACACTAATTGGCGTGGGGTCCAGGGGGCGAAGCCCCCAGAAGCTCAGGGGTTTTAGGCATTTAATCACGGTCAGATGAGCATATTTTGATACCTCATTATTTTGTGACACTGGCAGGTCATTATTCTTTCTTTCTTTCTATTTCTCTTTAGCAGGGGCTGATCTAGCTTCTTGCTAAGGGGGGGGGTTGATCAAATGACGATCGTTCACGAGCCGCCAAGCGGCGAGGCGATTTTTTTTTTGGTTTTTTGTTGTTGTTGGGGGGGGGCTATTTTGAACCCCCGTAAGTGATGTTTTCCTGGCATCTGCTAGTACTAACACAATGGGGACCATAAAAAGCAGTGCATGATAATTAACGTCTTTTTAAATCAAGTAACAGTTTAAACAGTTTGACCCAATGACGATGCAGAGCATCCTTCACGAGCCGCGTATCGGCGAGGCGATTTTTTTTTTATGGGGGGGGGGGCTAATTTGAACCCCAGTAAGTGATGTTTTCCAGGCATCTGCTAGTACTAACGCAATGGAGACCATAAAAAGCAGTGCATGATAATTAACGTCTTTTTAAATCAAATAACAGTTTAAACAGTTTGACTCAATGACGATGCAAAGCATCGTCCACGAGCCGCGTAGCGGCGAGGCGATTTTTTTTTTTTTTTTTTTTTTTGGGGGCTATTTTGAACCCCCTGGCCCGTAAGTGATGTTTTCCTGGCATCTACTAACACATTGGAGACCATAAAAAGCAGTGCATGATAACGTCTTTTAAATCAAGTAACAGTTCAATACACAGTAATATCCAGAGTTATCATGTGTTTGGTTAAGTTACCAGATGAGTTGAATATCTTCTCACAATATTTGGACTTGAAAGGTTTCTCTCCAGTGCTTTCTTTCTGTTATTATTATTTTTTTGGCGGCCCAAGGGGGTTAAACCCTAACCCCCGTAGATCCGCGCCTGTTTAGTATACTTTTTCCAAAAAGTGGGGCGGAGCTTGAGGCCCCGGAGCCCCGTCGTTCTACGGGCCCTGCCATGTAGGCCTCTAAATAAGCATATTTTTGCCTGACTGTAAATTTAGGAATTTGTAATTTTCCAACAAACGCATAAAAAGTATAATTCACTAAAAAGTGAGGAAAAATCTCGGATAATTATGTCATTTCAGCAACATTTGTAAATCACCGGTATCGAATTAGAAATGAACCATGTTTGCATTTTATTGTGACACTGGCAGGACACTAATTGGCTCCCCCACCATCAGTACGCCAGTGGCCCCCCTCCCGATCTACACCTTATTGGCGGGAAAAATCGCAACTGATCTCCCTACCTATGATCTTCTTTCTCTCTTTCTTTCCTTACCTTCCCCTTCCCTTTCCCTTCCCTTCCTTCTCTCTTTTAGGTTTTATATAGGGGAGGCAAGGGCCTTTCGCCCCCCCCCGATCCAGATGTTGTTGGCGGGATTCATCGCAACTGATCTCCCCTTCTTTTCTCCCTTTTCTTTTCTTCCTCCTCTTTTTTGTTCCCATTTAGCTTTCCTCTTTCCCTTTCCCTTCTCTTTTTTGGGGCGGGGCGGGGAGAAGCAAGGGCCTTTGCCCCCGCCGATCCACAACTTGTTGGCGTGAAAAATTCAACTGATATCCCCCTTCTTTTCTTTTATTCTTCCTCTTTTTTTCCTTCCCTTTATCTCTTCTTTTCCTTTTTTCTTCTCTCTTTTTTCTTTGTGGGGGCAAGGCCCGCTCGCCCCTGGATCCGCGCCTGTGGAACATTCCCTCCGGAAATGACCCTCATCTCCACATCCAAAACAAACCCTGAGCGCAGGCGACTGCGCATTCCCCCGCGTACCGCCTAGAGCTGCCGCGGTCTTTTTTAAGCTCTTCTCTCGGCCGGACATACGGGTATCCAGACTTTTCACTAAACTGGATATACGGTTATCTACCAGTTTTACTGTCAGCACTAATGCCCATATTAGTGACTATAAAAAACATATGCTCTTCCTGGCTATTTGGGAATGTGTCAGTTTGCAACAGAAATGGAGAAACGCGCATTTTGTTGAAAATCATGTGATATCACGAACATTTATAAATCACTTGCATGGAATTGAAAATAAGTCATGGTTTCATTTTATTTGGGGCGCCCCCCAAGCCCCCCCACCAGTACGCCAGTGCTGTACAATGTTTATCAAGTGCTTCTCCTTTATCATGAATGTCATCATTTCAGTTTCAGCATATAAAAAGCTGCTCTCTACTGCGGTGTATATCAAGAAGGGCTGGAATAAGTTCCAGATGGGGTACCGTCCAGCCACGCGGACCGTAGCGTATCCGATAGGCGTCGGGCTTTATGGCAAGTATACTAATCGCGTTATGGAGACTGACATCGGCGCGGGCGTCAGCCCGAGCGCCTATCATCACTGGTGAACTCATCATTATTCATATATGTTTATCGTATGTGTGACGAGTGTATTCGTATGCATGATTCATAAGACTAGCCTTATTTGGTGAGCGATCCCTTCTATTCAACCAATCAAATATCATGACGTCATGGCCTCATCGCTCATTGGCCTATTTTGGTCAATGCACATGAATATTAATGAAAAAGCCTTTGCAGGGGGTTCGTAGATTTTCTACGAACGAAACAAAGTACATAAAAGAAAATAAAACTTTTCGCATTCACCAGTGATGATAGGCGCTCGGGCTGACGCCCGCGCCGATGTCAATTTCCATAACGCGAGTAGTATACTTGCCATAAAGCCCCACGCCTATCGGATAGGCTATACGCGGACCGTGGACTCAGTGAAAGCTATAAGTACATCTTATTATATTTTCTAGGCCTTCAAATTGAGATGGGGGTGTACGCCGGCTCTGGGAAGGTTAAAGCTCTTTCCACAAAAGAAAAGAATGATATCATGCAAAACTTTAAATGCACACCTGTAGAGGTCCGTCAACCTCAATAACATCGATATTGGCAGGTAACCATGACGTCATCTTCTGTCCATAAAGCCTTAGAATTTCCAATCCAGTTGACCCTGTCTGATGACCCGGAAGTACCATGGATATCCTGAGTGACCCCGTGTCGACGCCATTCATGTGGTAGAAGAACCTGAGGCACATGGGTTGGCTATTTCCCGCGATGGGTGGGGCAAGGAAGGCGGCTCTGTTACCGGGCCTCTGAGGTTGCGATGCCTCGGCGTAGAAATAAAACCCTGTGGTGAAGAAAAAGATTGGATCTCTTTTAAGACTGAACCCTGACAAATGTTATCGACGAAAGACGGCCAATAATTTTGTATATCATAAAACTTTTCCTTTTTCTTAATACCGACTATCCGAAGCTAGAACAGAATTTATACATTGTCCAATTATGAATAACTCTATACCAATCAATTTATATTGGGTTTTGTCAATTAAAATCAAGGGGCGCAGGAATGCCCAGGTATCTTCCGCATCTCCTTCCCTCCAAACAAGGTTCAGCCCCGAATTTTTATTATCAATTTCTGGATAAATCAGTGTATACCTTCTGCTGTCCCCGTGGTGTGGTCGACCAGAGGTCCGGTATCCGCTGTGTCTGTTCTTCCACGATGTCGAACCCAATCGAAATCATCAGTCTTCATCTGAATGTAGTCGCAGCCGCGATCAAGTTCAAAGTCACAGTTTGCTGACAGTGGTAGGCTTGGTTGTTTCGTTTCTATATTGTTTGAATGATTATAAACGGCAATCTTCAGACAACTGATTTAATCAGATATTACAAGTTCATTTTTTCTTAGATTAAACTGGCAGCAGCAATATTTAAGCGTTGACATAGTATTGCTTCAACCATTGAATACTGCCAAAATGCCTTTTCTCCTGTAATCTTGCCCATGGACCAAATGGTTTGAATTCACTGTGTTCTATCATTCTATGCACCATTACAGTAGAACTGAAAGACTTTAAAACACTTATTTATTGAAACAACTAACGTAATCATTACTACGATTCTAACGTACTTCACTGCCCCAAAGGTCATCTAATATGCCTTTAGATAAAGTATGTTGCAGATATATTTCATATACACTGTGCCATTATATCTAAGAATTCATGAGTCCCATTAGCACAATGAAATTCTAAACGAGACTAACCCTGATGACTAATCTATAATAATTGGAAACCACTTGCTGTGGTCTATAAAGTAGTGTCAATGTTGCCTACCTGGTACTTTGCATCCATTGTTTTCTAACCTGACGTCATCAATGGCGATATCTCCTCGGTTTGCTCTTGGTCCTATGACGCCTTCAATGGTCACCTAAGTATGTATCAACCAACAAATAAAATAAAATAAAAGTTATTATCATGCCTTTACAGGGGCACGCTGATAAGAATAATTAACATATTGGACGTTGATTGTTTCAGAAAAAAGTATTTTTATTTCGTTGGTAAATTGAGTATTACAATTATGACACTTCTTCTGCTATAAAAACCCTTCTGATTAGCCGCAGGTCTCTATACAGCTAATGGAATATGCTTTGAAGTCTGGAGAAACAAGGGCGGTGATCGGCTTCCTTTAGTCTTTGAATGAGAAAATTTCACTAGACTACACATTTTCGAAGAATCAATCACGTTCTACGCTTCACAAGACACTCAACTTTAAGCACTGGCTATCGGCAGACTTACTCGGCTTGTATGAACTCGTAATCAACCTTATGTTTCTCAAACATCAAGGGAAAAAAAGCAAGCCAACTAAGGAGAAACGACGATTTATAATTCTTTTAATATAAAGGCCTATGCGTTAATAGTTGTAGGAGTTATTCAGTAAGTTACGATCTTCAGTAGATGACGATGGAACAGTCTGATAAGAGTGAGAGATGGAGATAAAGAAAGAAAGAGAAATTGCAAAAATAATTAAAAGGGCCCACAGTACTATAAAATGAACAAAAACTATTTTGTTCTTTAAATACCTACGTAAATGGTTGTAATCATGGACGGTTCAATGGTCACCATGGCTTTCAACCATTTTGCTTCCTGTCTGCCGTAGATCACAAACTGCGGGTCAAAGGATTCAGTTCCGCCATACGACACGACGTACACATTGAGGAAGTCAGCATCTTTCGAAGCCATGAAGTAATAGAACGTGAAGCAACGTGGATATGGGGATGGAGCGATGAGAGGCGATTTGAGGCGAGCCTTGTCGTTAGTCCTTAAGAAACGCTTCGATGTATCGATGAATGCGTATGTTCCTATTGGTCGAAAAAAGGGAAATGAACTTCATAAAACTGGGCATCACTCATATACAAGTTTTCCTTACTTCTGTTGCAAGATTAAAATGGCGTTAGCCATTCAAAGGTCCAGGGATTTGAAAGCCCAGCGATGATGATGATGATGATGATGATCCACAGCACTTGTATGGCGCTATTTATCTGTTTCAAACATTCAAAGACGCCCGATCCTCAAGTAGTCATGCCGTCATGGACTACAAATTTGCTTGAAAAGATGGGTTTTGAGGCCTGACTTAAAGCTTTCTAGCTTGTCGGTGTCGCGAAGAATAGGAGGGAGGACGGTTCCAGAGGCGTGGAGCAACTGAAGAGAACGCACGATCACCATACACCTTCTCAACTCTGCGCTTTTGACATTTGCTGTGCTAATTGATGCAAAGTTTTATACAATAAGGCAGTAACAAAGTCTTTTTTTCCTCCTCATATGGCACATGTAAGTCCTTATCAAAGGCACTTAATAACATGAATAAATAGATTCTTATTGGGTTGTGCAAGTTCATACCAAACTTTTCAACTTTGAATTATTCTCCATTTACACTGAATTCATCCTAAATTGATGAGCTAGTACCCTTTGGTAAGGCATTAATCCTTTATGTTATTTCCTTGGGATAGGACGGACGTCGACCCCGTCATTTCTTACCTACAATGATATCAATGCCGTCTTAGCAATCAGGAAATACGAATACCAATAGTATTTCTATATATATCTCTATCTCCAGATATGTGTTTAAAGAATGATTTATAGAAGAACTTTGAAGACTTTCACCTGTTTTATTGGCATACGTATGATCTACCATGTTCTCTGTCTCCTGGTTGGTGTCTGGACCATGTCCAAGCGTCCAATCAAAGACGTCGTCTGTCTCTTGAGTCAGGTTACAGAACCCATGTTCGAAGGTACATTCTACGCTTCGCACTAGAGGAGGGATAGGCTCGTCAATCGGTGTCTCTGAGGATACTAAAAGAGAAACATAAGGACATATTTTCAAGTTAAAGTAAAAATGTAGATTGTCTTGTTCAAAAATAAGGCGTGCTGTTAAATCCAACTCAATTTTGGCGTACGGTCGCCTTGCATAGAGCCGCAGTGAAAATGAACCATCTTTACAGTAATTGAATTATTAAATTGAAACAAAATCTAGTAATGACTTTTTAGCTATGTATATCTAATCTTGAATCCTTTATTATTTTCTATTGTTTTCAACTCTTTCTAATTGTTGTTAAGACGTGCATTATGTGTTGCGTTCATGTTAACGGAAGACATATGAGTAACCAAAACAAGCATAAGCCTTTTCTTAAATGCTTACCTTCTGGGCATTCAGCGCTTTCGAAAAGTCTGATATCATCGATGGCTATGTTGTCTCGAAACTGAGTACCACCTATTGCATGGAACACAAGCTAAAAAAAAAACAAGAAAAGGATTTTGTTTTAATTAATATAAACAACAATTCCTTTATATTCCCTTAGTGCTAGACCGCGAAAAGCTTTCAATTAGGGATGTAACTTGAACAATCTAGGTGTTGACGAAGTATAATTTGTATGTCAATAGTAATTAACCATTCCCCACTGCCCCTGGATAAAACATGTTGTCTGTTGAGAGCCAAGAAGAACATCCAATCTCTTTCAGAAGATAGGAGTCCATACCCTTCTGGCTCTCCGCAGACGATATGTAACCTTTTGGAGGGAAAGGCCAAGGGTTTCGACATTACTTTTTAGGAGCTGCATCACAAATATTCTTGGCTTTCAGTCTGGTGTGCCGGTAGGAATAATGATTAAAGGACTTCAGATCTTAAGATTGTCAGCAAGCCACAAGTATAAAGATCATTTTCTCAGCATTTTTAAGTCAACCATCAACACTTACATGAAGCGGGTAGAGAGACGCTGGGACCATCAGCTCCGCCCGATTCCACCTATCTCCCTGATTCCCCGTCTTATTCCAAACTAGTCTGTCGGCAAAATCTCCGTCCAGCCGGTTGATATAAACACTCAACGCGTTCACGTCAGTACCATACATGTGGTACCAGAACTCGACACAAGATGAGGCTCTTTGAGGCTGGATTGGAGGCGACGAGATACGCGCGTCGTCACCTCCGCTCACGGATCTCTCGAAAAAGAGGTAAAAACCTTGAGAGAAATCGAAGACAATGTCAAAATATCACCATTCAAATGATTACGAAAGAATATCAATGTTTCATATTCGTAGTTCTTGAAGAACAAAATTGGAAGCGAGAGAATAATTGAACAAAAATATATTCCAGAAAATACTCAGTAGGCCCGGCGCAAGATAAAGAAGTGCCTTAATCATTTTGGGCAATCTGAAGTCATGCCCAACAAAGCAGTATAATATTTTGTCCAATCATAAGGGCACTTATGGGAAAAGATATCGCTAAAGAAATAACCCAGATTTACAAACTACCCCACCTAATATAGATACGTAAGGGCCCACATTGGCATTTTATCCAGTATTCCCAACAAGGGGTGTAGTCCCGTCTCCGGGAGGATAGGGACAAACGCATTAATCGGAAGAATATTCTGTAATAGATAGAGTTGTTTTCATTAAAAATAATCTAAATGACAGTATTCCTGCACCCCTTAAGAGTAAATCCCATTTCATTACTGGTCCTATGGAACAGATTCAACGCCCAGTTATTCTTACCGAGTTCATCTCCTCGTGTATGATCTACACTTGGACCAGTGAAGTCCACATAGGTCTGTCCGTTACCCCACTGCCAATCTTCAGTGTCTTTTGACCGATCCTGGATGTAGTGGCAGATATCAGCCTCTTCGAATTCACAGGATACACTCGATACATTCGCATAGACGTCTGAGTGAGAGAGAGAGAAAAATGATGCCAGTAAATCTTTTTTTATTTCATTGATAAAGCATAGTGGTAAAAACACTCGGTCACTTTCGAGATGTTAACACGACTGTGATGCCCGTTTGCCAGTAGGTTTTTCTTTTCCCTTCTAGCTGTTATACAGCTAGAATTTAATGTATAAAAGGACGCATCACTTTTTTTTTCATTCTCATAAAATTTATATCTACTCCATGGTTTGCTCAATTTGATTTTATTGAATGCAGTGACAACCCCTTCCATTTTGGAGACAGGCTCGAGTCAAAGCTAGGATTGTATATCGCGTTAACGTCACAAAAGACAAGTCGCATCACAGTATTAGTCTCCAAGCACTCCATAAATATCATTAAAACCTCTCATTGGATTCGTGGAGTAAACATAATATGCACCATCTCCATTTCGTGAAGAGAACCATGATAATCATCGATTCTGTTATTGTCGTACTTACGGTTACCAGGGCAGGCATATGATGTAACGATGACGTCATCAATAGCAATGTCTCCGTCGTACCGAACTCCTCGAGAAAATTCGAAGACAATCTGAAACAAAAGAACAGAAGACAGAATTTTAACATCACAAACAGACCCCGCTTATGCCTTTATATTTTTCTTTTGGCAAATTTTTGAAATACGTGACAATAGGCTTACTTTCTAAACTAGGATTTGTCAACACCCATTTACCCCCCCCCCCCTTTTTTCATATTTCTTTTGTGATGGGGTTTCGGTAGCTCATTTCACTCTCTTTAAGTGCGTTCAAGGTTTGTGCTTTGTCAGCATTGAATTATTTGTCTCTCTTATTTTGTATCTCTATCCTCTCCAATGTAGTGACGCTGAATTGTGTATCTCCCACTCTTCTTTCTATGTATCCCCCCCCCCTGGTTTTTTCCCCGTCAACTATTACGGATTTGCCTGCAACTTGCAGAGTTGGACAATTTTGCCGACAGTGTGGATCTGAGGCCGAAGGTGGGAAGTGAAGCCTTGAATTTTCAAGTTGTCGGAAAAGGCTCACACTATCTGATTTAAGGTGTTACATGTCTCATCTTACTATCTCCATTGAAGAATCTTAACATTGTAATCACTACGTATCATGATAGATAAGCGTTGCAGATTCGGACAAAATTTTACCGAAATAATTTTTTGAGTTGGAGCCAGGGTTTTCGGAAGTAGTTGACACTACCGGCCATCTTCGGTTATCTCTGAGTAGATATCTGTACCCAATAATCAGTCCGTATGGTGATAGATACTTCCGTTGCCCTTCACCGGTTGCCTCTATTGCCTCTGTGAGGTTCAGTCAATCCCAAGCTCGACACCTGTCCTGGTGCCTCCTGGTTTTGGTCGAATCCCTCGCCTCACCTCTCATCATCAAGGGACCGTCACGATATATACCATTAAAAAAATTGTTGTTGGATTTGTCTTATCTCTGTCCTGGTATGATCAAAGCGGATAAATCCTGATTTCCCTCTGAGTATATCCTTGACATCTCATCTTTGTGCAGTAAATTTTTCATCGCTTTGCCGACAGCAAAAAAAGAGAAATTTTGATTTTGGGCCGGGGTTTTCGGCAATGGCATCCTACCGGTTCTACCTGTATCATCTTGCTATCTCCTAGTGGATCTTTACCTTATAATCGGTCCGCATGGTGATAGATGCTTCCGTTGCTCTCCATCGGTTGCCTCTATTGCCTCTGAGGATCCAGAGAGGTTCAGTAGATACCAAACTCGACACCTGCTCGGTGGCATCCATGAGATAGACAGCCAGTGAGTCAACAGCCATACCAAACATATGGTACCAAAATACCAGGCAATGGGCCTCCTGGTCGGAGGGAACCCCTTGTAGGGTAGGGCTGATGAGGCGAACCTTTTGGTTGCGACCTAGCGGTGTGGCCTCCATGAATACATAATGGCCTGAAAAAAAAATCAAGATTAAAATGTTGAGAATGGAATAAAGAGCTAATTGACATCACAAATATAGCAAACAGAGAGCAAAATAAGTGAAATGTATAGTGACACCTGACACATGTTTTCCCATTATATATTTTTAAACCATCAAACTATGGATTATTTAACGCGATCCTTTATTCAGCCGATCATCATCCTTAAAGTGCGCAACGATATCATTCTGGATGGCGAGGAGGAG
Source organism: Mesocentrotus franciscanus (assembly GCA_037976565.1). Lineage (NCBI taxonomy): Eukaryota > Metazoa > Echinodermata > Echinoidea > Camarodonta > Strongylocentrotidae > Mesocentrotus > Mesocentrotus franciscanus. Next base: position 32,967,275 of record CP137675.1, read on the forward strand.
TGTACAGCTAAAATTTGCCGACAAGTTTGGCGCAAAGTAGACGGTCTCTGACAACATTTCTTGACGGTTCACTAGACCGTCGAGCGACGAGACCGACATCTTGCTATCCCCCTTATGTATTTCTTTGCATTTGTCGGTCTCGAGGGCTGTTGGTCTCGTGGGACGTCGGTCTACAACTGTCAGGGTCGGGCAACAAAATACGTGATAAAAATGTTCATTAAGCTGATTTTATTCTTCTTGTTGTGTCTTTCCATTTGTTTGTCTTTCCTTTTGTTTTTCTTCTTCTTCTTAAACTCCTCAACGTCTTCATCACTTTTCTTTCTTTATATTACTCCTTATTTTATATCCTGTACCCTTTTTTGTTCATATAAGTGAGTACCTCTTCCCCGTCTCGTGGTTTGATCAATAATTCTCAGGAATAAGATTTCGAATTGCCTCTTTTTCCGATAATTTTCCGATAAAACCACAAATAGGCCTACATCAAGGTGGAAAAACACGGGTAAAACACCTTATGAAGTTCAATGGCCGGGCGGATTATCATTAAAAGCATATCCTTTCAAAATTATGAATCTTATTTTATTGATTGTTCTGCTTAAATATACATTCCACGCTCAATTATGGTTTACTTACGTTTGATTTAATGTTCTTATTTGTTGTTAAACCAACGCTGGAAACACGGGAATTGCGGCTCACCAAAAATATCTTACTATTGATTAGGTGAACGTAATCGCTGTTGCTTCGGTTTGAATAAACACAGGAGAAATGTTGACGTATCAAGAAATTGGTGGGGGAGGGGAGGGGCGGCTTCCCAGGGGAGGGTAATCTCTGCTGCCCTCTCTCCCTCTTTTTTTCTCTCTCTCACTCTCTCTCTCTCTCTCTCTCTCCCTCTCCCTCTTCTTTCTCTCTCCCTCTCCCTCTCTCCTTCTTTCTCTCACTATTCTTTCTCTCTCCCTCTTCTTCTCACTCCTCTCTCTCTCTCTCTCTCTCTCCCTCCTTCCCTCTCTCTCTCTCTCTCTCTTTCCCCTCCCTCTTCTCCCACCCCGCTTTCTCTCACCCCTCTCTCTCTCTCTCTCTGAACTATACCTGAATTGTTTTGGAAAGTGTGATCAAACGAAGGTCCAGTATAGAAGCTATCTGTCTTTCCATTCGCATACACCAAGTTACCGTCATCAGTTGAGTCTTGAATTAATCCGCAAAGGTCGGGACTCTCGAATGAACATTGAAATTCATCTGAAAGTAGAAATATAATTATTTTCATTATCTTATTCGACACGACAGAAATTACTTTTTTTTTCTAGACAGAACGAATATTCTTGGTTTTCTTAATGTGTTGATTACGAGCATAAAAACAACATTTTGTACCTACTGTAGTAGAATTTATTTCTGATTTAGCTAATTCCTTTCGCCAAATACCAATTGCATCCGTCTATTTTGGACGACCCGGTTGTCAAGGTTTGTTCCATGTAGCCACAAGAAAATATATTGCATTGCGAAGTATTCGATTTACAAATTCTATTCAATGAGGATAAATTTCGAACAATTCAATTAAATAACTGGTAACTTCTGTAACAAAGACAAAAAATCACATCTGAATATTCAATCGACTTTTGCTAGAATGTGCCACGTAGCTCTAGACCAATGCACAAGGTCTTTCTTTTTTCGAAATGATATAGAAATTAAAGAAATTTACCGCTGGGACAGGCAGAGTTGAGAACCTGAACATCATCGAGGGCGATTTCCCCTCCGATCGCGTTGTCACTGGTCGCTTCGAATGTTATCTGATAATTAAAATCATGTCACAACATTGTAATGTTGAGCTCAGTAAGGTGTGCAGATCAAATAATCAGAGGAGTCGCAAAATTGTATACATCAAGTTTGAATGTAACATTCATTAAGAGAGTAATACTTTTAGTACAGTATATTTTTAATATTTTTACTGTTATTCCCTCATGTATTTTCTTTTCGTCCATAGAAATCTGATTTACTATTTATGTGTGAATTACTGTATATATTCTTTGCACTTAGTTATATTTTTAATCAAAGTCAGACTCGGTAAGTCTCATCAACATCATTCTTAACGGAGAACAAGTTGTCTTGATGTTACAGTCAAGTAATTTCTTCACACTATGACTTACTTATCATTGTTGTAATGAACCAACCACTGATTAGCATTCAAGCTTTTCATGGTACAATCAAAATTTAATACAAACTTATATTTCAAATTTACATAAAATGTTATTATTTTATCATATTTTTGTTATAACAATTACCACCAGCTTTTACCTGATAGCTCCTTCCAATAGGCGGTAGATTCGCCATGCCACGATTCCACGCTTGACCTTTATCCCCACTCTGTTGACCTACGACCTCTGATGTCATATTAAGTCCGGTACCAGACTTGACCCTGACGGTCAGTGACCCCGGTGTGATACCGGTCATGTAGTAGTAGTACCGCACGCAGCGGTTGGAACCGCTAGCCGGTAAGCTGGGGCTGTAGAGCTCCGCCTTGCTACCGCTTCGCCAGCTTACCGTGTTGACGAACATAAAGTGTCCTGATAAGGATAACAAGACAAGGATTATTTAGTTTATACAACAATTTCGGTGTATATCTATAAATTACCTGAGCAGGAAGACTGTAGCTTCATGGAATATCACCAAAGGACAAATACCTCCCTCGAATACGAACCCCCCTAGGGCAACTACCAGTGGGTAATTAACTCGCGGGGTAGTTGTCCTAGGGTCCGGGTTATTGCACCCGCGGGTAGTGGTCCGGGTGATGGTCAAAGGGGGTATAGTTTTCATATAGTCGACAAAATGACAATATATGACAAAAACACATTTCTTGATCAATACCATGGATTAAATGTATGTTATCTGTCCTTGTCGCATCTATCAAAGTCATAACATTAATCGATAATAACAGTCCATTTTGGCATTTTCCAGGCCTGCAAAGATGCTTCTATAATGTTATAGAACCAGTATGGTTGTTACTTGGAATCTCTATGGTGTTTTCTCCCTCACTTCCGACAAATTTCGTCATCATCTATCTGAAATTGGCAGCCCTTTTGTTTTTTTGGCTAGATAACAAAAACTCGAATTGCATAGATGTCGCGTTTGATTGTACACTTTCGAAATGTATCGTGCTGACTCATTGTGAAAATTGCATTGCACTGATAGTAATCGTTCAGTTTTTACACGTCTTTCATTATAGTTCGATGTTTTGACCGAAAATCGAATCAATGACGACAAAATTGATGACAAAGTATCCGAGAAAGAATTTTATCGAACGTAGGCGTTCAGCAGCACAACCAGCTTCATTCCATGATACTATCCCTTTATGAGTTTGAAAAGCTTTATTTTTTTGTTGATTTGATCTGGACACATTACCAAAAACGACAAACTTCATCATGGTCAAGAATAATACCAATAACGGTGACAACAATATCACCGATATTAAGGTGTAAATCTATGAATATCTATGAAGAGGTATGATAGTATAATGCAATTGTTATTAGCAAATACAGCATAAAATCAATGTACATAGATGGTTAATTATTTATGGTCAAAATATGATCAATGCATCGCCTGAAAGCCAAGATGACATTCGTCTTACCTGTTGAAGTGGTAGTGGAGTGATCGACCGCGGGTCCGTTCACATGCATCTGATTTCTTCCTGTCCTCCATTGCCAATCGTACTGATCTATTCGACTCTGTGTGAACCCGTCTAATGTTGAGGTTTCGAAGTCCACATCAAGGAGCGTCTGCTGAACATTTTCTGTGACATTTCAGGGTCAAAGCAATACTAAACAGGTCAAAAGTTGGAAAAACTTCGTTTCGTTTAACCTGTCCATATTCGGCGTAATGGTATATGAGACGAATAAGATGAATAATTTAATGTCTATTTACACATGTATTTCAGCGATTATGCTGTATAAGATTAATTAATATGATTTTAATCCCTTTTGAATATGCTTAATAGTTTTCATGTTTTTATTGTGCCTATTTTCTTGTTTATTCGTTTGTGTGTTTTTGTTTTGTTTGAATTTGTTTTTGTTTATGTTTTTTAATGAAAGGAGAGGGGGAAAGAAGGTGAAGAGAAGGTGAAAGTACTCCTCCAATTCCCTCCTCGATCGGTAGCCTTCTTATTGCGTATTTCGTCTCTCTAGTAGAGGTGTCGTGGTCGAATGGATACGTCACCGGACTGTCGATCACAAGGTCCGCGGTTCGAGTCCCGCCGCGGCACTAATGATGTCCTTTGGCAAGACATTGATCTACATTTGCCACTTTCCACCCAGGTGTTAAATGGGTACCCGGTAGGATGCGAAAGCCAATGTAGTATGCTAAGCAATTTGAGCCTGGTAGCTCTTGCTGGAATGCTCCCCAGGGAGTGGAGAAAGTGCATACACTGTGTGCAGGCAAGTCAGAATCCGAGGACCACGATAAAATAAGACGCGACCGGGGTAATAACATATCTGTAAAGCGCTTAGATACTCGGACATTGTCGATGTATTAAGCGCTATATAAGCAGAAGTATTATTATTATCTAGTAAGACCTGTGCCCCCTAATCCCCATGACGTCAGGGCCCTTGTAATATCTACTACCCAATGTTTTTGTTGTTATTTATTTCAAGTTGCAATCAGTCAGGGTTTACTAATTTTGCCGTAAATATTGTATTGCAAAGTTCTGAAATGAAATCTTTGAAGCTAGAATAATTTTTTTCTTGCCAAAAACAAAACTGAATTTCTTTTTTAAAATACCACAAATGGGCACTTCACATGGTTCCCAAAGATACGCCTATTAGATTAGTAGCCTATTACATGCTCAATTCTTACTTATCATGTAAAATGATATGTTGCTATTGCCATAATCAGTATGATTTAAGGCAGATACATTGTGAGACACATGCATATCAGTTTGTACATTTTGACAGGAATTTTATGACAAAATATTACAAGTATAACAATTTGAATCAATGAACGTATAATCAAGGAAATAACTCATTGGTAGAAAAACATACGATGCTGTCTCTTAAGCATATCAACATTTTCTTACGCTTATATATTGCTGTGTTCCGTAACACCTAATATCATATCACTTCACAGTCGAGACAAGAAACTCGACAATTATGATGATTATAGAGTCATAACGAGTTCATGATGACTCAGATTATTGTTCTCGCCAGCTTGTCACGACCGATTGATTTTGACAAAGATTACATGGTATATCAGAGAAGTACAGCTGTCCGTTGACTACCTGTTTGATTGTTGAGTCACCACCTGAAACTTCTATTAATCCAGGGCTTAACACTAAATACGATACTGACTAGACTGATTTTTAATTTGTTGGTTGAGCCTGATTATTATTATTATTTTTTTTTTTTTGGTTGTTGTTTGTTTGTTTTAAATTAACTACCTGTATTATTGTTGAGTCACCACCTGAAAAAGGCGGGGCTTGACACTAAGATACTGACTGATATTTAATTTGATTATTATACTCTCATATTGTATTTTGTTTGTTTGTTTATTTGTTTAACACGATCGCAAAGACTTTCGAGAAATCAACTCCCAATTCGAATACCCTTTAATATTATGTCACAAAGAAATCAGATAAAAAGATAAAAGAAATCGGATAACATAATACGTCATTACCATGTTCGCACATTTCAATTCGTGACGCACAAAGCCTTAGGTTGATTTTTCGAAAGTAGGCGGTACCGGTGGCGGTGGGGGCGCTGTAGTTTCTTATTCATGTCATTTACAATCCTCCATTTCCTCTTGTTCTTAAAGTTTAAGGATAAAATGTTCAAGTTGACGTCACAGGTCTGCACTTTACCTAACCTTGTACGTGACCCTATTCTTTGTAAACTTGACAACTCTTCATGGTCACAATTCTAGGTAAGACATTTGTTTGTTTGAATTTCGTAGAAATATACAGGAAGTGTCAGGTTGACCTCGTTTGTAAATTGCATTCAATGTATAAGGTCAAGAGCTCTCGATTACCTTTGTGTGTCACCCTTGACATTCAATACAATACTAGTAAATAATAATAATCACTTCATACTACGTTTCTAAGCGCTTTACATTGGATTCAATTACTAATCCGCACATGACATGTATGTCTGCCCCCCCCTCTCTCTCTCTCTCTCTCTCTCTCTCTCTCTCTCTCTTTCTACCTATCTATCTATCTCTCTATCCCCTCCATCCCCTTCTTTCCACCAAATCAATACTGAGTGTGCATACAATCGAGAGAAATGTACAAATCAGTAACGTGCAAATTGCAAAATCGACTGACAGAGAAGGAATTGTAAAACCAGCCACCATTATTTATTAACGCCCCCTTTCTAACAACAATAACAGATATTATTAAAATCAGCAAGGTAATATGATCGTTGAACAACACGTATGGAATAAGCCTATACAGCCCTGCGAAAGACAAAGTTTGCCTTTGATCAACTTATACTTTCTTAGAGATTTTGCATGTGAACAAATCAGTTTTCATTTCCCATCCGGACACTAACCTACCAGACAATTATACATTTTCCCTACTTGTCTTTTCGTCGTTGTTGTTGTTGTTGTTGTTGTTTTTGTGTTTTTTTTTGGGGTGACAACGAACAGGGGCACATGTGAGCTCCGTCCTATATGCTGGATATGCCATTGGAAAGTAGTCAAGGGGAGTGTTTCACATAGACTAAGATCGACTTTAAGTTGGACTTAACTATGGCAGGCCGTTCATGCCACTGTTTGCTCTCACCAGTTACTGGCATTGGTTTCTCAAGGGACATACAAATCGTGGTCACAAATCTACAGAATTTACCTTTTTTGATAGTTCATTATTGAAGGAAAAAATATTATCTAAAGATCATAATGGTGAGAGCAACCAGTGGCATGAATGGCCTGCCATTGTTAAGTCCAACTTAAAGTCGATCTTAGTCTTTGTGAAACACCCCCTAGGACGGGCAGTTGTACTGTATAATCCACGTTATGAGCATTTATTGCATCCATCGACAATATTCTAGCAGTCTAAGCCAGTTTTATCCTTTAATCTAGCTGATTATTAGGATCATTTCCTTTGAGCTCACAATACTTCATCAAACCGGGGGACACTCGTTTTTCCAAAGGGTTAAAGCATACATGTAGCTCCGCAAGATTCGTTAATCCGAAAATGAAAAAGGGCTCATAATTATTCTGAACGAGGAATATATTTCATTATTTCACAAATGTATAATTCAGAAAAAAAATGGAAGGTTCTATTTTATTTTCGTAATCATGAACCTTCGGAAATATGACCCCTTTTTCTTTTTCGGAATTACGAACCTTTGGAGTAGCGAACCTTCGGAATAACAAAACTTCTGGAGTAATAAACCTCGGAATTCAGATTATATGAACCGTCGGGAAAAGGGACATAAACGTTTTGACAGTAAATTCAGAAAAGGATATTTCACCCACAAACAAATTTGCTTTAAAAAAATAAAGAGAAACAAAATGCAAGCAATATTGACACATGCTAGACAAGGGGGCTGGTCTTGGATTTCAAACTGTGCAAAAGGTCTATGTGTAGTGATTTTCAAACAGGTGCAATCATGTATACATGCATGAAGTTCAACGTCTTGTATTAAACTTCCTATTTGAGGTTTATTAAGACAGACAAATTATACCCGGAACGAATATTAATTGGTAACGGTCTCTTAAGATTTATTTATAACCAAAAACAATGCAAGCTTCGCGAATCTATTTATCGAAATTCTATGACCATATAGTTTAATGGGTTTTTTTTTTTTTTTTTTTGGGGGTATTCCACATTTTTATAAACAGTTACACTTTTTGTTTTCCCTAGGAGTTGTTATAAACATATATGATGTGGAAATGATTTATTATTATAAATGATTTTCAACTTTATAATTATGAACAGGGCCCAAAAGTGAACATGATTTATTATTATAAATGATTTTCAACTTTATAACTATGAACAGGGCACAAAAGTGAACAATGCAAATTAAATATTATTTGCGGATTTGCCGAGTTAGACCCCCACCCCTTCCTTAGATCCTAGAATAGGTCGTTTTGTTATATGCGGTGGTGTAGCTTCAGGGGTACATGCCGACCCCCCTCCCCCTCCCCATCAAATGACCAAAATAAATATTAAAAAATAGAAAAAGAGAGAGAGAGAGAGCGAGAAAGAGAGAAAAAGAGAGGGGAGGCGGAGAGGAAGAAAGGGAGAGGGGAAAGGCAATGTAAAAAGCGGATGATTGTACACACACCCTCCCCTTTCAGACCCTCACCCCACTCGGAACCATAAGGCCTAATCTATTATTACAAATTGTTATTGAACAAGGGCATGATTAAAATCAAGTAGAAAGCCGGAGTTATAGAATGATATCCCAAAATGATAACATAAATCGTTAGAAAAACTGCAAGTTTGTTTTAATGTAGGAATATCCACAGTCCCACCCCTTTGTTCCTCTTCTACATAGGTTGCTATGAAATGGTCTACGTGATAATATCTAATGTCAAGATCCGACTGAGCATAAAATAAGGTCAACATTGTCAAATGTTTACGACCCAAACGAGAAAATGTACGGCAATAAGTTTTACATTTCAATATTTATTTGTGTAAGAATGAAGTGTATTTTTTTTATCAACTCATAAATTCTGAAACAAGGGCTTCTTTTCCAAGCGTAATAAATCAACCAAACGCTCGGGAACCGAATGTACAAGTTTAGACGACCCACGGGAAACATTAGAAAATGATATTTTGTTTAAATGTAAAACGACTTGTGATATCTTTGTTACTAGATCTTTGCATTTATAGTATGCATTGGTCTTTTTCTTAACGAGTCACTGCACAGCATTGGTCTAGGTTCTTTAAATAGCTGAAGGAGGTAAAACGAAAAGGATGTCAGTTAGCTTATGTATCGATATTTTACATGTGGAAACATTTTTGTATGTCAATCTTGTACACTGATCCTTTCAACCTGTTTGTTGGTGATTTATATATCATACACAAGTGAATAAAAAAATGATGAATACAACAGTATATATCGACTTAAAGGAATGTGCATGTCATTCCCAGCCCCTCTAAGAAACAGACATACAAATATGTTTCGTTTTGATCGAAATAAACTGAAGGATCATTATATTTAGCGGTGATCATCATTCAGAATGGAGATACTATTAAGACTATGGACATGCAATTACATCAAAAGTAAGCGAGTAGTATTGGTTACACGTTAACAAATTAGACGCTAATGTCGCACACCTACCCCCCCCCCCATCTCCCACCACCATCAACGTAAATGAACCAAACACTAGATGGAAGAAAAAACGCAGTGAGAGATTGAACAATTTGATAATTCGATTATCCATAGAGAGAAATCTAATCACATTTAATGATTTTTATAGAACTTATAATCCGGGAAATTTTCACCGATTTTGTAACAGATAATGACGTGGTGAGATCTGTTTTCAAAACAAACAAACAAACAACAACAACAACAACAAAATCCCAGATTAGACAAGCATTACAGACGAAACAAGCAAGATTGTAGAAAATGATGGCGATAGAAATTATAATGATAAAGAATTACCCAAAAAAGAAGAATAGAAAAATCAATGAGGACGAAAAATATAACAAAGGCGTGGGATACAAAATAAACGAAAGGAAAAAAGAGAGAGAGAGGATGTGTTTACATGTGTGTGTGTGTGTGTGTGGGTGAGATATATATATATATATATATATTGAGAGAAGAAGAAGAAACGAAAGCTGTATACTTTACTGAACGTATTGGATAGTGCGAAAATACAATAGGGTACCTTTTAGAATTGTCTATTTTAGAAAGAGGCCTTTTGACTAGTCTTATAAGAGGTTAGGTGGAGGTTAACATGTTAACCAGGCAGTATATACAATCACTCTCCCATGCAGTTAGTGATGATCTAGGTCGTGACCGATGAACTTTGAATTATATTTTAAGTCACGTGTATCAATCGTCTATGAGTATGACATATCTTTAAAAATGAAAACCCCACTCACAACTTCATATACGACGCAACTTAATTAATATGATTAAAATAGGATATGTGGAAGAGGTCCAGGTACATTCACAGAAAACATTGTATAGATGAATTTACAAAACGATGTGGAAATTTGGTTAAACACTGAATACTTCATGGATTTATTTTTTAACTGGCGAAAAATTACTGTGTAAATTCACAGTAACGCCAGGTGCGAAATTGGTTAAGTAGATTGCATTATAAACTTTATATCGTTACATTTCGTCATTGTAGTACAAAAATGACCAACATTTTATTTTATTTTTTTCATTTTTGACCGGAAGTAAGGTAACTTTTTGGAAGAAGGGAAAACACTAATGAAAATTATCTAATTGACATGAATTAAACAGAAAAAAAACTTTGCCGTGTTACATTTTACACAAAGACAGAAGTCTCGAAGTTTACACAACCTGTACGACGTATAGCCTGTTTGTGCATGCATGGAAGCTGATACGGTTCGTTTGTATTTCACATTTTGTGTAGGCGTGCGTGTATAGGGAATGTGCGTGTGTGTGGGTGTGTGTGTCTGTGAGTGTGTTTTCAGCATTTTGTGGGTGGGTGGAAGACTCGGAAGCGCAGTTATTTATTAGATTTATCAATTTACTCATTTATTTATTCCCACGCCGAAGGATGTACCATACAGTACCCGTTTCTATTGATTGTGCTTATCATGCATAGGTCCAAGGATGGATATGAACATTTCAAACATGTTTTAAACTCATATAGACATCGTTCTTACTCTGCAATCGAAATTAGGCCTACTTCGGTCATAGGATGCCTTGTAAACTATGCAAAGAAAATACAAGTTCGGTTCAAAACTCTTCCAAATATACACTCCACCCCTTCGCCTTATGAGACTTCTTGCCAAACAGTTCTGGGACCTGACACAACTGACTTAAAGGGGGAAAAACGTCAATAAAGTCTTACAAACAACTTCCTCTTGCAAAAATCTTCGGGAAGTTGCAACTGTGAGTGGCCCAATATCCCTTCACGCTACATGTGTCATACTGCATAAAGGCATACTATAATAGACCGGAGCTATGACTCACAAGTCTGTGTAGTGTCCAAAAAAATGTGAAGGATACAACAAATTCTGATTAATCCAAAGATTGACTGCAACACGTACTACACCATATCATCCCCCATTCCATTCCACTGCCCTCGACCCGTATTATTCCTGCTCTGCATGTTTCCATGTCATGAGAGTGCATAATGAGTGATAATTACCTCTATTTATCTGATTTTAAAGATATCACGAAGTTTATAGATACAATTCAATAGTTGTCGGGGCTTTATATAACAATATGTATTCGAATTGCAACCAATGAAACAAACGCTATAGGTAACATAATTCTCTCAAAAATAATGAATTTTGTAGATCTTTGTCATGGTCATTCCCTGTCTACAGGTATGTCAAGAACTTTATAAGTCATGTAGATTCGCGACACATAAATATATTCGAAGTTAGCCCATCAACGTTAATCAGTCCCACACAATTTGATAAAATATGTAGCGTTATGAAAAGTTTACGCTTACGCGCTTTTATGGTGACTGTCTATTGTACTTTTTTTTACCTTGGAAAAATAAGGATTGAGAAAAACTTTGACACATAATGATTGTTCATTTTTATAAAATTATTTATTTATCACACAAGATATGTTAATAAAATCTCAATTCAAACCAGTTATCAGTTAGTAATAATAAATCATTATGCCTGTGCTTTATTGCATGTATCTCCGATTGCGGAGTTCAGTTTTCAGAGGTCGCACTATTAAAAAAAAAAGAATAAAATACATTTTCATATTAAATAATTTAATGCATTAGCCTTCAATGTAATAACAACCCAAAACATTTAGATCAATTTAACAAACGTGACAACAGCCACTCTCCTATCAAAATCCAATTAGTATAAAACAATCATAAACAATATGCTTCATGTTTGTTTGAGATGAGAGAAACTAATTCCCAAAGACATGTAAAAGTCATACTCACGTGTTAAACTAGGGCTTGGCTTACTACATAGCAGCAGCAACGCGATACACAACATAATCACATTCATGTTTCCAAAGTAACAGATAATATCCACAGCGAACCCAGCACTGTCAGACTCTTACCGTGCTTCTGCTGAAATATTAGAAGAGTATAAATCACACAAATTGAGTTTTCCTCCCCCTAAGAAGTCTGCTTAATAGTATAACGTGCGCGTTTATGGGATTAAAGTCGCACAACACATCGTATAGTTGGCCCAAGCTAGTCGGATTCCATGTTTTTAGAGAACGAGTTGCAGAATACGGTTTCGCGTTTTTGACTGGGGTGACCTCATACTTGGTTACCATTACTTTGTGACTATTAAAGAGGATGTGAATCTAATCTTAGGGGGGCTCTGAACTACCTGACTTTGGGAAAAGTTATGATGAGTTTTCCGTTCGCGTCAGCTGATTTGGTAAAAGTGTGTGTGACATTGGAACAGTTTGGAAATTATGTTGGATCAGACGGACTTCAGATCTAGTTTTAGAACTGGGAGGGGGCGTTCCCATTGTCTTGTTTTCATTCTTTTTCACTTTTCAGTAATGATGTCTATTGGCTATAATATTGTTCATATTTCCATCCTTATTTAATAAAGTTTAAAACTCTCGGTGCCCCTGGGTTTTCTCTCTCTCTCTCTCTCTCTCTTTCTCAATATGTTCCAATTCAGAGAGGAATTCTGTCAACTGAGTGTCCGGGTGCCAATTGAAACTCTAGTCCTTTGGAGCGGAACCTGACTTTACTTAGGTTCTATAAGCTCTGTTTAGCTTCTTCTTCTTTTTAAATACCCAAATATGTCAATAATGTTTGAAAGTGTAGCTCTTATCATTATATTCATATTTAAACTGACAATGTTTTGGGGTGCCATCGTAAATAGTTTGTTTGAGACCTCTTTATTATTGTCTATATTTTGCAAATCGTATTACTCTTCGTGCTTTCAACTATGCAGGGATACGATGAGCACATTTATTCACAATATATCCTTGCTATAATTCCACATTTTATTAGAATATCCTGTTTGCATTTATAAAATGACATTCGATCTATTAGTGGTCAAACATGAAGGGGGATAAACTTGGCGAGAATGGAAAGAGAATAAAAAACAAGGAAGGGTGACATAAATGTAAAGTACATGTATTATTGAGCAAGGATCATATTGTTAATTGATTGGCAACGTTATATTTTAACTATATACACATCGGTTGAGGCAGTCTGCGGTTAAACTTAATGCATACAGTGGTATATAAGAACGGGGCAAATACCTCCTCCCCCGTCGAATTGCAAAAGGGTAGAAAAGAAAAGAGTGAAAGAGAGGGAGAGGAAGAGGGAGGGGGGAAGGAAACTCTCGCACACTCTTCCTTCACACCATGGCCTTGTTTTTCACTTGCAATTCATACACCATCTGGTGCCCTCCCCCCTCCCCATCCCCCTCTCCCCTATGAAACCAGTGCTCTCTAAATGGCTGGACCCATGCTACGTCACTGTCTGTATAATTCTCTTCATTTCAACATTTTTCTCCACCCCCCTACCCAACACACACTATCTCTCTCTCTCTCTCTCCCTCTCTCTCTCTCTCTCTTTATCTCTCTCTCTCTCTCTCTCTCTCTCACTCTCTCTTTCTTTATCTATCTATCAATCTATAACTTTCTCTGTAGGCCTTTATCTTTCTCCCCTTCTCCCCTCTCTCATCCTGTCTCACTCACTTTTTTTTTCGTTTTCTTCCTCATTCTCTCCATTACCGTTTTTTCTTCCCTGCCCCACTCCCTCCTAATATCGCTCCCTCTTCATTTTTCTCTCGGCTTCCCAGCTCCCCCTTTCCTTCCCTTTCGTTAACTCTCCCCTTCTTGTCCCCCTATTTACTTTCTCTTCTCATCATTCATGTCTTCTACCAACTCTTCTCTCCAGACTAGGTCTCCTATATAGTTAAGAGTATCTTTCATTGATTTATGAAACCCTATCACGTAAGCTCCGATTAGAGTGAACGGCTGCCTATCTGTAGGGAAACGGTGCACGGCTGCCCTCGGAGTACGTTTCCCCTTCTCTTCCCGGCCTCAGCTATTTATAGATCACCGGTAATATGAGGGATAACGGTAATCAATTTACCGACTTACCATATATGATTTAGGATTGTAAGATTTAAAACTCGTTCTCTAATAGACAGAGGTATGAGTCGTGGGCCGGTGATGTGTGGTGGGATGCACCCCCCTTTCCCGAACGCATTCAAACTTTATGTCTACAAATAAATAATTATGCGGTCTACAATTTCGTAAATAATAAAAAAAAATAGGCCTTTCTATCCTTGTCAGCATATTAAAAATTCTAGGTGCACTTTTTTATTTGTTTGTTGAATATCTTGTTGTCCTGACGGCAAAGGCTTTCGTTGACTTTGGCGCAATTCCGACACTTACCCTACTCTAAAACGTTTAGCAACCCCCTTATTCTGGATAGTCTGTATTATACTTTTCTCTATTCGAAACAAACATATTCAACGAAAGAGATTAATCAAAATTGTAAGTATCGTATAGTAGCCTATTAAAATAAAAAAAAAGGCGTCACGCTAAATTCATTGAAAATACTTTTCTTTTTTAAATTGCCAGGTGCTTATACCTTTAGACATAACATATTTTGTTTGCTAATATACCTCAAAATGAGTGAATGAGGAAACTCTAAAGCCAGGATATATCATATTGAGGGCGCTCTTTATGTTAATTGAGTTGACATATTGGCAAACTTCAAGAAAAGTAGGAATGGAAGGGGGAATATAGTAAAGAAAATGAGTCTCAATAAAAATGAACTATTGAACTTCGGTATCGCACAAAAGGTAACCAGAATTTTTTCTTGTCCCCACCCATTTGTTCTCCCCTCAATGCTCATGAAAGCTGTTATATTATGTAGAAGCTTTAACCCCCCCCCCCCTAAATATATCTCTTGCGATTAAGCTCTTGCGTCTCTTTGTTACATCTACATTTCAGAATCGAGAGCAGAATATTCCTCTCCGGAGATAATATCTTTCTTCTTCCGGTCCAAGTCAGTGACACGTCCACCCTCCTTGGTACTGGACTTCGTGTACCTCACCACGACCTTGTAGACAGCTACACTGATGAGTCCTTCTACCATCATGATAGGACCGTAGAGTGAAGGATAAGTGAAGACCTCGAACATGATGGGTGAGCCGTCGAACGTCAAGACGATCAGGGTCATGGCCAGAGAGACGTTCTGGAAACCCGTCTCGTAGGCGATGGTACGGCAATGCGTGGGGGAACGACGGAGAGCCCAGGAGATGAGATAACCGAGGGTGGCGCCCAGGGCAGGGAGGGTGACGACGCAGATCCAGACCTGCCAGGAGACAAAGTACATGCCGGGGTTGATGATTGCCGTGATGATGACGCTGAAGGATATTCCAAGAAGACCCAAGATGCTCGCAACCTGAAAGGGGAGACGAGGAACAGTAGGATTCAAGGGGAAGTGAAGGCGGTATGAATTTTAACTACAATATAGGCCACTTAGGACTACACGTTAAAAAAAACACGAAAGATAATTATGAAAGAATTACAATTCAAAATTCTCTGTGATACAGCATGGCGTTGTGGTTAATACTGAACTCTGAAATGAACACTGTTCTCTTAGAAATATGGACAGAAATTGCCTTGCTACGGCGGGCACGTGACCACCCCCCCCCCCTTGCAGGCCAAGAGAGAGAGAGAGAGAGAGAGAGAGGGGGGGAAGGGAAGAGAGAGAAAGGGCAGAGAGAAAGGGAGAATGGAAAAGAACGTGAAAATAAGACGGTAGGACCCCGCCCAAACCCTTCTGCTATTCAATGGCATTGTAAATATGGAATCCATCCACATAGAAGATATCGCCCACTCTTACCAAGGAGATATCACATCTCTTTGCTCTTACAACGTTCTTTTCATAGTCCTACGTGATATAACTGACCATCCCAATGGACTGACCTTTGAAATGAACGATGTCCACTGCTCTCTCTTCCAGCGGATAATCATCCCAATCGCAACAGGGATCACGATGGAGACAAGAGCCGTGATGATACTGACGAAGGGAATGACCGCATTATCTTCAGTCCACCTTCGACTATAGATGAACAGGTTCAGAGGCATCAACCCAATGGCAGCTAAGGTTGACATGGTGGTCATGGTGATGCTGAAAATAATAGAGGTTTAAAGATTTTCAGTAATCTCATGTCGCCACTTATAGTGAATCTTAAAACCGAGCTTAAAAGAACTGAATAATCATTTCCTTTAAAAATCGTAAGGAACATTATCCAATCGCATCATCCAATCGCATCGGCTATCTATTGAAATTACAATCATGACAACAAGGTTGATCAACATTTTCATTCAGCATACTGGGACTATTAGGGTCTTGTTGATAAATTCAAATCAGAGGGTACTTGTATATATATAGGGCGTATCAATAAAAATTTACCCAACTTTGGTAGCTCCTATTTGTTGATACGCACTGTATATATAATGTATGTATATAGGCATCTGATACTTGCCTTCTCAGCCGTCGGGTAAAATAATTATCAGCAAGCTACAGCGGAGCACTTTGGACACTTACCCCCCTCTAGAGAGAGAGAGAGAGAAAGAAAGAAAGAGAAAAATAATGAAGAGAAACATAAAGGAGAGGGAAGGATGTAAAAAGCTGATGATATGACCCTCTCCCGCACAGTTTATAGTCATCGGTCCTCTGAAATAATTATCCGATTAAACCAGTGACCTCCCTAACGATAACAATACCCCTCCCCCATGATACCAATGCCCCCTCCCCATGATACCAATACCCCTCCCCATGATAGCAATGCCCCTCCCCATGATAGCAATGCCCCTCCCCATGATAGCAATGCCCCTCCCCATGATAGCAATGCCCCCTCCCCCATGATACCAATGCCTCCTTCAATACGATCCTATAGCCCACCTGAGACATATATCTCCTTTGGTCCAGAAGGCAAAGAGGTTGGAAACGGTTCCTCCAGGACAGCAGGACATGATAAGCACTCCTAACGCCATGGGTGTGGGTAAGGAGAGGGCAAGAGCGAGGCAGAATGCAGACAGGGGCATCAGGACGAATTGGCATAACATCCCGATCAATACGCTCTTCGGAACACGGAACTGAAAGACAAATGATTTGATCTGATTTGATTCGCCAAATTCAATTCATGGGAAATGTATGACTTTGAAAGGAAATACATGATAACTCATTGCTTATTTCCTATTGATCCTAATAACAATGATAAGTGAAGAGATATATCAATTGACTTAGTAATACATAATCAAAATAATGGACAAAACTGTTCAAAACTATTATGAAACAAATCAAAATTCTTGACAGCAATCTTCTTAAACTCTAAGAAAACCATATAATATAGAGAGAAAAGGTCAACTTGTTTTTCTCTTTCAAATGTGAAATGCTTCTGGGGACGTAGGATTTTTTTTTCAACATGAAAGGGATGCCGTTAGAACATTTCGAATGAGGGGGTATCTGTCGGAGTAAACCCTTTGAAAATCAAAAGAACTGTTTATGACTTCGCGTTGTATAAGAGGCGCAATCAAGTCATGTACTCATTCGAATGTTGTGCGGGCTAACCTTGACAAAAATAACCATATAGTATGTGGAATTCTTTAATGAAATTGACATTTATCAACTGCTTACAACCGTCGATGTCATAGACAGAAGCTTTCGATCTGGGGCTAACCATACATAGAACATTCTGGGGAAAGTTCACTGTCAATAACGATTTATAACTACATGTATATGAATTGTTTTCAAATTGACAAGTAAGCGCATGAGGTTGTTGGTACTGACAGTGCTCAACTGTACGAGCTATAATGTGTAGGCTGGATTAGTTTATTCTTCCATCTATATATTTATAGTTGTACAGGCTGTTTCGCCCGAATGATTGGGGTTACAACACAATAAGATATATAGGGAAATGAAAGATGCTGGACACTACAAAATCACTAAACTGTAAATATTGAACTTGAGGCTTCTATTTTATGGCTTTCAGACACGTAATATTAATATACATATATCCCCTGACAATGACTAAATACTGCAAAAGTCTACCCTTGCAATTTCATTTGAATTAGACGTAAAGTTATGTTTTAATTGAAGATAAACATTGCAAAATAAATATTGCAAAATTATTGTTTTATGATCCCCTAACAATGTAAACACTGCAAAAGTCTTCCCTTACATTTTCATTTTAATTAGACATAAAGTTATGTTTTAATTGTAGATAAATATTGCTAAAGTCAAGTCTAGACCGATACTTGTTGGTTTTTTATACTTATAAAGGTGAAAGGTCGCCTCAATAAAAAATAATAGTGAAGAGATGCTTTTACAACGTATTTGGATGCAAGGGCATGAACGGAAAGAAGGGATATCATGGTATCCATAAGCAAGACCTGTCCACCACTACAAAATTCAAATTTTGGGGACAGTTTTGGACTGAACTGGGGTAGAAATTAGAACAAGATAGAAGATTTACATACCACTTCTTTGAAGTCTCTAGGTTGGACCACGCAACCCATGGCAAGCATCAGAAAGACTAGGATTACGATCAATGTGATCTTATTGGCTTGTTTCAAGGCTGCGATGTGAGGAGGCGGAGGAGGAGGTAGAGGGAGACCAGAGGTCCAGGTATCCAGTCCCGTCACCATGGTAAAATCGTCGGAAAACATCCCTTCATCATATTGCATCCGTGTAGCTGTTTCGAAAGAATCCATGGTACGATGAACTCCGTTCTTCTGTCCTGAAATACAGTACTGTTACCTGTGTTTCGACCGGGTAATGATGTGAGAGATCAGCCTGAAGAGCAATAATTGAACCACAAATCCTCGTAAATAATAAGAAAAGGGGAAAGGAGAGATAGAGGAATAAAAAGGGGAAGGAAAACGAGAAGCACTCCATAGGAAAAGTGCGAGTTCTGACTTACCTATAATTCTGATGAGGCACAATAATTGTCAGTAAATATTCTCTTTAACGAAGCCAACACGTATTGAATGAAATTATTGTGTGTGAACTTAGGTTGCGTGACGAACCCAAGATCGGAAGCACTGGTGGATCCAGGATTCTATAAAAGGAGGGGGGTATTCTGATCAAATTCAAAGGGACACAAGAACACAATTAAGTGCTTATTTTAATTTGTGGACTCAAGTTTTAAAAAGGGGTCACGGGCTAAATATGCCCTCTCCGAATTGGCCACTGACCGTTAGGAAGTGTGGGAATGAAATCGATCTCACACTACTGTTTTTTCGCTTTCTTTCAGATTATAACTATGAAAGTTGCAACCGGGCTATGTAAACTTCCTATGTAACTCCATGTCCTTCACAAAAGGTTAGGTTAGATTGTGTTTCAAAGAGCCTGATCAAAAATGTTCTGAAAAACATGTCGGTCAAAGTCAAGCTCGGTTTTTGCACTCGTTTCTAAAAATATCAAAATAGAACCTGTGCTTGCAAACGCTTAAAATGTCAGTATGACTACTTTGTCAATATCACATTACACGAAAAGTACACTACCCCGTGTTAACCCTTGATTGCAAATGCAGCTTAAGAGCAGACAAGAACAAATAGGAATACAATGGCAAATGCACATGTACCGTATTAATGTATATTATAAACTTACAGAAATCGACGACCACCCCGGCCCAAGCCTCTCACTGCCACTGAGCACAAAATAAAACGGAACCTATAGGCCTACGTCGCGTTGTTTTCAATTGTGTTGAAAATGTCATGGTACTCATAGCATTGTTAAAAGCGATAATGATAATAATATTTCTTGTTTACCCAGGGTATGCAGGGGAGGACTGATCCAGGATTTTCCAAAGGGAGGAGGGCGTGAAATGTACGAAATTGCGAGCGCGGAGCCTTTACGGCCTTTACGGCCTGCTTAAGGGCCCCGGAAATGGTGAACCTTAAGATGCTCTATGGTACATTCTGAGGCATTTCTGAATTCGTAAACTGAACATTTATGTGAATATTTCTTAGCTTTCTTCCATTTTTTTTTCCGGAAGGAAAATGGAAAAATGCTAAGAAATATTCACATCTTAAGGTTCAACATTTTCCGGGGCCCCCTGGATCCGCCCCTGCTATAGCCTCATCAGTATTATAGGCCTACTGTTCTCCCTGATGGCCCCACAATCATATTATTACCCCGGCTTTAGCCTATAGGCTATACCGGGTACCCATGCATTTAAAACCATTTACAACTATGCACTAAGCTAAGACAAAAGTAGTCGGTGATCCATCTTCTTCTTCTCTTTATCTTCAAAGGGCTATGAAGCCTATCCCGAATATCTGTATAGGAAGCCGTCTCAGTCATGTATAGAAATACTGCATGTAAGCATGCGTGCCGACCACAGGTTTTCCAGACACGTACCCCTAAACGACGGGATTTCTTCTAGATCTGAAGCCAAAAAATAAATACACCCTAAATGAGGATTTCGCGTGGGTTTTTCCCGAATTCACACCCTAAACGGGTATTTCACAAAAGATGTAAAAGACCATTATGTTTGTGAAGATGTATATTAGATAAGTGTTCAAAATGTTGATGCTTTCATGTAGGCCTACATGTAATTTGTTGCAATAAGTAAGGTTCTATAATGGTACTGACTGGTGTGCTTTGTCTGTGTAAAGAAAAAGAAAGCAACTTTTATTTTTTTGTTTATTAAGTCACTTAAAGAATAATGCTCTACAATAATAAGAACAACAAAAACAACAACAAAAAACAACACAAAAGTTACAGATTTTCCGACAGAACTTATACTTTCTATTGTCTTTCCGTTGATATCATCGTGATTCCCATAATCAAAGGAATTGATTATTATATAGCACATAATAAATTCTTTATCAGCTGACTCAGGCGCGGATCCAGGGGGGGACCAGGGGGCCTTGGCCCCACCAAAAAAAAAAAGAGAGAGAGAGAGAGAGAGAAGGAAAAGAAGGGAAAGGGAAAGAGGGGAGAAAGGGAAAGAAAGCAGAGGAAGCAGAAAAGAAAAGTTGGAAACAAGGAGATCGGGGGGGGGGCGAAAAGGCCTTGCCTCCCCGGCGGTTGCCGTACCCCTCCCAGCAAACAAAAGAGAGAAGGAAGGAAAGGGAAAGAAAAAGGAAAAGAGGAGATAAAGGGAAGGAAATAAAGAGGAAGAAGAAAAGAAAAGAAGGGGGATATCAGTTGCGATTTTCCCGCCAAGAAGTTGTGGATCGGGGGCAAAGGCCCTTGCCTCTCCCCCTCTCCAAAAAAAAAGAGTGGAATGGAAAGGGAAAGAGGAGAGCTAAAAGGGAACAAAAAAGAGGAAAAAGAAAAGAAAAGGGGAGATCAGTTGCGATTAATTCGGCCAACATCCTCCAGATCAAGGGACCGAAGGGCCCTTGCCCGCCCCAGCAAACTTAAAAAGAGAGAAGGAAGGGAAGGGAAAGGGGAGCCCACGCCAATTAGTAACCTGCCAGTGTCACAAATAAGGTGTCAAAATAAGCTCATCTGACCGTAATTAGGTGCCTTAAACCCCTGAGCTTCCGGGGGCTCTGCCCCTGGACCCCACCTAGGGCCTTAAGGCGGGCCCCTGGATGCTCATCTGACCGTAATTTAATGCTTAAAGCCCCTGAGCTTCAGGGAGTTCCGCCCCCTGGACCCCACGCCAATTAGTCACCTGCCAGTGTCACAAAAATTAATAAGGTATAAAAATATGCTCATCTGACCGTAATTAGGTGGCTTAAACCCCTGAGCTTCCGGGGGCTCTGCCCCCTGGACCCCACCTAGGGCCCTAAGGCGGGCCCCTGGATGCTCATCTGACGGTAATTAAATGCCTAAAACTCCTGAGCTTCTAGGGGCTCCGCCCCTGTATCCCACGCCAATTAGTGTCCTGCCAGTGTCACAAATAAGGTATAAACATATGCTCATCTGACCATATAATTAAATACCCATACGCCCTAAGCTTCAGGGGCTCTGCCCCTTGACCCTCGCCGGGGCTTTGCCCCTAGGCCCCACGCCAATTTACGCTACGCTCTACCTGATCGTAAATACTTTAGCCTCCCCCCATCACTTTGAAAAACTTTCAGCAGGGCCTCCATGTAAGAGTGGTTGTGATGCCGATTTTTTCTTCTGGCCCCAATTTTGCTCATTACGCCACTGCTTTAGTGGTCACCATTACGTACCAATATTTGGCTTGCACAATTTCAAATTTGGCCCCCCCCCCCCTAAGAAATCCTGGATCCGCGCCTGAGCTGACTAGATGTAAAGATTTATTTCCTATATTATGTTCATGCAGTGACAGATCCAGGGGCATGAGGGGTATATTATGTGCCTGCCAGCTTGCCCTGTAACCAAACCCAATACACCCCTTCGCGGTTA
Organism: Mesocentrotus franciscanus; assembly: GCA_037976565.1. Classification (NCBI taxonomy): domain Eukaryota; kingdom Metazoa; phylum Echinodermata; class Echinoidea; order Camarodonta; family Strongylocentrotidae; genus Mesocentrotus; species Mesocentrotus franciscanus. Next base: position 32,989,712 of record CP137675.1, read on the forward strand.
CAAGAGTATAGTGTTGTTGTTGTTTTGTTTTTCTTTTTGTTGTTGTTATTTATTCATCAGTTTCAATTTATTTAGGCTATTCATTAATTCATTCATAAATATTCATAATTTAATGATACACGCCTAAAAACTAAAACAACAAAAACAACAACGTCATTTTATATACAGGCCTTATTGTGCCATGCAGTGATTAGTTCCGTTGACATGTACGTATTCCTACGCCCTATGCAAACCCGTAACCAGGGGGTTCGCTCGACCCCCTACTAAATTTCAAAGGTTAAAAAAAAGAGGGGAAGAAAAGAGAGAAAAGAGGGGAAGAAAAGAGAGAAAAGAGGAGAGAAAAGAGGAGAAGAGAAAAGAAGAGAAGAGAAGAGAAGAAGATCCGGTTTTAAAGAGGATCGATCTCCCACCATGCACACACACCCCCACCTACACCCCGCTATTAAAACAGCTTAAAACCGGGGTCATCCAGGTCCAATCCCCACTCGCCAACCATCTATTAACGCTGGGTAATTTGACCGTAATTAAATGCCTAAAACCCCTGAGCTTCCGGGGCTCTGCCCCCTGAACCCCCGCCGGGGCATTGGCCCTGGCCCTGGACCCCTAGCCGTTTAAAAACGAACCCCCTAATTGAAAACTGGTTATGGGCCTGTTATGGTAGAGCATTATTCTTTAAGTGCCTTGATTTAGTTCAGAAGCAGTATTTGCCATTTGAGACATTCATATTTCAGTCGCTATAATGATAAATTAAAAACATAAAATACCGAACCTAGGATTTTAAAATGAAGGTAATAATAATATACATACACTGAAACATAACCTCGCCTCGTTTCGATATCTAATGAATTTTCCATTTTTGTTTGCCACTTTCACACCAGAATACCTTTTTCAGTCTCGGATTCGACGTCAGAGATCTCTGACAAAATCCCCGATTATGCTTGTTGTTCGGCTGAGAGCACCCAATAATATTTCACATTCTGTTCTTAGTGAGTATAAAGACATATATCCAGTACGGGTATTTTGATATATTTTAAATCTGCTTGATTAAGTCGATTAAAAGAAGCGGGTACTTTAATGAACGGTCCCATATGCTAGTATTTATGTCATGAGTTTCTTTAATGACGGAGGCGCTGGCAGCTTGAATCGAAAGAAGCTAGCGCTAACGCGCTAGAAGCCCCGCTGCCGTCGACAGCGGCGACACCCCTCTCCCCCTCTCCTTCCGAAGAGGCTATGACAGGTATGATCATTTTATTGATACTTTACCTGGCACGTAGAACTATTGCCGTTGAGCCATGTAGTATGTACAGTGAATTTACGCGCTCTGAGTCTGATTGGCCGATACGCTCCAGCTGTTTCGAATTTAAGTGAAAGAGGGCCTACTTAACTTTAACGCGACTTAAGTGCGACTTAAGTTCAATGGCAAAGTCAATACAAAATATTATGTCACACCACAGAGATTTTGACATGACGTGCTTTAAACAGGTGACGCACTTCACACATACTACATAGGTGACGCACACACGAAATTGCACACACATAAAATAGAAAAACCGACGAACATTTCAGAATAAATTTCCAGGTTGTACCTTAAATATGACGAAAATGAGAATTTTTCAAACTTAAGACTTACTTAAGTAAGTCTTAAACTTAAGTGAAATACTTAACTTTTCAAGGACGCTGAAAAAATCGTAACAAATGGAAGATTTGACTGGAATATCATAATTTTGGTATCGGCAAAAACGGAAAATCGCAAGCTAGCTCCTCGCACTAATGTCTTATAACATAGAGCCTATGGGAGCCAGCGATAGCCAATCTAAAGGGCCCATGTCGGCTCGGCTAGGTCCCAAATTACGAAAATAAGGCTGAGACGGGAAGAACGTAATGCGCATGCGCTGGCTGTAAGCTAAAGTTTTACGTGCCTGGGTACTTTACTGATACTTTACAAAATTGCAATTGGTCTTGTGAAATAAGCCACTGCCCGATATCGATCATCATCATCTAATGATCTAGTGAGTGATTTCAAGTTCGGTGTCGAAAGCTGGTGTTGGTAGGTGTTGTGAGAACACCACCAGCCACAACACCGAACTTGAAATGAGGCTGGTGTTAGGATTGACCAGGGGATTAACGTAGAACTTTAGCTTACAGCAGCAATACAGCCAACGCATGCGCATTACATTCCTCCCGTCTCAGCTCATTTTCGTAATTTGGCGCCTAGCCGAGCCGACATGGGCCCTTTACTTTTTAGATTGGCTATCGCTGGCTCCCATAGGCTCTATGTTATAAGACATTAGTGCGAGGAGCTAGCTTGCGATTTTCCGTTTTTACCGATACTAAAATTATGATATTCCAGTCAAATCTTCTATTTGTTACGATTTTTTCAGCGTCCTTGAAAAGTTAAGTATTTCACTTAAGTTTAAGACTTACGTAAGTCTTACGTAAGTCTTACGTAAGTAAGTCTTAAGTTTGAAAAATTCTCATTTTCGTCATATTTAAGGTGCAAACTTGCAAGTTGTACTGAAATGTTTGTTGATTTTTCTATATTATGTGTGTACCTATGCTGAGTGTGCGTCACCTATGTGTGAAATGCGTCACCTGTTTAAAGCACGTCATGTCAAAATCTCTGTGGTGCGACGTAATATTTCGTATTGACTTTGCCATTGAACTTAAGTCGCACTTGAGTTAAGTAGGCCCTCTCTCACTTAAATTCGAAGCCACTTAGCATATCGGCCAATCAGAGCGCGTTAACTCACTGTACATCGCGGAATGGTAAAAGTTCTACGTGGGATTGACCTAGAAAAATATGAGGTATTTCCAGTAGGCAGTGTTGAAGGCTGTTGTTGAATGTCGTCTGCTGAACCGAGTATCGCTGTTGGTGTTGGTGTTGCAGCATACCGCAGGTAACTATGCGGGCATCTGGCAGTGTCATGAATCTCATGATCACGCCATGGTAAAATCCATTGTACAGTCAAAATAACTATAAATCATGGGAGTTTTATATGTTTTTCAAGAAAAATTATATTTTTTCTTTTCTTATTTATATTCTGTATGATAAAATTTGAATGTTATTTCGCACTGATTTTACTTTCGAACACCTAACTTGAACTCACTCAGTGTGTCACACACACACTTGTGTGTAACACTTGTTTGTAAAGTCTTTGGGGAGGTGGAATCCCCCATAATCCCCCAAATTTTAGATTACACAAAAGAGAAAATTCAACAGGAGAAAACCTAACAGCAATGGCGCGAAGACAAAATTATGCTTCATTGCTGTAGTATGTGTCTGTGTGTGGAGTGATGAGTGGTTTTCTATTTCACAATACTAATCGTACCAAGGACGGGTGAGATAGTTTCGTCCATCACAGTTCCACATTCTGTAGTTTGATACCTATTTTGTTGGCATCACCTTTACCCTTGCCAGCCATTTATTTTTATTTTTTTCCAGAATGAACAATTAAACAAAAATAAAAATGCTATTACCGGTATTTCATTGTTTTATTAATATTTTAATAATGTCTCATTCAATACCAAATATATTGTCTGTCTACGAAGGTTTGTCACCCATGGTTTGGACACACGACCATTCAGAAAACTACTAAAGTTAAAGGGTTGTTCAAAACCCTTGAGAAGATTTTACTCAAATGCATGATAAACCTGAAATCATGAATTTAGTCTTAAAACTGTTCTGAGAGCATGCTGTTTGAGAAATTCTGAGACAACTGACATTTTCCTTCATTTCTTTCATAGCTCTTGTCCATTTGACTCTGAATTCTTCTGGAGCGTGAGTTAGAGAGCTTACGATGAGTGGTCATTGGGGTGAGATGACAGGGTCAATCGTTTCCCCTGTGACATCCTCAATGGTGGATATGGAAGCCTTGGCTATGAAGTCACAAAGTGTCCAGGTTAAAGTTCCTCATCTTCATCAGCCTTCTGCTCAACAGAAGCCACAAGTTCATCAGTAAGTATTTATCAAGGGATATCATTTTATTTATTATCTTTACTATATTTCTGTTGATATTATAACTTTGAATTAACCAAACTTCAGAGGGATGTCAAAATGTGAAGAAAAATAAGTTCTATACACTTTAATTTAAGCGTTGGCTCTGGTTAATTCATGAAACATACAGTGGATAGCCACAGTTGGGAAAGCCATGGCAATGTGGCAGTATAGAATCTCACTCCATAGCATATAGAGTTTTAGTATAAATGTGAATCCTGGAGATTTATCCATTGACAAAGTAAGGAGAGAAAGAGAGAGAAAAATGGAGCAATGAGTAAGAAAAGACTACTTCTACCAAAAATATATTGAAATCAGATGAAGTCCTTTCTCTTTTGAATCATCTCTTTCTTCATGTTTGGTTTACTTCAACAGATTGCAGTCTGAATTATGCCGCCCTGATGTGACCAGCCTTCACTCCATAGACTTACTTAAGCACTGCAGGCAGATCAGGACAAGAATGCTCACGCACCAACATCAGCAAGACTCATCTGTAAGTTCTATCACTCAAATGTATACATAGCTGATTCTACTTTATCAGATTAATTATTTTTTGATCATTTTGGTATATTAAAAAAAAAAAACATTGATTAAGATGTATATTTGGATGGTGTTATCACTTATTAAATATTGGTTATAATTGAAACTCTGTTATATATGGTTTTATTAAAAATACAAAATCATTGATAAAATGTCTGTTGTTACAATGTTATACTCTGGATAACCTTTGTGCCTTCAACATTCTTCAAACACAGATTTAACAAGTAACTTCTTTCATTCATCTAGACCCTCCCCTCTCTCCACATAAAAAATGTTTTATGGCCTTTTCGTCTTCCTTTTCTTTACATAATGCACTTGTATTAATTCTAGAGCTTCTTTTCTTTGGCTTGTTTGATTGTTTTGGATAGAAAGGAGAGGAGAGATTTAGCAGTGCCAGGCTACCACCCCTACCACCACAGCCTCAGGTGCAAACCTCTGAGAAGTCATCTATCCCTGTCATCACTGGTTTAAGAGAGAGACCAGGGTAAACAAAAGTTTTTTATTTTGGTGTGGAGTTAAACCCCCTTTTTTTAAAAACATGACGTAGGGTATTGAATGATTAGGGAGTACCCTATTGACTGAAATGCTATCACATGACAATTAGGGGCTCCCTTGTAAAGCTTGCTCTTGTGGTTCTGAACCAAACAACCATGCTTAGGGACCAATCACTTCCAAATACTTTGTTTATCGTTATCTAAAATGACTTTTATTTAAAGTGTATTTTATGTCAATTAAAATTATGACTTAGAAGGTATAAAATCACCCCTAAGTATATTAAAAATTCAAATGTTTTATAATAAAATAGTGTAAGAGAAAAAAATGATTTCATATCAAGGCCTGCATGGAAGTTGATTTTAGGGTTATCTTGAAACTGATCCCATGCCAATTGTCTATGATTGCATCTACTAGTCTACTTTTAATTTGGTGTTTCCTTTGTTTAGAGGGTAATTTTTGTACCTTAACTTGCAGTACCCCATAATAGAGAAATATTTATAGCTCATATATTTACTTTAGTATTACTTCATGTCTTCATGATTCCTCAAACTAAGTGCAAATTACTTTGTGATTTATAATTCATTTCAATTTTTAATAATTCAATTCGTTTTTTATTTTCACATTTGAATAAAAAGAACAATCACAATGACAATAAAATACATTAAAAGAGAAAATAACAAGTATACAAAACAAACAAATTCAAATATCGTGGGATTTGCAAAATGGCCTTACGATTCTAAAATGATGATTTCCTGATTTTATATACAGGTGTATTTTACCAAATGGATGTAGAAAATGAAAGGTCTAACTCATTGCAATCAATACAAAAAATTGGGGAAATATTGTACTCGGTGTTTGTTGTATACTTATTGCCAACTTCATGTTTAATGTTTAAATAGCTTAAAGAGAAGGTTGAGTTCTTGGAAGAGGTGAACAAGCGTTATCATTGTATTATGCAAGTGTAAAAGAACATCAGAGAAAAAATATTCCCTGAAAGCATGGCTCTTCAAATGCTTTAATATTCTAAATATGGCATGTAACATCATACAAATCGGGACAGATTTTATGCCACATGTTTGTGTAGTCCCATATACATCTTTCTGTGTACCCACCAAGACTGGGCCAAATTTCTTATCATTTGATGATTCCAGAACCTTGCAGTACACACCAATACTTATATGCTAGATGATCAACCTTTTCTGATCAATTCCACAACATTTCTTTCACCATGCAATCACATGACCAGAACTCAACTTTATCTTTAAACCCTTTTATTATTTCCCTCCTTTCAGATGTCCAAGATTAAATCTGCCTGATGGAAGCATTGAGATTGATGCCGGATAGCCAGACAGCTCAGCTGTAGGGCAGTGGCCACCATCTGTTCACATAATGGATATGACTGTAAGTTGAATGCCTGGGGGGTGTTTCACAAAGACTAAGATCGACTTTAAGTTGGGCTTAATATGGCAAGCCGTTCATGCCACTGGTTGCTCTCACCATTGGTCTTTCAATTATGATCTTTAGATAATATTTTTTCCTTCAATAATGAACTATCAAAAAATGTAAATTCTGTAGATTTGTGACCACGATTTATACGCCCCTTGAGAGACCAATGCCAGTAAATGGTGAGAGCATGAACCACCTGCCATATTTAAGTCCAACTTAAAGTCGATCTTAGTCTTTGTGAAACACCCCCCTGGATAAAATACTCAATTGTAAGACATAATGCTCTAGCTGTAATTGCTCAGCAGTCAGTTTATAACATTGTAACTTGAATTCTTTACTTCGACCCTGGGTCCAAGAATTACTTTCACCATAGTTTTTTAATTTTTGGAATAAAACATTTATAATTTCATGTCAAGTACCACAAAAATGTAAATTAACTACACTATCCAATCCTAATCATTACCTAAAACTCATTAGCAATTCGTGCTATCTTTAATCAATTATAGAACAGAGAAAATGATGGAATACTAAATGTACTCATTTGCAAGTGGAAGCTTGAGTACACTTTATTGTGTTTCTAATCATCAAATGAAGATGGGGTAGAATTGCGATTTTGTTCATTTGTGCAGAATGAGTGTAATAGTCTGCATTACCACCACTGATGATATCAAATGTTTCATATAAAATTCTAGGTATTTCTTAGAAAAGTAAGTACTCTGGTAAATTTTCATTATGAAATAAAAGGTACATGTAAATAAACTCTTAAAAAACACATATTTGCTTAGAATTCAGAGACCTAGTCTATCAATTGACAAAGTCTGGACTGTAGAGTTTCAGCCAGTTCTGTTTTGTTTCAGGGCATCATTAGTCGACTGTTGTGACACCTTAACTTCATGATATTTCTTTCAATCCCCCCTCCATATTCATAGCAAGTCAGGAATCTTCATTAGAAACATTATCAGATGTTCTCCAGGAGTTCTTAGTTAACACCTGTAAACTATTGAGAGTTGCCGTAGACAGAGAGGCTCATACAGGGCATACAGGATTCCAAGTAAGTGGGACGATTAGCATGAGATTAGTATGATATCAGTTTATATGAATATTGTAGAAATAATCATCATTTATGATTGGTCAACTCAAACTACTACCGATTTAAAAACCCAACAACAGGGTAAATGGTACTAAAGATAACTTGTGTAGGGACAAGCAAAAGTAATACATGTGCAGTGGACAATAGTAATGTAGATTATGTAGACAGGTGAGCTGAGGTAGTGTACACCAGTTCTACCAGTTACACCATTTATACCAGTTATACCAGTTATACCAGTTCTATCAGTTAAACCAGGTGTAAAAGTTCCACCAATTATACTAGTTATACCCGTTACACCACTTACACCAGTCTATATAACTTATACCAGTTACACCACACACACTACTGTAGTTGTACCAGTTATACCAATTATACCAGTTACACCAGTGATACCAGTTACACCAATTGTACAAGTTACACCAGTTGTACCAGTAACACCAGTAAGACCAGCTACACCAGCTACACAATTTACACCAGTCACATCAGTTGTTCAAGTTACACCAAGTATACCAGTTACACCAGTTATACCAGCTACACCAGTCTATACAACTTATACCAGTTACACCAGTTATACCTGTTATCAAGTTACCATGGTTATACCTTTTATGCCAGATATATATGCGATATCTGTACTCTGATTGGAAAGCTGGTAACTAGAAGAGTCATTTGAAAGGAAATGCCCTACAATTTATTGTCGTCACTTATTTAATCTCACTTCCCATATTCTTTGAGCCAGATATTTCAACATTTATATTGAACAGTTACTTCTGAATCTTTGTTTATCTCTGTTAGGACACCCTTTCCCAAGTATTCCATGAGATTGGTGTCGGGAGCACACAGACACTTATCAACTTCTGGAAGACGAGGATACAAGACTACCATGACCGCATCTTGAAACAGACAGAGGAAATCAGAGAGAAATATGAAGACATGAAGGTATATAAGCAAGCCATATTGGTTGTGATGTAATGGATGTGTCACAAGATCTCTAGTTCAGGTGTCAGAGGTTCAAATCTCATTAGAGGCAATTATTAATTCTAGAATTGATTGGAAGAAGACGGTTGTAAAAGCATTTCGTTTAACAGGCCCATTAGAGCACCATTGAAAATCACAAGTTATGAACTGAAAGGTATATACTCTTAATTTTGAAATGAATGCATTCTTTAATTAACTAATTTTTTGTCTTTATTTTAAGGTGTATATTGTTGCATAAATTAAACTAAACAGTTTTAACGTTGATTTGAAGCTTTGCTATGGTTATTAAAAACCCATTAATTTTCAAAAGTCTATCAAACAAACTGATCATCAATATTTGTTATCATCCTCTTAATCCACTTAGCATATGGATTTTTATATCAATCCAGTGTGTCTGATTGTCAAACTTTTGCTTTACAGAACCCAAATTACCAGCCACAAGATGACAAGTCTCCAAGGTAAGGAAGAACTTCCTAAAAATTTCTATGTCCTGGTACTGCTGTCATTAGTCAGCCCAATGAACAGATTCATGTATTTGATACACTGTCTTCCATTGCTTCTCTGCTCATTTTGTTCTCCTAAATAATCTTTTTTTATGCCCTCTGTTCTCTATATTTGACCTACAAAGCAATTGGAGTTGTCTTTTCCTTAAAATATTAAGAAGGGATCTATTGACACATGCTTCAGCAAGTACCTCCTCGCTTGTTACTCTCTCAGTCTGTGTTATTGTTTTAAAAAAAAACCTTCATAGGAACCACATTTCTGCTTAGGTAACAGTCAGTACCTATACCTTTTTTGTTTTTCATAGAGTCAAAGAGGAACCTATGTCAGATGCGTCCTTCCATGATCTTCAGTCGCAGCCCCAGGATGAAGGAGCTGAGAACCACAGCGAAACATCCTCATCAGAGACACCATCAAATCAGCCACTCTCTTTTCACAGCCTCGGGTAAGGGCAAAATGCACCTTTTCCTTCGTTGGAGATAAGCAATCTAAAAAATGTTTTAATAAACACAACCATGTTTGAAAAATGTGATTCTGGGCTTCATAAAGTGTCACGAATGCAATCAATGACGACATGATTCAGCCACTTTACGAGATTTAAGGCAATTAAATTGAAGTCCTATTCTGGGACTTTGGACAGTCAGTAACTCTCCTAACACACCAACAGGTAGACTTATATATACCCGATCATTCATGACTTAATCATATATATGTGGCTTTGTATGAACTGAACAAAATATTTTTGATTGCTGGTCTTACACAGTACATTTAATGAAAACCAATGTAATTTACTGGTATCATATTTTGAATTTCAGTGGGATGGATTTAGAGGACTCTGGTGGAGCAGTGACAGTGGTAGAAGCAGGAGAGAGAGGAGAGGAGGGGGTGGTGGATGAGAGTAGCAATGAATGGTACGCTGGGGTAAAGGAGGAAGACAATGGAGAGGACGTAGGAAGCACGGCAGCTGGGATGGGTGGCGTGAAGAGAGCTCATGAGTGGGGATGATGAGAACTCACAAGATGTGGTAAGTTGTAGGTGCTTGTTGTTGTGCTAGTTATATCAGTTACACCTGTTACACCAGTTATACTAGTTATTCCACATATAGCAGTTATACCAGTTACACCAGTCATACCAGTTACACCAGTCATACCAGCTACACCAGTCATACCAGCTACACCAGTTATACCAGTTACACCAGTTACACCAGTCACACCAGTTACACCATTTTTACCAGTAACACCAGTTACACCAGTTTTACCAGTTACACCAGTTACATTAGTTACACCAGTTACACCAGTTATACCAGTTACCAGTTACACCAGTTACATTTCTGTTGCCAGTTATATGAGTTGCTGGAAGTTTACATGTTAATATTATTCACACCTCACACTGAACAAACAAAACTAAACCTTTTCTCATTTATAACTGGTATATATAACAAAGTCAACTAGACCATTCTGAAGAATTAAATGGTATGTCCATATATATATATATATACCGGTACATGTATATATAGAGAGCACAACTTCTATGTGAATACTCTACTGCGCGTAATACAAAGTATCATATTATTACCCCGGCTGTAGCTGAGCCGCCTTGAAAAGGTGCTAAAACATTCAAGGAATCCCTTCCTATCGGGTACTCATTTACTTCACCTGGGTGGAGAGTGGCAAATGTAGATTAATGTCTTGCCAGAGGACATAAGTATCGCGGTGGGATTCGAACCGTGAAGCATGTGATCTTTAGTCTGGTGACCTATCCACGAGACCACGACACACACAAAAAGTTGTAAACTTTAGAAAAAATACAGTAAAAATATTAAGAGACAGTGTAAAGCACTACATTTACTAAAAGGAGTATTTCATTAATACTATTGAAGTTCCTATTAGATTTGCCTTTTATCTGCTATGCTAGAGGAAATGAATAATGTCCACTTAGAACTGTTTATACTGTTAACTCATTTCAACTTCTCAGCATACAATGTGATCATTACCAAATCATTTTCTTAATGATCATACTACAGAAGATAGAAGAAACAGTAATTGGGGAATCCTCTTGGATCACAGATGACAACAAGCCACACCCTGGATGTTGATACCACCTCTCCTGTGGAGAAGAAGATCCACTTAAATATGCCACCAAGAAAGAAGTAAGTATCAAAACTCTTCTTCCATTGTTATCAAACATCTTGATGATTCTTCTAAATATTAGATGCAGGGGGTACTTGCAAAGCAGGTCTACTTGGCTGGCTGTGAAGAGGACTGCCTTGTTTTTAAAGAAACATAAATGAATAGATACGTACATATTAATGTCCCGAATACATGTTATATTGCAATAAATCTCTTAGAAAGATGTTAAAGACAAAGTAACCCATGGACAATTGTTAACCCGGTTAATCATTTATTGTAAGTCCAATGTAGAAGGGAGAATTAACCCTATAGATTCATATTGTCAAGATTTCATTTATAATATTGTTTTTGTGTTTCATAGAAATAGATTGAATGAAATAATTTCATATTTCTCATGTAAGATACATTGTTCATATTTATATTTTGAATAAATGTCTGTATATCTCTCTCTCTCTCTCTCTCTCTCTCTCTCTCTCTCTTCGTCCCCGATATCTGCCATGTATCTTTTCTCATTTGTTTATCTTTCCTTCCCTTTTTTATTCTTTTTCATCTTTTAGAAAAAAGAAGTGACATGGATGCAAGAGCTGTCTTTATTACTCAAAAAGTGCTACATGTAATATGGCTGATGTTACTTTATGGACAAGATACGTTGCTATTTCCACAACTGCAGAACCTTTGTGTATATTCTTTGTCTATAGACTAGTCTATGAGTCTATAGCTTTGATACCGGGCTTTGACCAGGACATTGGTGAAATATTTTCAGCAATGTTATGTTGAGACAGTATTCCTCATACCGGTATTCATATGTTTCATAATACACACTAATGCAGAACCAAATTTCAAGAAAGATTTTGTCAAGATTATTATTCTTTCTTATGAAGGCACGATGGCTCAGTGGTAGAGCAGTGATCTCGTAACCAGGAAGTCCCGGGTTCGAAACCAAGTCGAAGCACTAGTGCCCTTTGGTAAGGCATTAATCCTTACCAAATCTCTCAGAGAAGACTTAAATCTGTTCCCTGGTTGCTTACTTACAAGCATACACATGTTTTCTTAGCAGTCAGGTAATACAAACAAACAAACCAACCAAGAAGAAGAAATTTTACAATTTCTTGTGTATCTTGCCCAAATTTCAAACTGAATCAACAAGATAATGGTCATTTCTAACTTGAAATTCCCATGATTCATTTCTAAAGAGAGTTGATGTTCATTCTCTTAGTTCTGTTGCTTGCATATAGAATATAGAAACCAGATTATGTCGAGAATCCAAGAGTTTTTAGTATAAGATTGGAGAAATTCATTGAATTATGACTGAATATACTTCCAACCAAAAGCAGATCATACCAAAAGTTACCAGCTTACATTAATGGAAGTGACAGTTATAACAGTAGAAATAACTCCTGCATGCATCCAGTTCTTATTCTACATACAATTAGATTTGTCCTTCACAGCATGATTTCGTTTATACCATTCTAGGATTAAATATGCTCATTTGATGATGATTAGATCAAATAACAACATGTAAATATCCTTTTATCATTCATGGATTTCTCATTGCATTCATCCCCCACATAGTATGCAGTGTCACAGTTTGTTAACTCCATGATCTAATCACTTTACGATGTCAAATGTAATGGGGTCAGGTACTATCACAACCTTGGAAATATGCAAAATTCTTGCAATCACTTTCAATCAGTTAGTACCGGTATGCAGTTGTATTGTTATGCATATTAGTTGAACATGAACATAACTCTTGTATAGCTGTATAATTTGATGACAGTTAAGTCATGTTACTTTTTACATGAATAATTTGCATTTGTTTATATCTATATTAAATATTCAAACTATATTTTTTGTGGCAATCAGAAGTTTAATGAGAATAACTGGAAGGACTTAAATAGAGAGAGAGGGGGGAGAGAGAGAGAGAGGGAGAGAGGGAAAGAGAGAGAGAGAGAGGGAGGGAAAGAGAGAGGGGAGGGGAACAGAGAGCTAGAGAGAGAGAGGGGGGGAAAGAGAGAGTGAGAGGAGGGAAAGAGAGAGAGATAGAGAGGGGGAGGGTAAGAGAGAGAGAAGAGAGAATGTTTGTGGGAATGAGGGAAAAAAGATAGGGTATGATTAATAGTATGAAGAGACGAAGGGTAAACTTTGGAAGAAGAAAAGGGGCATGACGGAGGGAGGAAAAGAGAGCTTTAGAGGAAAGAGGGTGAGAACTATAATGAGAGAGAGAGGGAGGGGAGGGGGGGGGGGTGACAGAAAACTAGAGAGGGTAGAGAAAGAGTAGAAGAGAGCATATACAGAGTGTGACAAAGGTAAGGAGAGAGAAGAGAGTATGTCAGAAAGGGAAAGAGAAAAAGTAGTTTGACAGAGGCAAAAAGAGAGAAAAGAAATATAATGAAAGGGGCAGGTGAAAGAGAAAATATAATAAAAAAGAAATAAGAGAAAAGGATTATGACGGAGGGTAAGAGAAAAAAAGGCAGAGAGGAAAACGGAGCCCCCTAAGCGAATGTCTTGGGGGCGGGGGCTAATAATTAATAGAGAAAGTGAAACAGGAAAGGCAGCGTGAGAGGAGATATATAACCCTCTTCCGCACCCTCCCCAAGACATTTACAATACGGCCTTGTAATTGTCACACATTGCATCCACTTAATATCCTACTATTTCCGGTGCCACCCTGACCCCCGGCCTGACTGGACTCATGCATGCCAATTAACCCACTGTAAATTTAAATTCAAAGAGTTTTGTTGAAATAAAATCCTGAAGTAAGATTATCATTTCAAAAATCAGATTCAGATTATTATTGATCCATATTTCGAAAACAGCAAATTTCCTCCACTGCCATAACAAAAATTGGTAGCATGATAGGTAGAAACAATACCTCAGTAAAACAAAGGCAATTTTTTTTATTTATTGCGTTACACTCAACAAAACGTTGTTATATAACCAAAACTGCATGCATGCTCTCCATCTACACCCCCTCGATCAAGGGGACCGCGGGGGCGTGGCTGCTCGGTGATTTCCCAGTAGTTATAGCCTTTGTTAAGTCTCTAAAAATCGACTATTTGACATGGCTTTGTGTGAAATAAGACTAAAACTGATTTTTAAAATTTCATTTCATCTATTAAATTACATAATGTAATTCTTTTAGAGAATTACACATTGCAATATATGAGAGCATTAATATTAAATTTGAAGATTTACCTCATGCTCAAAACGACTCGGAAGCAGCTAGCTAGGCGAGGAATTAGGAAATCACTGCGATCAACTATAAACAGGTGAATTGTTGGTTTGTGCTGTCCATAAGAGCCGCGGCTGTAGGAATCGAGTGAGCGGTAAGGTAGCATAACGCACGCCAGAGTTTCACCGATGGTTTGTGATGGCGGACGGCGAGCCCGCGCCCGTATGTCACCGTGTGGTGTTTCTCGGAGCCGATCGTAGCCCGTCGCTCCTCACCGATACGGTTAAACTTCCTGTGTTAAAACCAGGAGAAATTTTAGCTAAAGTTCGTCTTGCAACAATTTGCTCCTCCGATCTACACACCATACACGGGAAAAGAAGGGCAGATTTTCCTTGGTAAGCTATTGAAAATTGCATTAAATGTCATGACAAAACGAATAATCTTGAATATTTATTAAGTTTCAGATAACTTGTTATTATTGATCAACTTGATGTTGATGAGCTTCTTCAAGTTCTTGATGAAGTTTAAGCTCAGAAACCTTGAACGTATAGAATATAACTGCATGACAAGGAAGTAAAAGTTTCTGCACTTGTGAAGCACAATTAGTTTCTGAAATTTCTGGAAAGGAAATATAATTGACTTGGTCTTGGGGAAGAGACTCAGTATTATTTTTCTTTCAACTCTTGAGACTTGACAGTCTTGTCGCTAATAAAACCAAAGCCAGGATGGCAGATACGGTTGGGCAGAGGGTGGGATAGACCCTCTGCCCAAACCAGTTTCTTTTGCCACTAGTACTACCCTACCAAACGTCAATCTTTCACCAAAACTTCCAAAAGTTCACTTACAAGTACATCTTAAAAAGTTAAAGATGCTCTTCAGAAAATAAACCGCAGATGGTTTTAAAATGAAATCAAAACATCAAATCCTCTTTGACTTGCAGTGCTCTCGGCCATGAAGGTGTGCTGGAAGTCCTTGCTCACAATCGAGGCAGTCAGAGTAAGCTAGCTGTAGGGCAAAGAATCACATTCACCGTCGCTGATGTCTGTCATAACTGTAGCAGATGTCGGGTTGGACTGCCCCAAAAGTGTCGTACTCTCTTCAAGGTATTTTTATAGGCTAACTATGCTTAACAAATAACAGGCCTAATCTTATAGTATATAGGCCCAAGTTTTTAGGCCAAATTAAAATTAGAAAAAAGAAGAATAAACTAATGAGAAGGACTAGAGGAAGAAGAAGGAGAGGAAGAAGAAGGAGGAGGAGAAGAAGAAAAAGGAAAAGAAAAAGAAAAAGAAAAAGAAGAAGAAGAAGAAGGAGGAGGAGGAGGAGATATAGACATATAGAATTGTGGATTTAAATAGTATTCAGTGAAAAATAAAGAATGCTAATGGATTGTTGTCTCTTTTGGCATAGAAGCACTTTTTATCTTGTCTTGAGTCTCTTGACCAATTAGTCTTGCAGGCATGGATCATAAATTTACAAATCCACTTGTAAAAACAAATAACAATAATGCACATTTGGACAAGCATTAGAAATATAAATTAGGCTGATCCTATTATGATTATTACCAAGAGATTGGAGTGATAAGCATAAAGCATCATAAAGCATTCCATCCAATAATTAGCTCTACTCCAGATTGCCCGTTATAGTTCATCAAGGTCACGTCAATTATTACCTCACTGAGGATACTTACCCAATCTATTTTGTTTTCCATCTGTCTTCATTAGTATGGCCACAGTCAGATCACCAGTGAGAGAAGCCTAAGTGGTTGCTATGCAACCCACATGGTCCTACATCCAGGAACCTGCGTCTTTCCAATCCCCGACCACATCACGGATAAGATGGCTGCTCCAATTAATTGCTCCTTAGCAACAATGGTGAACGCTGTCTCATCTTTCTCACACAAAGATGCTGGCTCCAAGTCGGTTCTCTTACAGGTAAAAATAGTGCCTCTTCTTTCATTTTCTCTCTCTTTCTCTCTCTCTCTTTCTCTCTTTCTCTCTTTTATAAGATTGATTTTCATTGTATTGTCAGATCTCACTGATCCTTTACTCTTATCTATTGAGAGCAAGGATGGCATTTCACCAACTCTCTTTTATAATAAATTATACGTGTTTAGCACCCTTTGGGCTCTCAAAAAGACTGTCGTTTGCTGAGAGCAAGAAGGGAGTAAAGTACATTATCATTATCAGGCGCGCCGGAAGCAGTTTGTGATTGGGGGCAAACATTCCAGGGGGGCTCACCTTCCAGGGGCAATGGTGTAATGAGCACAAACGTTTTTTTTTGGGGGGGGGGGCAGAAGAAAAATCTGCATCACCACCACTCTTACATGTTATATGCAGGCCCCGCGGAACGTTTTTCAAAGTGGAGTATTAATGATCAGGTAGAGCATAAATTGGCGTGGGGTCCAGGGGCTGAGCCCCCAGAAGCTCAGGATTTTTAGGCATTAATATAATGTCAGATAAGCATATTTAGATACATGTACCTTATTTGTGACACAGGCAGGTCACTAATTGGCGGGGGGTCCAGGGGGTCGAATAAGAAATAACCCCCACCCTCACCCCCAATCAGTACGCCAGTATTCAGGGGCTCATGTCTTCTCACCCCTATTATAAAAAAAAACACGCTTTCCCATCCTCTCACAATATTTCCACGATATGCGCGTATCGCTATTATAAAATCCTTTATATATTGATAAATATAGGGGCATGTGGAATGCTTAGGAAATTTAATTCCTATTAACTTTCCTTTTCTTTGAATGGAATTTAATTTATATGTGATTCAATTCAGGTTTTATTATTTTTTATGTTCTTTTTGGTTAAAAAATACAAACCATCTTTACTCCTTCACTGCATTTTTTTTTTTTTTTTTTTTTTTTGGGGGCGAAAATTCGTTTTGCCCCCACTTCCGGTGCCTATGATCATTATGTCATTTTGGTGATTCATACATGTACAAGGATGTCAAACTAGGAGAGTGTTTGATGAAAGTTGAAATATATTTTAGTCTCCTCATTGGTCCATTGTTTATTTCAATCTCCTCTTTTTGGTGATTCATAAATATGTACAAGGATCTAAAACTATGAGAGTGTATGATGAAAGTACAAGTATATTTCAGTCTCACCATTGTTCCAAATTACCAGATTTAATGTCATTCATGCTCAAAACAACAGTAAGACAGAAACATGAAAACTATCAGCCTTCCCAAACTTAATTTGTTATTCAGTAGGGTGGAGGTCGTGGCTATGTCACCATTTAAACAACCCGACCATGTCAAACCTGACATAACTGAATAAAGTTACCGTGACTTTCAATTTAGCTGAATTAGCTGCTTAAAAGTGACCTTTAGTAGTAGTTGGGACCTTTTATCTTCGGGTGCGTTTATGCTCACTTTTGAAGGCAGAATGAGCGATTTGAAATGCTCATCGTAAACGCTCATCGATCGTAAACGCTCATCGTAAACGCTCATCGTAGGTGTACTGTTTATGCTCCCCTTCTCAGGCTCCTCCAGGCAAATTCGGGCTCTGCAGCTGGATTCGCAAACCTGCACTGCGCATGCTACGTTGAACCCGGGAACGTCATTTAAACGCGTTTACAAATGATTGTGCGTTTATGCTTCCCCAGAAACCATCTTTTTGGAGAATCGCCAATCGTAAACGCACCTTTTTGTGAGTTTACGATCGCCGTTTATCGGTGATTCTACGAAAATGAGAAAGGACACAACCGTGTTTTGAACTAACCACATAACAAAAGCCTCATTCTGGCCAGAAAAAGTTGAGCATAAACACACCCTAAGATTACAAGAGTCTGTGTCCACCTGCGTCAGATATATTTATATACTGAACATTTTGCTCAACAAGCCCCTTGCCGACTAAGTTACTTTTCATATAGATTATGAATTGTGTTTCAAAATAACTTAACATTAATAAAGAATTTGAAATTCATATACTCGTCAATGCATTTTTGTGTCAGCAAAGGAAATTCCTTTTCTAAGGATTTAACGAAGCAGATGAAAACTACCCTGAAATGCCTCAGTTCTCTTCTCAATCATCAAGATCCTTGCCAGTCAAATTTTGATGAAGAATACTGATTCAAAATGACATAACAGTAATTATGAATATTCAAAATGATTTACTTCACAATGCATTTTTGTTTCCGTTCATATATATATATACACCTTGTACATCAGCAGAGGAAATTTCTATTTTAAGAAAAGGGTTAAATGATGAAGAAGATTTGCACTAAATTACTCAGTTCTCTTTTCTCGAACACCTTGAACCTTCATTCAGTCTATATGCAGTCTATACTAGTTGATCTATGTAATCATTATAATATGCTAATATTCCCATAGGGCTCTATCATTAGCAAGGTGAATGAGCATTGTGAGTTTTTGTTTGAATTGATAATTTGATATAGCTCCCTAATTGTTGATTGGCTTAATTGTCATAGCTCCCTAGGTGTATTATGTCTATAGGCCTGTCTTCATCAGCTCGAGATTGCCAAATAACCTGCTATTTTAACTATCCCGTTCGCAAATTATCCAGCTAATTTGCGTCTTCATCAGCCCGCAGTTGCAATTAGCTGGATATTTGGTCGAGATAATCATCCCAAGATATCTTGTACTAGTTTGCAAAATATCCCGCTATTTGTCCGGTGTGTCTTCACCAGCCCGAAGACTCGCACTATGTGCGAACGCTGAGCAAAATATCTCAAGCTAATTTCTCGAGCTTGAGTTTCGAGCTGATGAAGACGCGATTTGTAACTTCGGGCTTATTTCCCAAATATCGGGCTATTTGGCAATCTCGAGCTGATGAAGACATACCTACACTGTAATGACATCATCTTTATACACTAGTCTCATGATCATAAATAATAATGATAATAATGATGTATGAGATTTGTTAGGCGCTAAATCCTTTTGGCTCTTATATAGAAAATAAATAACGAGACATTTGCCTCAATTAGCATCAACGGGATTGGATTGTAGGGTCATTCGAGAAAACACTTAAGGGCTGAAATATGTCATTATCGTAATGATGGAATGCCATATTGCCATTGAATGATAACAGCCAGATTTTCAAATTCTTTTTCTTTCATTAATTTTTTTTTTTAGAGGCAATATGGATTTGTATGGGGAGTTAAAATATTGGTGTTTTTTGTTCTACCTGTCACTATGTCTGCTCCGTCACTATGTCTGCTCCTTGGACTGTGATACATTTCCTTTTGATTGTGTACAATATAAATTAAACTTCAGTTTTAAGGTGACAGTGCACTTGTTGTTGTTGTTGTTTTTAACCATACAGTTTGAAAAACTAAGGAAACTTAAATGCATACTTGTCCATTAGGAGGAAATTATGATTTGTAACACCAGAGAAGCTTATATAATGAAAAATGGCATATTGCATGTAACTTTTCACCCGCCTTGAAAGCTTGGCATCAATCCTTTATCTAGAAGGCATACATGCATCATGGTTTCCATGGTAACTAGTATTGTACGATGTCTCTAACATTAGCAATGCTGATGATAAACATGTACATATATGTGAGCAGGGGGCAAAAATGTTCATTTATAAATTTATACCGAAGAGAGGTAGGGTAGATTGGTGTCATAGACGTGCCTCGTATCTGGCTATATGCTGGTATGATTTTTCAAAAGAAGAAAATAAAACTTAAATATGCTGGCATGTGAGGAGTGTTGTACATTAGAGCCATTAGCATCATAACCATAATTGCACTTTAATACTCTACTAGAATTTAACCCCAGGTTGGGCTTGAGCTTTTGTTCAAAGTCTGGTTTAACAAAGGAGGTCAGTTAAAGGTTTTCTTAAACCCAGGGTCGGGTCTGACTGAAATAGTAGAAAATGGACTTATTATTATGATTATTAGTATATTTATTATGATTTTTATTATGATTATTAGTATATTTATTATGATTATTATTATGATTATTAGTATAATTATGATTATTATTATAACAAATATTATGATCATCATTGTTATTATAATTTTTTCATTATTATTATTATTATTGTTATTACTGATATTATATTATTATATTATTTTTATTATGTTATTATTATTATTACTATTATTATTATTGTTATTATTATTATTATTTATATTATTATTATTGTTGTTGTTGTTGTTGTTGTTGTTGTTGGTGGTGGTGGTGTTGTTGTTGATTTTGTTATTATTAGTTATATTGCTATAGTTTTATTAAGCGTGGCATAAATGATGTACCCTTGATAATGTTACCACTGGGGACTAAAACAGTTTTCTTATCCACAAATCTGATTTGGTGTTCAGCATCGTAAATTATTCTGTCAGTGCTGGCAACTGATGAAAAACAAGATTATTTACATGTATATTATCTTGAGAACTAGGTCATTATGAATTGAATTGCAGTTCTGTATGATCTTCAGGAGCTTAATTAGAAATGCAATATTTTACCAGTAGTTCAATCAGGCAAAGTGCTTTTGACAAAACAATTGTTTGAAACCAGACTGTCTGTAGTGATTATAAAAGTATTTCAGTGGATTTTCAAACCATTGCTGTTGTCTATCTGATGTCTCTTACTTTGTCTATCTCTGCCGACATGTACCTTTTAAAAATCATTTTGTATTTCTGCAATTATATCTGTACCATTTATTCCCTGTGTTTCTCCCCTTTCCCTATTTATTTATTTTTATTTATTTATTTCGCATCTTTATTTCGCATCTTTGTCTTCCTATCTCCCTGTCTCCCCTGTTCTTTTTCTGTCTATCTTCTCTTTCCCCTCTCTTCCCTTTCTCTTTCCAACATTCATCTTCCAACATCCTTGCTCCCAACAACTCTCCTCTCCTTTCCTCTCTTTCTGTCTTTCTTTATCTTTCTCTGTATTATAATCCTTCTATAATTTTGCACAGTTTTTATTGTCAATTCTGTCACCCTCCTTCTCCCTCCTCGTCTCCCTCTTCTCTCTGTTTTTCGCCCAAATATCTCCGTCTCCATCTATCAGACCATTATTCTTGATCTCTTGCTCAGTCTTATTCCTCTCAATGTTGCTCTCTCACTCTCTCTCTCTCTCTCCCTTTTCTCTTCTCTCAGTTTTGTTTTCTTTCTCAAATCTCTCTTTAGCCTCTCTCTCTCTTTCTATCTTTTCCTTGTTCTTGTCTACCCATCTCTTTTGGCCTTGATTCAGACTTGTCAGTTATTGTAATTAGAAGAGTGTACACATAAAAGTATTATGATTATTTAATATTCATATCATTTGTTAATAATAACTATTCCAGGGAGCGGGTCTATTAGGCGTGTACGGATGTGCTCTCCTTCACAGCCTTGGCTTTGGGAAGGTGTATGTCAGTGATGTCGATGGGAAGAGACTGAGCACCATACCCCTCTTTGGAGGAACTCCAATCTTAGCAGGTATGAACACATTCTCGTTTTGTTTTTCCAGTCGAACAAACACCTGAGAATTGCTAAGTTGCATTTTACTGATGTTTCATTTTGTAGCAATCACAGATCAGATCTGGTTGCTTATTTAGTGTTTAAACAATCCATTGTTTTACCTAGACAATGAAGCAGCTTGAGAATATGTGAGGATGTGGATTTGTTTAATTTAGTCATCTTTAATCTATTTTGTTGTATTTTATGTGCGTCAAATCGTGACTCCATTTACACCTGGTAAACAGCTGTTTTGAAATTGACAATCTTCTAAGAATGATTGGGAAATGTGATCAGGTTGTATTTTCTCATCATTGTAAAACAAATAATTACAACTACCTGTACCTTATATTACCCTGTACTATTGATATATTATTTGTATCACACCTGTGGACCTACTCTTTAAAAGGTCAAAAGGAAATTTCATTTCAAAGATCATGCAGCATTGCAGCTTGACAACAAGAGAATTCAACACGATCTAGTTTTGAAATTTTGTATAGAAAATTTTGTATTCACTTGAAACCCACTTTATGTTGTAATAATTCATTTACATATAAGCAACACTTGCAAATAATCAAGAAAAACAAAGCTACAACATGGTCAGAGATTTAAATCATTTTACCCTTTTTTATTACGACATAGGAGAAGAAAAAAGAGCAAGTGAGACGATTGGATATCATCCTTTTTTAGCAATTGGATTCAGAGGAATCTGAAGAAAAAATATTGTTGAGATTTCCGATATTAGGCCCATTCACATTTAATACAGAAAAACCCATTTGAAAAACCATCATTTTTGTTAAAACTCTGATTTATACTACTAGCAACCCCCTAAAAAAAAAGTGATTTAGTTTTTTGGGGTTTTTTGTTTATGTTTATGGGTAGTTGCCCAGGGTAGTTGCCCAGCAACTTCCGACAAAACTCTGAAATGTGAGAAAAACCAATGGTTTTTGCCAGCAGTGTAAATGCTATAGTAGACAGGCACAGCTATTGTTACTTGCCTCAAGGATAGATCTTAATTTGATGGTTACCATGACGACTAGTTGAGGTTTTCCAGAGACAATTAACCCGTGTTACTGCTGCTGAATGGCTGGTAAATATTTGCGAAATTGCAGACTGATTGCTGATCCATTACTTAAACACCTCTGAGTATGACTGCCAGACACAAATTAGGATTGCAAAATTATAAGCTTTGGTATTTTTTACAAGGCATTATTTGAATAAGTGATGGACAGCCTCCCCTTCCTCACCCTCTCTCTCCCTCTCTCACCCTCTCTCTCCCTCTCTCTCTCTCTCTCCCTCCCTCTCTCTCTCTCCCTTTCTCTCTCTCTCTCTCTCTCTCTCTCTTATATCCTCCTCTCTTCTTCCCTCTATTGTTATATTTATAACCTGTTAACTCTTCCCATTTTCAGTTTGTTTGGAAATATATGGTGATAATAATGACTGATTGTGATGGTGGTGAATGTGATGATGATATAAGTGATGTGGGGGATCAAAATGATGAAGATGATGAAGATAATGATGATGATGATGATGATGATGATGATTCCATATTGATCAATTTGTAATTTTTCTTTATATTTTTGAACATTTCAACTTTGTAATCTTTGTTTGTATCAGTCTCCCGACTGTTTTAACAAGGAATTTTGTTTCAATAAACCAAAATGAATGAATGAAAATGAATGATGGTGATGATGAAGATGATGAAGATGATGTTGATGATGAAAATGATGAAAATGATGATGGTGATGATGATGATTATTATAATGAGACTGATGATGTTGGTAGTGTTTTTCTTTTTCTTTTTCCAGTAACAAAGCTTCATAACATTGTTATAACTTTTCTCGTTCAAATAGAATGACCCCATCCACATTTCTATTTTTAGGCAGCAATGCATAATACCTTTTATGCAGTTTGCCTCAAATGACAATTTCACTCGCAGAAGTGAACAACTTTCTTCTTGAAAAGACCCTCATTTTCTCTGGAGCGAACAAACAAAGGTGAAATATTGACAAAATAATTCATGCGCCTGATCACATCTACAGTCCACTCGGGATGGAAAGCGATAGCAAATATTTCCACTTGATATCATTCTCACTAATAATTCATGGCTGGCGTGCACCATGGGTGACTGTTTACCCAGTCTATGCAGAATATGTTTTACTATTTGCTTTCCAGCTCAATTCTTATGATTATTTCCTTGGCATTTTGTAGTTTGTGACTTTGCTTCCACTTCATAAAATAAAGTTACAGTATATTAGATATAAGCGATAGAGGGGTTTTAAATACGAGAGTTCTTCAGTTTTGTTTTTTCCTGCTTAAAAATGATCCCAGGTACATTTTTCTGTATTGGGCATTTTCAGCTTTCAAGCCAAATAATCTTTGCGTAAATTAAAGAAAAGAATAAAACTTAATGTATCTTGAGTGACAAAATAAGCCACAAACTTTACAAATGTGTTATTGTAATAAGACGTGATAAGGTCAAAGAAATTCAGCCAATATATCAGTAATAGATTTTGTAAAGATTAAGCATGATGTGCTTATTCATGAATGTGAATTTAGAAATCATGTGTAGCCAAATATAACTTCATATTAAAGCATCTCATTACAGAATACAAACAAAACAGAAATACTATACTTTCAGTGATAGTTCAGAAATATACTGGTAGATATTTTAGCAGTGTAGATTTGCTGTCTATAAAAACAAATAAAATGTAAGATGAAAAAAATGAAAATCATGAGGATTGATTTCATCACGGTCGTGTATTTGTGCAGTCATGCAAAGTTTTAAAAACCTCAAGGTTTTAGCTTTCAACGTAAATCCACCTATGTAGAAGGCTCCGTTTTGTTGACCTCAAAGCGACACACATCGTATTTATTAATTCCATTATTGCTCCACCTTTTCAATGACTGGTTTCAACTACTTTCAAGCTATGTGAAGGAAAGGTTATTTTTAACCCTTTATGATATTTCATGGTGATAATGTGATTGTGACTCTCAAAGCAATTTTTCATGTTTCTCGATATACAAATTATGATGGAAAATGTTTACAATGAAAGGTACGTTTCTCGATGGCAACAATGACGCTAGTATAGAATGAAAAGGGGAATAATTCTATTGAGAGCCAGAATTAATCAAAAGCAGAATGGCTCTGTGTGTGTGTCAATTTATGAAGTCAGATTCGTTGCTGACTATGAGGAGAATATGACTGTATTGTAAGCATAATCTGGAATGGAAATACAGAAGTTTTAAGTACATGTAGAAAGACAACGGAAAGAAAATTTAGAGGTAGTCGCACTGTGTTTAATAGAGACAGCACGAGAGAGAGAGAGATGGTGGTAATAAATCATATTTTATTAGAAGGGCATTTACAGTAAGTAAATTATAAAGGGAGATTTGAGTAGTAAAGAAATGAAAGATTGTTCATAATGAAACCCCCCAAAAATGGGAAAACTGTCCATGATACAGACATGTTGTAAACAGTGGACTAAACATGTGATGTGGTCATGCAGCATGTGGTAAATTAAATGAGTTGGAATTTATATGAATGTATGGAGTTCTTCAGATTCTGTTAGGCTAGCTTGCTCCTGATACAGTGAATTAAGACGTTTACAGGTTGATTTACAGGAAGCTGATATTATCATCTCAATCGCCTTCTGTCCTGTATAAAGTACATGTAAACATATGTGATACAGAAAGTAAATTTGTCAATTAACAATACCTCCTCATGAGTCATGATATATTCCTGAAATATGTGTATTTACTTGTAAGCTGTGGATTATCATACTTGTAAATATTTATATAATATTGGATGGCTTTGAGTGTGATAAAAGAATATATTGCTCGAGCTATGACAATATTGGACAAGTCGAAGACGAGTCTAATATTGTCTTAGCGAGAGCTATATATTCTTGTATCACATGAAAATAAAGCCATACAATATTATTATTATTAATTATATTAGTCTGACTAGCGAAATAAAAAAAATTGACTTACCTCAGTAAATTTTTTTTTAAAAAAACGTAAATATGGTTTTGTTTTCGTGTGATATCGATATGATATTGATATCAATAGTTGAAGTTCCCGGATGACTGAGCAATATGAAAACAATATTGGTCAGTCATCCGGGTACTGCGCTAAAGATATTGAATACACTGATTTATTGTACCACTTGGAAGCCTCATATAGATAATAATCATAATTATCTACCATCTTTTTTCCCTTCTGATGTTCTAAAATGATATTTTAACTTAAGCATGGAGCTAGCCTTTGACAGAACTTTGGCCTCTGCTGGCTCCTCCACTCTACATTTAATTAATTTACTATCCCCCTCCCTCACTTATGTTGTATATTGTAAAGTATGTATTTATGTGTATGTGTTTATAACTTGTAATTGTATATATACATGTTTGTATTGTTATCTTTTTATGAGTGGAAATAAATTGAACATGCTTACCCAAAATAATTATATAATAGGCAAGTAAATATATCTGTTCGGATTTACTGCCTGCATTCTCGGTGAACACCGATGTTTGAGGAGTGGAGGTCTACATTACGTTTGATATGAACTTTGATGTAGGTTAATTTGTCTTTTTATAGTGCTCTGTGAACCATTAAATAATGGATGCCTCAAAACTTCACCCAACACCTCCCTGCAAGTAATTCATACACAGGGATGTATTCCTAACCCTATATGTCATCTGTTTTTAAAGAAAGAAACGTTACTGTAGAAATTACTAATAGAGATGAGGAGCTATTAAAAAGGAACTTGTTTTTGATATATGTTAACATTGACAATGTTTATCGTGAGCCATTATAGGTCTTAGGTCATATCCTGTTAAATATCGAGTTAACATCCTGTCGACTCTCAGTAGACAAATATATGAATTATTTCACTATTTACCTTATCCCACTAACTATACTCAAGACTATTTCTTGATCTGAATATTATCTATTTGTTGCTCAGGAGATGAATCAGCCTGCTTCAATGAGAATGAACTGGATATTGTCATAGAGGTAAGAACAGTCTCCAGACAATGTGCTGATAAATGTAAGAGAGTTGCACCCCCATGTTTTTGTGTGGATGCACTAATATAGAGGGTTTTTTCCAGTTAAATCATAAAACATTTGAATTTTGATAAACTATTTATACAAAAATCAATAATTATGAAATACAATATTCAGAAAAATAGTATCAATTCTTCAAAATTTATAAAAGATTTTGGGAAATGTCATGCACGCAATATGATACAAATCATATAACCTGGGTAAAGGCATGGGGAAATCAAGTTTTGGGCGATTAAAAGGGAAATTAATGGGATTAAACTATATAAAGCAATTGATAAGTAGTGAGGACATGACGTCACAAACTGATAACCAAATTGGCAATTTGTGTAGTGATTTCCATTGTTTTTTAGTTTTACATACTTTTTCAAAAATTCATAACTTTCTTATTAGTTATCTGATTTTGCTCAAACTTTTTTTGATTGGTTTGTCTGATTTTTCTGGTTCTATTAAAGGCAAGTTATTTTTGGAGTGGACTTGGGCTTTAAACTCATAGTAATCAAATCAGTTAACGTTCTTCGAGCTCTGAGCAGAGGATTAATTTGCACAGTTTGCAAAAGCAAAATGTACTGTTTTACTACTGCTTTCTTTTTCACCGGCTGACCAGAAATATAATTGCGTGTGAATAGATGACCTTGGTGATCAGCATCATCACTTTTTTCTTCTCTCATTTTCTCTCAGGTATGTGGAGTGAGTGGGATCATCAAGTCAGGTATTCAGCTCCTCAAACCGGGTGGAATCTATGTCCTGGTTGGTCTTGTGCACCCAGACTCTTACATGAATATCACAGCTGAAGCTATCATCAGGAAGTGCCTCACTATCAAAGGTGGGTGGGTGGGTATACAATGTACATGTGGAGGTGTTGTTGGATGCATGGAAGCAGGGTGTAGCTAAGGTTTGATCAAGAATATGTACAGAGTGTGTGATCACCTACTGTGTCGTGTGCGTGTTCTTGTATGTGACTCTTATTGACAAGGTCCCTGGTCTAAATCCCAAACCGAGCACAGCCCCAGATATGTCAATATAGTCGTGATACTTGTTTGTTACCATGCAGTATACAAAAGTCAAAGTCTATAAATTACAAACACCAGGAAGCTCTTTAAATGTGTTAAACCAACTTAATTTGTGGTTATTAAATTTGTAATAACCAAAGTAGAGTGTATCTATTGTTCTGATTTTGCCACCTTTTCTGCTGTGAGGTTATCAAATATTTGTCCAAAGTAGACTTTTAAAACTCACGATAAGATACTGATTCGTAAAAGCAAAAAAAAAAAAAAAAAAAGCAACCTAATTCTGCTCAACGAAGAGAGAATTGTTATTATCTGTCGAAGCATCTCGGTACAATATTGTGATCATTGAGCAGGATTTGCCATGGTTTTGGCATGGGTTAAAGGTTAAAGGTCAAAGGTTTTAACCCCACCAACAAGTACATTCAGTTGCCAACCTTGAATAGCTTTAGATAATCTTCATCAAATTTTCTTGCAGGTATTCACAACTATGCCCCAGAGCACCTGGAGAGGGCACTATCCTTCATGTCAAAGTTCAGCAGGAAGTACCCATTCGAAGAGCTGGTTGGAGTCGTCTACCCGATGTCTGATTATGAGAGTGCCTTCCAGAAAGCTAAGATTGGGTCATTCAGACGAGTGGGTTTAGACCCAAGCTTATACTCATAACTTTATCATTGTGAATGAAAGCCAACGCTGGGTCATTCAGATGAGTGGGTTTGGACCCAAGCTTATACTCATAACTTTACCATTGTGAATGAAAGCCAACGCTGGGGCATTCAGATGAGTGGGTTTGGACCCAAGCTTATACTCATAACTTTATCATTGTGAATGAAAGCCAAGGTTGGGTCATTCAGACGAGTGGGTTAATTTTTTTGACCCAAGCTTATACTCATAACTTTATCAATGTGTGTGAAAGGGTAAAGCCTTGCCGCTTTGTAAAATGGGTGCCTAAATACTGAAGCTTGTTTGATAGTAGCAACACTCATATTTATTCATATCTGCAGCTGCGTTGCTTAAATTAGCTCACTACATGCTACATGTGTATGTCAAAGATAAGTCTAATGAAAACGCCTTATACCAAAAGCAAATCATATCCAATGAGTTAATCTGACATGTATATATATTATTAAAGAATTCTAGTCAATATTGCCAACTAGGATATAATGTTGCCTTATAGCTGCATTCTTTAGCTTTGTAATAGGAATGGTTGCTGAGGCACATCTTTAATTGATGCATTAGAAATATAGCAGAACCATAATTCAAATACATAAACAGACTTTATTGATTTGATCCCAAGATTTCCTTTTCTTAACATACATATTGTTTTTAATATGATTTCATTCATTTGAAATATTCACTAAAATATTCTTGATATGCCCATTTTATCCATTCACATACATGTACTGAATGAAGCAATGAAGATTTTGATACAGCATAATTGATTATTTTACGCTGATGAAATCATGCATGTACTGTACAAATGTTATTTCACACTAGTATTAGGCATATGGTTGAATTCACATGATCAGAATGCAATATCAGAGTGTCTTTGCGATTAAATTTGTAAATGCCCGGTTCACTGTATGAATAGTGATTTGTGTCATTTGGTCAACACAGAAGGGTAGATGGGGATTGATATGCCATGTAGAAACATTGCCGACCTTTATGACTGTTTTAGTCTGTATGCATGCACACTGAAGTAATGCAGGGTATGCATAGTTTCAGCAGCATTTTATGTACAGAAAAGTGATAAAGATGTGTGTCTTTGGAAGGCACGTAAAAGCTATGATTTATTTACAGTGCCAAGATACATATTGATATTATTAGCAATATAATTTTGGGAAAACATGTTCTATTAGCTTTTGTCTAAGATCAGTTTCTGTTATATCCTTATTTATTTTGGATAATATTACACGAGATATGAATATGTGCTCTATGATATTAGGTATTGTTATTATTGGTGTATTTTCCTGGTAGCATTACAAACATTGGTACCAATTTACATATTGATTCTTCTATCAATTGTTTAGTTATAAGCTTTCTATATCCACCAACAAGAGCATACCACCAGGCTTTTTTTTTGGGGGTCAGATATTTAGTGAAAAGGGGTGTAATTGTCCTTTGGCAAGACATCGATCTACATTTGGCACACTCCACCCAGGTGAAGTTAATGGGGACCTGATAGGAATTTATTCCTTGAAACGCAGAGCGCGTGACAGCTACTCTGCTAAAGCCAGGGTAATTATACTGCATTCTTGTAGAGTGCTTAGAGACTTCTGATAGAGTCACTGTTAGGCGCTATATAAGCAAATATAATTATTATTATTGATCAAATTTCCTCCTACCAGTAATTTGAGCCACCAACAACATATAAGTAGAGGCTGAGAGCTGTGTATTAACAACAAGGCACAAACCCCGAGGGGATAAAACTTAAGATCTACAAGTGTATCTACAGACACTTGTACAGTTTGGAGATATTCTTTTGAGATACCAGTCCTTTATATGTAGACATTTTTAGTTTTTAAGTGGGTACATGATAAGTTTGATAGATTTTAGTTCTTTTATCTCATTTGAAGTACATGTACTTAGTGCTCAGTAAGTAATAAGAATTTTACTTCTAAATGCTCTGCTCTGTCCTATCACATATTTTTATTGCATATTTCAAATATGATGAATATACATGTATCATGCACAGAGAGTGACTGTTACCTTGGGTGTTTTATTCATAATTTTGAATTTAATCGTAATAGATTTGCATTTATAATCAGTAAAAAGTTTGCATTGATGATCAGTAAAATGTGTGCATTTTGGATCCAATTCTTTACTGTCAAAGTTGGAGGTTCATGCAAATGAGTGACATTGCCTTAAATCATTGATCAGTACATAACAAGCATATATGTGCAATATGAAATGTGATGTCTGTTTGAAATATTAGTGATTATTATAGTGCTTTTAACAATCTTGTTGTGAATGTACAGTATCAAGCCTCAAGCCTAGCCTACTGTATTTTAAATCTCTGCCTGCAAACAGGGCACTCTTTGCCATATTTTCTTATTCTTTGCACAATATAGTCAAGACATCAATTATGTGTATATCTTGTAATGAACAATAATTGTATTATTTTAATGTACTAAATTTAGATCATATTAATTTGTATAAAACTATTATTAGCATTTTATTACACCATATTGCTACAAAAAATCGATCAAATTTGATGAGAATTGTACACGTTTATAATTCACTTGTAATTTTACTTAGTACATGTTAGTCAAAGCTCCTGTAATCTTGTGCCAAATAGAAAACAGAAACATGATAAAGATTTCATTTCATCATCATCCTCATCATCATCATTTAGTGTCAATTTTTCATTTTTGTGATATAAGATGTTTCTATTTTTGAAAAATAAACATGTTATCTTTATGTAACACATCCAGTTCCAATATATGCAGAGTAACAGTATATTACAATTGATCCATGCATCGCATGAGTGGGCCTTTTGACAACGAACATCACACTTTTCTAATTTACTTGCTGCAATGGCTTCATTACATGAGAGAGATAACAATCGTTTTTATGATTCAAATGAAAATGAAATCTGTTTTAGTAGTGAATATTTGTATTACTTGTAGAAAACAGTAAGTACTGTACGTCCATGTTGTGTGAATGTGAACAGTAAAATCAAATAGGTATGTTCAGCAGTCAAAATGTTTCAATGTGAAGTTGTTGGCAGGAGGTACATGTATTTTGAGTACATTTTATGATACAACTTTGTGAAAAAACAAAACTCATTATGATTGATGTTTATACAACATGTATACTGAATAAAGCCTTTTATAAATGTAATGCTTCCTTGGAGAAATTTCAATTGTTTGAACACATTTTGGCTTACACCCAGTAAATAAAGATTGCGCAGATTTACTGGGTGTGTATATATAATTATATATATATATACATATATATAAGCCAAAAATGTGTTTAAACAATTTGAAATTTCTCCCAGGAAGCATTACATTTATAAAGTTATTGTCCTAATGGCGGACTAATGAATATTAATAAGTCAGAATGAATCAGGAGAGCTTGGGTATTTGTTTCTAGTTCATCGTGAATGTGCCCGATGGACCAGTGATGGCCTGGTGGTAGAGTCGCTGCCCAGCAAGCAGTAGATGGCAGGTTCAGATCCCGCTGGTTCCAAGATTTTTTTTGACTTGTTTTCGAGCACGCGATCTTTATTTACTGGGTGTAAGCCAAAAATGTGTTTAAACAATTGAATAAAGACTACGCATAGCATAGTCGAATGTAGGCACAAATTTGTTCATCCAAGCTCTGTTTTGAAGAACACTCTTCATAATTCACTTTAAGTTGATTGATTTATGATAGCTGTTGTATACGTCATGACCAAAGAACTGATTTGACCGACGAATATTATTCTTACGCATTCCTCTTATGTGAATGGGTGATTATTTGCATGATTATGTCAGCTACACCTAAGAGTCAGAGGTAACAAACAATGCCATGGCTATCTCACTGCCAGAAATGGTATTACATCATGTTTAAGATATTGTTCACCCAAGAAAAGTGCTGCCCGCCATAAATTTGCAACAAAATACGCTTCTACAATACAACAAATGTAAAGAGTTTGTGTGTACAATATGGAAATTAAATAAATTGAACAAAAGAGGTTAAGAAGATGTTGTGCTATGCAACCATATAAATTTAGTAGAGTATATAAAAATATATTTTCTGCCATGACTGTATAGAAGTGTGTGTTTCCCATATGGACTTTTTTTACATGGATATGCATTTAATATTTCTTGTAGACTAATATTTTGCCTTGTAGTTTCAACTCTTTCTCAGTTTCTATTTTTGTATGCTCATGCCTTGTGAGAGAAGTTTAAATGTATATTATAATATATGATATATAATAATATGTTATTTGATAGATTCTAATACTACCAATAAACTTAGAAGCAATATACATCAACAAAGGTCTGATTTATTTGTTTATTCAGTGAAAAAGTTGTTCCATGTTCATTGTGAACCCCCTCTCTCTCTCTCTTTCACTCCATTCCTCCCTCTCTCTCTCTCCTTCCATTCCTCCCTCTCTCTCTCCTTCCATTCCTCCCTCTCTCTCTCTGTCTCTCCCTCCATTCCTCCCCTCTCTCTCTATCTTTCACTCCATTCCTCCGTCTCTCCCTCCATTCCTCCCCTCTCTCTTTCCTCCATTCCTCCCTTCTCTCTCTCTCTCCTCCATTCCTCCCCTCTCTCTCCATCTCTCTTTCACTCCATTCCTCCCCTCTCTCTCTTTCACTCCATTCCTCCCTTTCTCTCTCTCTCTCCCTCCATTCCTCCCCTCTCTCTCCATCTCTCTTTCACTCCATTCCTCCCCTCTCTCTCTATCTTTGTCTCTGAATTGCCTCACAACTATTTCACTTTCATGTACAAGTCTGTACCACTCTCAAAGTTCTTGCAATCTCTCTCTCTTTCACTCTTTCTCTCTCTCCCTCCATTCCTCCCTCTTTTTCTCTCTCTCCTTCCATTCCTCCCTCTCACTCTCTCCCTCCATTCCTCCCTCTCTCTCTCCTTCCATTCCTCCCTCTCTCTCCCTCCATTCCTCTCTCTCTCTCTCTCTCTCCTTCCATTCCTCCCTCTCACTCTCTCCCTCCATTCCTCCCTCTCTCTCTCTCTCCTTCCATTCCTCCCTCTCTCTCTCCTTCCATTCCTCCCTCTCTCTCCCTCCATTCCTCCCTCTCTCTCTCTCTCTCTCTCCTTCCATTCCTCCCTCTCTCTCTCTCCCTCCATTCCTCCCTCTCTCTCTCTCTCCTTCCATTCCTCCCTCTCTCTCCCTCCATTCCTCTCCCTCTCTCTCTATCTTTGTCTCTGAATTGCCTCACAACTATTTCACTTTCATGTACAAGTCTGTACCACTCTCAAAGTTCTTGCAATCTCTCTCCCTCTCTCTCTCTCTCTCTCTCTCTTTCTGTGCTGTCTCTCATTGTCTCTCCCAATCGATGGCTGTTATACATCTAAAACAAAATACAATTTACAAGTGCATATCTTTCAGATCTTTGTTATATTACGTTTTACAGCAGTAGATTATCTAGCTGTAGATTACAATGCTATTAAAAACTTACTGAAATTTCACCTCTGTAAAGTTGCCCGTTTGGGAGAGATTGAGGCCTACCCTACTCCCTCACCCCCCACACCACCCCTTTTTCAAAGTTTGACTAGCACTTTTACAAATAGAAGTAAAATTTGGCATGGCCTTGAAAATTGTATAAATGAAAGAAAAAGATCTGATCTTCCCTTTCATATCAAGGCACTTTTGTTATATATTTATAATAGTTAATGCAAGTTATATAAATGCATAAAAAACAGGCCTCCTCCATTTCTTATTCATAATCATATAATGCAAAATCCTGTGGATTACATTTTTGTGACCCAAAATGCCTAATTTAGGCATTCATACTTCAAAATATATTTAATGCAAATCTTATCCTTTTGGAGCTTTCCAAGTATCTATAATATATATCAGCCATTATGTCTCGTTATGGTTCACCGATTAGTTTGTAATAACAAGTGGAATATCATAGAGCTATCACCCCCCCCCTGAAAATAACACATGTCATACACTTCCTGTTGCCTAAGCAGTAAGTTTCTGCATGCAGATTGCAGAAGATATTATAACTTCCTGCAGTTGGTCCAGATCTAGTCATAGATGAGGTATGTAAGCACGTTTCTGCATGTGTGGTGCTGCATCAGATAGTACACATGAGGGGGTACTGATTCTTCTACACAACCATATACATGTACATATCTGGACCTTCGAAATATACCTGATACCGATTAGTTTAGACACGTGGATAGATTGTTAAAACATGTCCCATGTCAAGAGATGGAACAAAGTGCCATTGTGTGTTTTCAATTTTTCATTCACCTCCTCTCCATCCTTGTCTGGGATAGCACTGCTGCTGATAATGATTGAAGTTCATGCCTCTTGCAAGAAAACTGCTCCTTCAATCACCATCTTCCTCCTGTCCATCATTCGATCCTTCTTCTTCCTCATCTGCATCTTCTTCAGACTCTTCATCATCACTGTCAACTGTTCCTCCTCGGTAGCTGAAAGAGGAAAAAGATGGATATCAATAGAGAAATATTGAAACGTTTTGCATGATGATAGTGAAGACCACAACAATATTAAAAAGGTGCAGTTATTTTGTTTTGTTTTCTTAAAGAGAAGGTCGAGTTCTGGGAAGAGGTGAAAAATAACTTGTGAGCGAATATCATTGTATTATGCAAGTGTGGAAGAACATCAGATAAAAAATGTTCCCTGAAAAGCATGGCTCTTCAAATGCCTTAATATTCTAAATATGGCATGTAATATCATAACAAGTGAAACGCTCTCGGCGGTCTCGCCTGCATTACGCAATTCGATATGATGAAAAGTTGAGGTTGGGACATTATTTTTATAGGCGGGGTGGCCCATTTGCAGACCCCCGAAAATGAAATCCTCTGAATATAATAAGCATTTTGAAGTGAATATTGATTACGAATCATCAGAAAAATTATTTACTGTATCATAAGAATACAATATAATGAGATTTAGTGTATGGGTAAGACTACAAATGTTTCAATGCTTGTCAGTAATTTACAAATAAAGTTATCTAATAAACTTTTTAAGAAAAGAGGATTTTCAGCACTTTGTGTAAAAACAATTGGAAGGTAGAACCCATCTACATCACATCACGTCTCATTAGCATAATGAGAACATTATTATGAGATATACTCCAATATATATTATCCAAACATCAATATTGTCACCTAGCTGTAACTGATCATGTACATACTAGGCCTGGGATCGAATACTAAAATTACTATTAGAATATTCATGGGAAAGTACTCGAATGATTTGAATATTTACTTTCATGAAATATGAAAAATAACAACAATTTATTTATTAATTCTCATATTAAATTTTGATAACATAATCCAAGTCTACTGACCTAAAATGACCTTTGACCTTGACTTTGTGACCTGGAATTTGTGTCACATGATTTGTGATACTTGATAGCCCTTGGGTACAAGTTTCATGGAATTTGAACAAACACTTTTGAAATTATGCTAAAATTTCAAAATCTTGATGTTGATGCCACAACAAAGTCTAAGTTTCCAGACCTGAAATGACATTTGACCTTTACTTTGTCACCTAAAAGACTAATAACATGATTGGTGATACTTGATAACCCTTATGTTCAAGTTACATGGAATAGGAATGTATACTTTCAAAATTATGATAACAATTAAAAAATCTTAGCCTGATGCCACAACATAGTTAAGTTTGTTGACCTGAAATGACCTTTGACCTTGACCTAGTGGGCTGAAATTCTACTCACATGATTGGGGATACTTGATAACCCTTTAGTCTAAGTTTCATTGAATAAGAACTTATACTTTCAAAATTATATTACAAATTCAAAAACTTAACCTCAGGTTAAGTTTTTGATGATGATGCCACAACATAGTCTAAGTTTGTTGACCTGAAATGACCTTTGACCTTGACTTTGTGACCTGAAATTTTCCTCACATGATTGGGGATACTTGATAACCCTTTAGTCCAAGTTTCATTTAATAGGACCTTATACTTTCAAAATTATATTAACAATTCAAAAACTTAACCTTAGGTTAAGTTTTGATGTTGACGCCGTCGCCGCCGTCACCGGAAAAGCGGCGCCTATGTCTCGCTTTTTGCTACGCAGGCGAGACAAAAATCGAGACAGATTTTTATGCCACATGTTCGTGTAGTCCCATATACATCTATCTGTGTACAGGGCTTGTAACTTTACCAAGACTGGGCCAAATTTCTTATCATTTTGATGATTCCAGAACCTTGCAGTACACACCAATACTTATTTGCTAGATGATCAACCTTTTCTGATCGATTCCACAACGTTTCTTTCACAATGCAATCGCATGACCAGAACTCAACTTTATCATTAAAGGCTCACTAAAATAACTAGAAAAGTCACAGTAAGAGAGATGTAGAGTGCGGACTTATTTGGCCATCTTTTAGATCTTAAAAATAGAAATGTTCGAAAAGAGCCATTGATTTGGGGTTCAATAAACTACACGTATCGTTACAAAATAAAAGGGAAAGGAAAAATGTAATTTCAGACATGAGACATTCTACGTTCTCCCCCTTTTTTTCATCATAATATTATACTAACTGTGGGTTATGATAGAGTATGAAAGAAAACAAAATCCCATGTAGGGCCAGTGCCTACACTCTTTACACCTCTCAAACATGTAAACAGTTTTTACTTCCACATGGTGTTAATGTATAAAATTTCCCAAATTTGATAATATACAGAATGGTGTCTCATACAAAGAAACCAAGCATGACCTAAGAAATGTAGTCTAGAAACATAGTCTTGCCCTAAATCATACAGATATTTTCCTATTGTGGATCTAAAATATTGAATCACCAATTGACTTTATGTACATGTAGATCAAACACACTCAACCCATTTCAAAATGACCTAAAAGAATGGATACTAGATTTTGGTAAATGTTTGATGTAGACAGGAAAGAGCATTTAAATGTAACATTCCGAAATGGGAGAGGGTGTTTGATATCTAATCTTTTGTGTTAGATACTCACATACCGGTACATGAATGTTATATAATTTTTGTGTGTTTTGTCTGGACCTCTAGAATGAGCAGAGCATCTTTAAATGGCTCTGAATAGAGCTGTCCAGCCATTTTTAATTATTGATTTGTAAATTTCATATATTTATATTTATGTATTTGAATTATATTAAAAAAAGCTAAGCCGAACCAACCCAACAATACCTTCCTTGCGGGACATGGGGAATGAAATCACCCATTTGCATGTGTAGCCTTTCTGTCAATCTATCAGCTGCGTGCTTGGCAACTAAAACCTACAAGAGAAAAGTAGAAAAGGAAAAAATGTACATGTTATAACAATAATGAATACTACATAATAACAGTAAAATCAATAATAACAAAATATGTTTAATTCATAAGCCAACTTGACATGAGTAATGTGCTCAAGGCTCAAGCTTAAGAACTTTTAGACAGAAA
This sequence comes from Mesocentrotus franciscanus, assembly GCA_037976565.1. Lineage (NCBI taxonomy): Eukaryota > Metazoa > Echinodermata > Echinoidea > Camarodonta > Strongylocentrotidae > Mesocentrotus > Mesocentrotus franciscanus. The sequence continues at coordinate 33,027,634 of CP137675.1, forward strand.
TATGAGTATAAAGTATAAATTTGTTATACACATTGCATTAAGCTGTGCTGTGCTGTTAATGAAACTCCTGCCGTCGAGATATCACGCGATATCGACTATTAAAAGAGTGACCCACTATCCAAGGATTTTTTGGTAAGGTAGCTTAGCCAAATATAGTAGCATGAAAAGACATATCCGGAACATAAAAGGATAATTTTTAAATCATAATTTTATCCCATAGAATTAGAATCACATTGTTGGGTTATGTAGCTGGTAAATACATGTACTCGATCTCAATGAGGCTTGACGTTACCTAAACTTTCATTGAGATGTGTCAAAAAAGAACTTTTAGTTAAGAAACGTCACCAATTATTATGCCTTCTGCATTCCGAACGCGTCTTATGGTGCCACTTCATTTCCCAAGCTACCTAATCTATCATGAGTAAATGTATTCTTGTTATACCCTATAAATCTTAGCCTTCTTCTTGAGTGCACAAGTATAATTTCTGTCATAAATAAGTATCAAGTACATCTTTATATCATAATTACACACAATGACAACATACTGACCTCAGCATGTTTCTTCTGTTCCTGGAGAAGGTTGGCAGACTCTTTGAATTCTACAACCTGAACTTCTTGATTCCTGAGTGGTGGGAACACTGCCGATGACATTTCAGCATCTCTCTGCTCCATCGATGATCTATCATGTGAACTTTGACCCCTTACAGGAGAAGGCTCAATAGAAGGCCTTGGCAAGCCATCAGGTATAACGGTTGATTTTAAGTCCTTGTTCGGCTTAAATTTCTCTCGCTTTTCTTCCTTCCCAAACCTTGTCAGGCTTGATAAATCTATAGAGTTGGGCAGTGCATCAGAGTCTGTATTTTTCTTTTCCGTCACAGTAATTCTTGCTTTTGATTGGTCAATAGATGTTCTTTCTTTCACGGAACCAATGGTGGAATCCTCTTGTCCAAGGTCCATTTTCTCAAAGAGTTTGGCAGCTCTTTCCACTTCCTCACGCTCCTTTATTAATAATCTCAACTTCTCAGCAAGGCTTTCCACTTTTGCCCCTTTGTCTTGTAATCGTGACAAGAATTTCCTGATAATAAGAAATAATAAAATTTGAAATAAAAGAATATATCCAGATTCATATGCTTTGACACCCTGAAAACAGTTTTTATCATAACTACATAGCTTTGACCGAATTCTCTTTTGTTGTGTCCCTAATATAATTTCATCTTTCTAATTCATTTCAAATTTACAATTGGTGTTCAGTGTACATATTGTACAAAGTTATATTCATACAAATGGATCGAAACAAATACATACACAAAATATCTACATGAATATCTGAAAGTGAAACAGTACATACGTATGTATGTATGTACATGTAGATACTTTAAGATTCATAACTCTTCCAGATGAGTCATGAATCTAAATTTTGACTCTTTCTTGATTTCTAAATTTCTACAACTATTCATCCTACCTATTAACTAGAAGTTTCTCCTGCCTGGCCAATAAATCCATCAGCTCTACAGTTGTCTTCTTATTCAAATCACTCAAGTCTCCTTGCTTCTCTTTTTCTGTCCCCTGTCGAATCATGATGCAGCTGATGAAAGTCTGATCCTTTGATAAACCTCGACTCTGAAGTCAGTTGGAACATTGGGAAAAAAATACTCAAATTTTAGAGAAAAAATGACATGTTCAAAATATCTCAAAATTTAAAGAATGAATTACTGGTAAAAATTAAAGAAAAGCTTGTATCAGACTACAATGTATGCATTGTAAAGATGGAAGATGCAAAGATCATTTGATGCAAATTCTATGAAATTTGTCCACAAATCTTTTCAGAATATTGTTCTAATTTGTTACTTTAAAAATATATGTAAAAGCCATACAATCTGTAACAATCCATAATGAATTCAGAACACAACAATAACACACGTTTCAGGTAACAAATCCTTACTCTGGGTTACTAGGATGCCTCTTTTCAATTGCTATTAACAAAGGCATGCTGTGTTCTGAATTCATTTTAAAACACACAGATAAAGATTTTAAGGCCTTAATTTGTCAAAAAGCTGAAAAATAAAAATAAATTAAAATTGTTAAATTAAATATTCATGGCATTATTTTGAAATATATAATTATATAACAAAATTAACTCAAAATACATTCAACAACCTTCAAATTTACAGTGTGTAAATCTCAAATTGATGAGTAGTTTTAATTACCACTCCTGTAAACTGTCCATCCCGTTTAAAGTTAGACTTCTTGCATTGTATTTGTAGGAGTGCTGTAAACAATGGGGTCATAACCACAAAGGTTTCCAGTCATATTTCTCCTTCTTTTCTTCTTCTTCTCCTTCTTTTTCTTTTTCCAACTCTGATCTCCTCCCACTCCTCCTCCTGTTCCTTCTTTCTCCTTTTTCTTCTCCTCCTCCTTTTCTTCCTCTCCTCTTCTATTTTCCCCCTCCTTCTTCTCCTTTTCTTCCCCTTCCATCCTTCTTTTTGTTCTTCTTCCTCTTCATTTTCTTTTTCTTTATTCTCGTTTTTCTACTTACTCCACCTTCCCCTTTCCTTTAAAAATAAAACTAGTTTTCAACTCATTTTTATTTCCTTCTCCTTCTCCTCTTTTCCTTCTTTTTCTTCTCCTCGTCCTTCTTTTCTCCTTCTTCTTGTTTTCCTTCCTTTTCCCATAACATAGATATAATAGTACTAGTAGTAGTAGACCCTCGTTAGTAGCATTCCTAGGCTCCTACAATGCATGAAGTCTAACCGTAAACGGGTTTAGTCAATAATACTCAAGCTCAAGCTCACTAGACACTAGGCATAACCCCTCCAGTCTGAGAACAAACAAAATTTCGCACGTCTGGGACCGAACTAAACAAACCACCGTTCGAGCAAACACTTTCATTTCTCACATTCGATCATAATAATCAAATAAATCATCCATCTTGTACACAAAATATACAGCTTAAGAACAAAACACTACTTACATAAGGTTTTTCTTTCCAATATTTGGTGTAATCGGTTGATATATAGACTATATCGTCTATTTTGAGCAGAAAGAATCGTTGAGAAAATAATTATGAAGATAATGAAGGTATTGGCGACGGCACAAATCATATTGGAAAAAATTTAATGCTAGTCGTAAAAGTGAACTGTGACATTCAAGAGTGCATGCATCCGTGTTTTAAAATACCCTTTTGGCATTTTCTATCATGAAACCTTTCATTCAAAATATAATGAAATAAAGAATTGGCTACTACAAAGTGCTTTAATTATGTAAAATAGATACCCAGAATGTAGACAAGGTATCTTAAATTTGTTCTGAATGTGAAATCTCCTTATCAGTCTTAGTCTAATTAAATTCCTTTCCAAAATGACACTGAAATTCTTTTTATCATAAGACAATTAGTTATATTGGAATTCATTGAAGCCAAAAATGAAAATGGGGGGGGGGGATTCTATATGATCATCATTTGAGCATCTCTTTGAGACAATTATATAAAACAAAAAATAACCAATACTTGATCCTTTATTTTCTTCATGATTACAACAAATGTACTTCCATTATAACAATTTTGCTTTCAAGCACTAACTTATTACAACAAATTTAGAATATTTAAACCTGTCTTTTCAATGATTTTATTGTTTAAAATCCAAAGTGTATCAATCATATCCCTGAACTAGAATAAATGTGGAACATGGGAGTGTCGGGAGTGTCGTAGTTGAGTGGTTTAAGGCGCTTGACTGGAGATGCGAAGGTTGAGGGTTCGAATCCCGAAACGGCACTAATATCCTTTGGCAAGATATTAACCTGCACTTGCTACTCTCCACCCAGGTGTTAAATGGGTACCCGGTAGGATGCGACCGTCATTGTTGGTAAAACAGTTTTTGAGCGTCAAGTAATGCCTGGCTGGAATGCTCCCCAGGAAGTGGAGATTGTGCACACAGTGTGTGCGGGCAACGCTGAATCCAATGACCGGGTAATAGTATATCTGTAAAGCGCTTAGAGACATTAGTAATAAGTGCTATATAAAAGCTGAATATTATTACTATTATTAACATGTTTTTAGTAAAACGCTTGGATTCTAGAATATAAGAAAGTATTATAATGGACTCATAGGAAAACAGGATATTGCGAGGATTTTGTTCTTACTGATTTACATAACGTTCAGATTAAATACAAGGGGCCTAGAAAGAACGATAAAGCAGAAAACAAAGACAGAGAGACAAAATGACAAAAAGACAAGAGAAATATATAACAGTACATGGATATTGTAAATTTTTTACATTATAAGAAATTTTATTTCAATTTCAATATTCAAAAGTACTGAATCTGGATTGATACAAAAAAACAAAATATAAATAAAAATGTGTAAAATACATAATGGTCCTTTACATTACTAAGTACTAAACATTTTGATGATTTGTTTAATAAACTTAAGGTACAGAAGATAATTACTTAAATATAAAAGTTCAATACTTGGCAGGCTAGGCATATTGTACTCTTTTTTGGCAAATTTTTTTTCAGTTTGAAGCACATTTAATTTTTCATCATATTTGAGGATACAAGATTAATATTCATTAACTTTTTATATGCCACACAAATACCCCCTGTGCCACATTGTATTTATCATGGGATAGATATACCCCAGGCTTCAAGATAAGTCAACTGCTTCCAGTGTATGATTAATCTATACTGGTGTTAAGGTTATCATGGAGCTAATCAATTTTCAAATTGGTAATTTTTCAAAGCCATTGGCCCGAATTCACAAAGGAGGTTCAACTTTAACCCATGGTTTAAATCGTCATTTACATAACCCATGGTCTAAAATTAGCGCAAAATAAGCGTGACACAGTCAGAGGTCCAATATTAGACGCGCGCAAGGCAAGGCACGCCTATTTTGCGCTAATTTTTAAACCATGGGTTATTTAAATGAGGGTTTAAACCATGGGTTAAGTTAAACCTCCTTTGTGAATTCGGGCCATAGTGTTGCACAAAGCAATCCTTCTGTAGACTGGTGCCTATTGTCTTGTGCAAAATTGTATGTGTAGCAAACCAGCGACTGTGCAGAGAGGCGAAGAAAGCAACCCAAGTGTTTAGTTATAAAAACCAATACAGCCTGTTTAGTACACATTCTTATGCTTTTACTTGGCAAGGAACAAACCAACTTTTAATAAAGCACCATTCTAATAAAGGTCATAACCGATATGGATGAATTAAACAGCCCCCAAAAATAAATCCTTAATAATCTAGTCCCTCGAATAGGGATGTAAGTCATCAGCCCCCTCTGGATAACTTATCTTAATACTTGTTCTCTTACCAATCACATAAATAGTAAACAATCATGCAATACTCATCTTATGCTTTTACTGAAATAAGGTCACATAATGTAAAATCTGAAACTTCACCAATTTTACAAATGGTATAACATCATTAATGCTGCATAAGGTTGCTAAATCTCACATTTATGGATAATACAACAAATTGAATAATCATGAATGACAATTGTTTTTTCTGGAACTGTTTTGACTCTTCCTTTTTCTCTTCCTATAACTTATCTTTCAAGTCTATTTGTCTTTCCTTTGACCACTTTTCCTTGAATTCTAAATCAAATTACATGTATAAGATTCATTTAAATGTTTTGATATACAAATACCTGTAATACATTTCTGCTTTGAAAAAACAAAAACTCTATTTCAGAAAAAATGACAATGAAAAAACTTATTTGTTGATTACAGCCAATCTTTCCAAATACATTGCACTATTTCCTGCTAATACCACAATTTACCGGATAACACTAATACACTAATATACATGTATCACATGGATTTACAGAGCACTTTTCCAGAAGTTCGGAAGAGTCTAAATTAATAAATACTGATACCTAATTTTTTTAATAGTCTATAAAAATCAAATAAAACAAACAGCACAAGATATAAACAAACATGTGATAAGGAGCCTTAGCCCAGCACAAACTATAAGATCCGACTACAATCTAATTTTGGAAGAATTAGTACAGTCAAACTTGCTCTAGTCACCACCTGTCTACAAAGACCACTTTTTTTGTTTCCCTTGAAAAAATTTCTCATTGAAACATGGACTATTAAAAGGAACCTGTCTACAAAGACCACCTGTCTTCAAAGACCACTTCTTGTGTTTCCCTTGGGCAGTTGCTATAGACAGGTTTGACTGTAATAGCATTTGATACAAACGTTTAAACTTGTAAAATCTTAATGATCCATGATTTGCATAGTAAAAATGATGAAAGACTATCCAATGAAAATATCATATTAAACTTTATATCGATGGAAAGCTGCATGAACGTAGAATACAAATATAAAGGCATTAAAAAAATTCCCTTTCAGTATTGCACAAAAGCAAATTAAAACCTAATTTTCTGCACCCCTCCAATTGATAGCTATTCTTTAGGTCGACAACCTCTGATTTTCAAAGCTTTAGATTTTGAGTTTTCAGAGAGTTCTTACTCCTCTGACGGACACTAAAATAGCATATAATTGACATTATTGTAATCTATGGCTTATAAGCTTTTTGTTGATATATAATTCATCTATTTTATTTTTCACTTCCGACAGATTCTTTAAGGATACATTGTAAAATCATATACAAAGTTTACAAACACACTTGGTGAATCTGTGCTAATAGGTCAGTACTGATATATCAAGATGCATACATTTGCTCTGGCAAGAATTACAAATGACTATATTTTGTCAGAGATATAGAGTAAAGGCTGGAGTTGAGATTGTCTTTTAGGTAAGCTTTAAGGTTAAGATTTATTACATTTAGAGTTGCCTCCAGAATTAAAGGTAGAAATTGACCAAGGAGCCATTGTCATTGGAGAATAAAGAGTACAATCAGCTTTAAAATTCCCCTTGCTACACTACACTTGTAGGTCAATCCAACTTTTGTAAATACGAGATCACTATCTATGCGAATCTCAAATTGGCAATTTGGTCAGTGGATTGTGACATTGTCCTGGATATTGGTCAATGGATTGGGACATAGTCCTGGAGAATTCTACCATTTGTCATGTACAAAAATATCATTAATTTCTGTTTTTCTCTTAAGTGCCTTCTCCCATTCTAAATAGAACTAGATGGATCTTCAACTGCGACGAAAGTTGTCCGGCACTACCTTACATTAGCATTACAAACTCAGCCAATTTGAAGTGCCCATATGTATAGTGATTACAACTTTCAACATTTCATACTTTTCTCGTATTCCGTCCGATTTCATTCAAACTTTCACCAGTCTGCTTCATTGATGTTTTCTGCTTTCCTCGATGTAACTCGATCAACCATGGTACAGCCACAGAGCAAAGACCATTGAAATAAGAGCCGTGTAAAAGAAGGAATTCAGTTGGAGAGAGAAGACTAGCACTGATAATATTGTAGCAACCAACATGGCCGTGGCTATGATGAAGAGGCGGATAATGCTGTTTCCATGCTTCATGAGGTATGCCTGGATTAAACCATTCACTGCCTGCAAACAACAACAACAAAAATAGAAGACAATTTGGGATTAATATGAGCTGGGATGCTATGAAATCTGTATACTGTTGTAAATATGCACCAAGGAACCTATGACTGAGAACTCACAGGGAAATGATAGCGTACAGGATTTGTGAAAGGCTTATTTACTTGTACGTGTACTCATACACGTGGCAGGCATGGATCAGACTGCATTAAGTTGACAAAATCTGGGTGAACAACATTTTGTTCGGTTTTGGGCTATCCCAAGTCTGTAAGCTATAGAATGGGTCTCCTTTTCATAAACTTGTATAAACATAGCAGAATGATAAGAATTCAGTAGATACAATATACTGGTACTTAGAGGGATCCGTAACTTTGTCTCAGATTCTGAAACAAAATCCTGGATTTAGCTCATGCTGCAATGATAATTATAAACCTTTAGGTCAGTCAGGAACACCATGACTTTTACAAGCCGATCGCCTGTCTGATTATCAAGATATTTATGATTGGAAATCGAAACCAAATTTTGCATTTTCCTAACGGTTTTCATAACACTACAGTCTATTGGGGAAAACGAGTATGGTAAAACCGGTCACTCAAAGATTTGTACTTTTTTGAGGCACTTCTTGATCACTTTGAAGCGCGATTTTTTTAGGGCTTCAAATATATTACACCATATCACAGACACTGATAACACGTAGGGCCGTGCATCTCAGATTTGACATTGTTAAACGATGCCTTTAACGCTATTCAAATTGGATGAGCTAGATCATGCTTTGGAACAAGGTAAGCATCCTATTGCCGAATAGGTGTAGTTATCCTAGAATCATAGTTTACCTGTGTAAGAATAACAACCACTGTCCAGTGACTGAAGCCATGGAAGAATCCTGAGTTTTGGTCTGATGAGGTAGTCACGACGTACCCGATGAAGTTAAATGCAATGCCATACATGTAGATGTAAGCATTTTGTTGACTCAATGATACCTGCAAGAAATTAAAGCATGTTAGACTATTACACTAAGACATTTGCATTCATGATGCAATTCTATTCTCAGGTTATATCTTCTGCGGAGAGAGCCGAAAGGATGCTAAGTCCTATACTTTCATACACAGTAAATGTCCTTCTGGCTCTAAACAGACGATATGTTTCAAGCTTCTCAAGTCTATACACATCTAGTGCAATGCAGTGAGCAGAGAGAGAGAGAGAGAGAGAGAGGATGGGGTGTGTTAATCATTTTTCTAATTATCCTATGTGATCATTGTCTATCTTCAAAAAGCATCTTTTCCTGATGATCAAATATTCTAAAAGATTAAGAGCATTGAAAATATTGTGTTCTCAATAATAAAATAATAATATTATCTTACCCTTGTCAAAAGCATCAGAAGCCAGGGCATCTTTAGGTTATTTTGAGATGGGGGAGGGGGGGTTGCACTAATACACCAACAAATTAAAAACACAAAACAGAAAGGGCCAAATATTTCAAAATCTACCAATGCAGGTAATATTTATGATTTTCTAACACCCCTGATGCCCCTGTCTAGAAGATTGATGACCCTAAACATCAATTCCTACTAACAACATCTATTATTTGTATATTTCTCCATTAATTCTACACTTTGCGATGATTATTAGCTTCCTTAGTGAAATATCATTGTATGCCCTACCTGTTTTTGCTTCTTGAGGATGTACTCTGTGTAGATCCCTGCCATACCAGAGATGGTACAGTAAGCTAACAACATAAAAAGGCCTGATAGAGTGATGTAAACTTCACTGGATGGCTTCATGCTCTGTCGTGAAGCAATAGCTCCAAAACTGCCAGGAGAAAACAGGAAAAAGAATATCATTATTCAATATTGCAGTAAAGACATGTAAAGATAATACAGGCAAATTTTTGGGGTGGAGTGACATACGAAGATGTAAAGTTGCAAATATTAACCCATTGGCTTGGGGAATCGAGTGATTCCTAATTGGAAAATCGCGTTGAAAAGAGCCATACTGAAGCTTTTCGTCTTGCACTCATTAGAGTAAAACACAAGAATGAACAGAAAGCCGAAATCGAGCAATATAAACAGAAACTAAAAGGAACAAGGCACGAAATATAACGAGCTCTGATTGGCTGTCTAAGGTAACAGTAAATTAGGCTTATTGCCAGCCGGTTATTACGGGATAATCGCTAAAATAATACAAGCGTCCAAACAAACTATTTCTGTCTGCATAGAAGAGGGTCGGTCAACTGAATGTATGTGGCTTCGAGCATGCGCAGATGAGTAAAGTTTCTCGCTCGGCTGAGAACCTTGAACCAACAGTATTGTTCAGCGCAATCTTGGTTGTTCTGCAAGTGGTGAGCGATGGCAGAGTTGGCGTTTTCAAGTGATTCCTGTATTCCTAATTTCCGTTAGCCTATGGGAGAGACAGATTTCAGTAGTCAGAGGGTTAACAATGTTTTAGGGACTGGCCAATTGGGAAAGAGGTAGAATGATTACTTCACAATAATAATAATAATAATAATAATAATAATAATAATAATAATCTTTTATAGTCCACTCCAAATTTTATTAAACTGAAAATGGAAATTCTTTGTGCCCAATTGATCTTGAGCCCGGCAGCCACTGAGCAGCGCCAGATCGACATTGCTCTATCCCCTTATTGTTGAATGCCAAACAAGGTAGCAGCGACTCCCATCTTTTAACGTCTTTTGGTATGACGCGGCCGGGGTTCGAACCCACGACCTCCCGGTTGTGAGGTGGACGCTCTACTGACTGAGCTAACACACCGGTTAACACAATGGATATCTGAAGCAAATTCACTTGATTTTACTGCACGGCATACACCACAAAACTATACTTCATGAAAGCTGTCACAAATACCTGGAACAGTGTATTGAAATGAAAATCTCCTTTTTATGTAATGGTTAAAATTGAGTAATTCTCACTAGAATTGTCTTTTTTCTTGCAAAATTATCCTGCCTGGAGATTTGACGAAGAGATATTTGCACTTTGTTCACAAGTTGCTTCTGTTTTATATATCTGTCCATACCCCCCTCCCCCACCTCCCTCATCACTGAAGTGAAAATATAGCACCCTTTCACATGTGCTTTAAAGGTTCCTACCTATTACACATGCTCCCGATGAAGAGAACAGCTATGGCCAACCACTGCTTGGTAGAGAGCCGGTTTTTCAACACCACCCTGTACAGGATAGCTGTTATAGCTATCTTAATTTTGCTCAAGACCTGTTGGGTGAAAGGTCATATAAAAGTAGTGTATGGAATTATAAAAGACAAACGTGTACATTAACATATATTTTCAATAGTTCTTTAGGCTTATCTGAATTCTTCAGCATGAAGTGAGTTCCATAGTTAACCAGATCTAGATATCTAAACATAGCACAATATAAAGAAAGTGATTGTTTTGAAGAAGACAAAGAACCTGCCTCCGAAGACAAATTTCTTTTAGTAAGTACATTACTGATTTAGTCATATACAAACTCAAAATACTCTGTATTTAAGTGGCCATCATTTCAAAATGAATGGTTAGAAACATATATTGACATACAGTACTTATTTTTCATCATCATGGCACTTTTTTATGATGTACACTTATCTCTTTATTTCTAATTTTTTTTAAAGGTCAAAGAGTTCACCTTAACTGATGTTATTGTTGTCCTATAATTGCACAAAACCAAAAACCAAAAATCAAAAGTAATTACAACTAGACATTTAATTCGTCATGAGGACGAATTAGGTGGTCTGTCTACAATTCTTATGATCATGCTCATCTTCAATTCAATGATCCAATATAATGATGTTAATGTAAAATGATGTATTAAGATATGAATTGATGAATGAAGTACTGATGAACTGATAGATTGAACTGATGTGAAATGAACTGAATTGATGAGCTAAACTGAAGTAATAACTAAACTGATGAACAAAATATTGAGAAATGATTATGATCAAGATCATGATCATAATGAAATTTGATGAAAATATAGAGATAGAGAAGGAAAGAGGGAGATTGGTTATAGTCATGTAAAAATACATGAGCTGGACCGAGGGATGAAAGAGGAATCAGAATGCATACACTTGGAAGGAGAGAGGAAAGGACAAGGAAACATGGTAGGGGTGAAATAAGAATACAAAGGGCACAGCAAAGAGCTAGAGGAAATTAAGGAACATCCTATAAGACATAAAAGAGGGAGAGCGGGAGCCAAAGGCGGGAAAAGTAGAGGGTGAGAGAGTAGAGAAGAGAGAGGCAGAGACAGCTAGGGAGACATCAGAGCAGAAGAAGAGGGAGGCAGAACAAGAGAGGGAGAGGGAGACAGAGAGAGGGAGAGGGTGAAATAGAAGAGAGAGAGAGCGATGCAAAGCTGACAAACGGCCTTGGCATATTCGCTATTTCAACTTTCAATTTAAAATTTCTACATGATTCCAACATCTGATCAAAAACGGAAGGCGCACTTCCGATAGCTCATAGTATCAGCTATAACATACTTAAATTGGGGGAGAATAGAGCAAAAATAAGCGAGATACTACTCACAGAACAATGTCATATAGATTCATTATGTGAACGAAATTCGACTTCCGTAGACATAACATAACATAATGTGACCTTTAATTGAAATTTTCACTATGATGACGTCATCAAAACGAAAAGTGAGGGTGACTTATCTTGTAGAGAATTGTCTTAGCTAGAACATATCAAAATTTGGGAGAAAAAAGAGCTCAAAGAAGCTAGATGGTGCTCAAAGATTTATGTTATGTAGATTCATATGATGCATGTGAACGAAATTCACTTTCATAGACATAACACGCAAATTAAGAAAATTCTGACATGTCGCCTTTAATTGAAATTTTCACTATGATGACGTCATCGAAACGAAAAGTGAGGGTGACTTATCTTGTAGAGAATTGTCTTAGCTACAACATATCAAAATTTGGGAGAAAAAGAGCACAAATAAGCTAGATAGTGCTCCAAGATTAATGTTATGTAGATTCATATGATGTGAACGAAATTCACTTTCATAGACATAACACGCAAATTAAGAAAATTCTGACATGTCGCCTTTAATTGAAATTTTTACTATGATGACGTCATCTAAACGAAAGGTGAGGGTGACTTATCTTGTAGAGAATTGTCTTACCTACAACATATCAAAATTTGGAAGAAAAAAAGCACAAATAAGCTAGATGGTGCTCAAAGATTAATGTTATGTAGATTCATATGATGTGAACGAAATTCACTTTCATAGACATAACACGCAAATTAAGAAAATTCTGACATGTCGCCTTTAATTGAAATTTTCACTATGATGACGTCATCTAAACGAAAAGTGAGGGTGACTTATCTTGTAGAGAATTGTCTTACCTACAACATTTCAAAATTTGGAAGAAAAAAAATCACAAATAAGCTAGGTGGTGCTCAAAGATTAATGTTATGTAGATTCATATGATGTGAACGAAATTCACTTTCATATACACAACACGCACGTTAAGAAAATTCTGACATGTCGCCTTTAATTGAAATTTTCACTATGATGACGTCATCAAAACGAAAAGTGAGGGTAACTTATCTTGTAGAGAATTGTCTTAGCTACAACATATCTAAATTTGGAAGAAAAACAATCAATATTTACAGAGATACAATCAATTTTCCATAAATATGCGGACGTCATAATATGCAAATTCGTATTTTGAGTTCCAAGGCCTTTATGATGACGTCACGATATTTGTACTGGCAAATGAGACATGAAATCATATCTCCAATTCATACTCTATCCAAATATGAAAAAATTGAGAGGAATTCAGGCATTCTGACGAGCTATGGCGGATTTTATATAGACATGTTTTTACCACTTTTACATTATATTGCCCATTGACGCGCACGAATTTAAAAGTTTGACGCACGCGTGGTGCATTATAGAAGGTCGAGAATGACTGGAAATAGTTGAAAATTGTCAAAAATAGTGTCAGGAATACAAACCATGCGAAAAAAAGGCGTTACGATGTGTACGTGCTGCGCGCGCATAACGCGCGCGAGGACGCGCACGGACGGAAATTTTGAAATGCTTAAAATGACCTGATTCGTACTCGTTTAATAGTTAAGTGATTTTGAGCATTTTAAAATATTGACGCGCTTACGCGCGCGTCATGACCTTTATGTGACCTTTGATGACATGACCTGTTGACCCTTGACCTAAAGTATATGTGATATGAATATAAATAATCTTTGATGACGCATCATGAAGATATGATTGATAATGTGATTTCACAAAATGGCGCCTATATGACGTCACGATGACCTGATGACCTTGAAAAAAATGGTAGCACTTGAATTTGATAAGCCTAATGACTGACAAAAATTTGATGAAAATTGATGGAGCCGAATTTGAGCAAACACGCTCACAATAAAGTGGTGGGAAAATAAAAATAAACAAGTGCGTTACCGATAGACAAAAACATTTCCCAAAACATTTCCCATAGCGATTACACGTGAACGGAAAATGGAATTCTCAAATCCCACTTTGCAAGTGAAATATGAGCATGATCCCGGCATCTGATCGAAAAATAAAGAGCACATTGTGATAGCTTATTGTCTCAGCTACAACATACTCGAAGCTCAGCGAAAACAAAACTAAAACGACGGAGATATTGCTCGCGAAAGACGGAATGTAGAATCCAGTTTTGAGAAAAAGTCATGTCCCATAGAGAATACACGCAAAATGTGAAAAATTGACATGCCTCCTTTAATCGCAAAAATACGCCATGATGCCTTTGTCAAAATGAAAAATCGTGGAAACTGCATTTGTAGAGAATTGTCTCAGCTAGAACATATCAAAATTTAGAAGAAAATCGATCAATATTTACAGAGATACAATCAATTTCCAAAAATATGCTGACGTCATAATATGCAAATTGAAATTTTGAGTTCGGAGGCCATTATGATGACGTCATGAGTTAATTGAGGATCAAATGAGACATGAAATCATATCTCTAACTCATAATCTATCCAAATATGAAAAAAATTGGGAGTTTCCATCCATTCTGAAGAGTTACAATGAATTTTGTATAGGCATGTTTTTGCCCATATATGTTATGTATTACAAGAGATCGCGCGCACGGACATGTTTCTTGAACGGACGCTCATTCCGTTATTAATGGTCATAAAAGGATAAACATGGTATCAAATTGTTCAGAAAAAATGAGGAATATCATGCCAAAAAAGATAGGAGGAATTATGTTGCGTTCGGCCGTCACGAAAACGCGCGCATTCGTGTGCGCGTTTTTGCGAAATGCTTAAAATGGCCTGAAACGTATCCAAAATGAATTTGAGACGATTTGGAGCATTTTAAATTTTGCGCGCGCGCGGACGACGCATGCGCGTTTTGACCTGAAATTGACCGGACGGATATTGACCTTGATCATGATAAATATGAATGAGAAATGACTTTTCGTTATGAAGATATGATCATGAGTTGAAAGTACAAAAAAACACACAAAATGGCGCCTGGATGACGTCATGAAAACCTGATGACCTTCAAAATGTTATTGTCACGTCTTATGACAATGACCCATGACTGTGCCAAAATTGAAAGAAATTGACTGTACCGATCTTGAGTTATCGTCGGAACAAAAAAGTGCGGAGAAATATGAATAAATAATAATAATAAGAAAGAAAATTCTGACGAAATTAATAGGTAGTCTGTCGTTGACAGACCACCTAATTATTTTCAGGGATATTATAAACAGTCCCAAATACCTCAAAGCTTGCTGGGTCCATGTAATGCTGTATGCAGACCACCAGATTATTATTTACAGCATAGAATAGAGCAGGGAGGGCAAACACCCAGCTGTCCCTCACAGGTAACATCCGATCAGACTCCGTAATGCCAGCTCTTCTTTGGGCAAGCAACTCAGGAACCAGAAGGGCTAGAGAGAGTATCAGCTACAGGGAGGGAATCATGAAAGAAAGAGGGGGGGGCAGAGGGGGGTAGGTATGGAAAGAGAGAGAAAAGGAGGTACTTCACATTACCAACTACACATCAAAACTTATATTCGCTCACAAAATGTTAGCCAAGTGACGATTATGAGTTTATCAAAATACTGACTACCGGTATGCTCTAATAAGTATCATTTTGATTTTCATTTGGTTCCCAACATGCTCCGATGAATAAAGAACGTATATATGTATCAACAATAGTTCCCTATAAATTGAAAATAATAACTTCAATCCCTGTCTCATTTCTATTAACCCATTGGATACTAATCACTGGATAATTAAAATGGAGTCTATGGAAATGATGTGTTATAATATCATCAATTTGTATCTCATGTGTTAAACTCCTCAACTGCTGGGTCAAATTCATTAATAATCTCAGGTTATATTAAATCTACATACACTCTATTTCCAAAAGAATTTTGAATATTCAGATGGAAGTGCTGTTCAGTGTTTCAAGGCGTGTCTTACCTTTGTTAGTTCAGTCACAAGAACGACAGCTGCTGAGTTGAATGGAATTACACCCGTCTCATCTTTACAGAGATTCAGGAGAACCGAGTGAGACCCATATATCAGGACACTGTGGGAGAAAAAATAAGAGTTGTGATGGACTACTCAACGTGAATTACTAGTGCTAGAAATTAAAAAAAATATAAACATCAAACTTGGCAGCAAGCTAAACTAACTTAGAATTTAAGCATACCGGTATCTGAAATGTCTAAAATGCAGATTAGAGAAATCTTTTAAAAATCATTAAAAGGTTTATATATTTTTAATGTTAGGATACCACAACCACATACCAGTAGAATCTACAATAAGTACATGCATGTATATATCTTAGAATTAGTGATATAACTCACTTGTAACTCACTTGATCCAGGATTGATCAGTCTTAGACTGATGTTCCTATATCCATGGCTATATTTGGTTGGGATTTGGGTTATCTTATTTATATGACTGCCTGTGTTGTCATCAATTTTGTTTGGTATACAAAAATAGTGTCAATTTTTATTATGTCCTAGACAGATCAGGCC
Source organism: Mesocentrotus franciscanus (assembly GCA_037976565.1). Lineage (NCBI taxonomy): Eukaryota > Metazoa > Echinodermata > Echinoidea > Camarodonta > Strongylocentrotidae > Mesocentrotus > Mesocentrotus franciscanus. The sequence goes on from CP137675.1 coordinate 33,044,137, forward strand.
AGGCAGGGTAATGTACTTTATTTGGTTTGTTGTCGGTCTCATGAATAAGTTATCTAGTGGAATTATAATCACCTGCAGAAAACTAGGAGTTTCCATCCATGTGCCTTCGCATAGCTGGAGAACTTTGGAAGAGCATCCGTCGAGTCCAGCTGGTTATAGGATACTTTCAGCAAGAACTTCATGGTGAGGGATGGATATTCTGTGAAAAGGAGAAATGGAATTTTTCCAATGAGGATACCATTCTTATCAACTGAATTAGAATTGTATACATGCCATTGTAGGGCACTGTTTTTTATAAACATATATCTGTATTAACGCACTGTATACACATTACACTGGGTGTTAAAATAAAATGACATTTTTCATTGTTTACAATTCAGAAATTCAGAAGTTGTATCTTGAATCAAAGTGATTTTTTCATGTTGGAACTTGGAAGGATGTCACTTCTATTAGGGATAACCAAGCTTTTCTTTTGATAGAATAACAGAAATGATATTGATATTTTACACATATATTTATATCTATAGATTTTCACTTTATGACAATTGATTCATTCGGGCCATTATGTTTTTAATGTTTTTGTTCCTTTTTAATATTGAATTAAAAACACAACAATACATCATTGTTCATCACACTTACAATTCCACACCAACTATTAATCCGAAGAGAAGTGAATCATTAATGACACCAACAAACCAAAAAAAAAAGAAAAAGAAAAAGAAAATGAACACAACAACAATCAACATGACCAAAACAAAACAAAACACATCTACATCTAAGTTGGTACTGGACAGGACCAATTGGCATACACGTCCAGACTTCTATGGCATCCCAACTGTCATAAAACGTCAAAACCTGCTGTATGATACTTTCAAATGATATGATAAACAATTGAATGAATCAATGTTGATTACAAATAAGTAACGAATGGAACTTACAAGTTTTGTTCATGAAAATTTCCTTGGTTTTCCAGATATTTGAGCCTACTTTTACCGATTGGGCCAACCGTCTTCAGCTATGTTCCGCCATTTTCGAATTTTATGATGTTTTTTCAAAATGAAGGGAGACCTCAACGTCCGATTACATCGCATGTGTTTATCGTTGCGATCGGTTTTTAAGACAGGTACTAGGTCAGCGGTAGGCTATCTGCGTGCACATGCGAGATTAGTCCAGAATCTGGCCTATTTTATTTTGATCTCCACCGCCACACCAACGCAATGCGACCTGCCGCACTTATTTGCTGCCAGCAGAAGATGGCGTGATCATTAAATTAGGACGCCTGGGCTGGTGAGCATAATATATGAGTTCGTTGATAACGCCATCTTCGGCGGCTTGAATCAATTGTAGGGAATATAATATAAAGAACCGGCCAGATTATGCACTAATGCGAGATAGACAGGCCCCGTCGTATATTGCGCAACTGCTTTAAATGACGTCACTGGTATTTTATCGATATCAGGAGGAGGGGACTAAGCAGTTGTCTCTCAAAAAGAGGGGAAAAAGGCTTTAAAAGTAAGTTTATAAAATTTCTTTCCATTTTACTAACAGAATCATGTACCAAACTCCAGTGGTACATGATTCAAGTTATGTATAACATAAACCATGTTATGTTGTAATAGTAGAGTATTTTACCGGTATAAAAGTTTTTAAAATGGATTGTTTGGTTTACACATGTATGCAACGCTAGTGGTCAATACGCATTAGCATTGACTACTATTAGTACTATCAGTATCACTATGCTTTGCTGGAGTGGAAATAATAAGAAACAGAACAAAACAAAACAAATTAAACAAAACAGAACAAAACAAAACAAGAAAATAAAATGGCGCTAATTCAGAATCATATCCACACTTTGACCCGTAACTCCGGCGTGGAGATACCCTACTAAAACATACCATAAATCAACTAAATCTTCATCAATTGTTCAAATAATGGTCATGATTTAAAAGTCGTTATGTTTCTCATCTGTTTCGTGTCAATTTTCTTATCTTTTTTGGAGTATTTTTCCCCAAAACAAAGACTTATAATATCCACTTTCTCACGGGATTCACGATAAACTGCTGCACAAAACATTTTATTTAATTATTTTATGAGCACAACCAGCCCGACTTGTTTTTCTCCACCTGGAATGTTGAGCCGTATTATTTTAAGATTTTAAGATTTTTAACAGCACATCACTGTATATGTATATATTTTGCACCTGGATTCATGCTTACACACATTTTAGACATGGCACACACCACACTGCAGTGCGTAATCTTCGTTGTATGAAGTAGCACTTAACGAGGAAGAAGAAGAAGAAAAAACAAAACAAAAAAACAAAAACAAACATGAAAAAGAACATACGGGACTGATATGAGTGCAAGTCTTACATTGACATGGTATTTTTGGCGAATTTCATATTAAAAAACGCACCCATCACATGAAATTTTCTATTCAAATCAAACATGTTTACTTACGTCCCGCCTTTATTTAATCTGCTTGCTTGAATTCATTGATTAGGCCAGTATTTCATGCGCTTTTGACAAGACATTAATCACTTTGAAAGTTACCTAGGGTGTCGCTGAACAGGTAAATCCAATGAGAAAAATCCTTTCAAACAGAAGAAAGGTCTAGGAGAACAGAATTTGAAACAAGAGGTATATATGAGACTAGAGGAGAAGAAGAAAATGGAGAGGGGACAGAAACAAAACAGGCAAACAAACCAACAACCCTCAAAAACAAAACAATCTGTTTGGCACATTTGTTATAGGAAGAAAGTTTGGATAAAATGAGTTGGTTGAAGGCTTAAATCTTGAAATGTGATGGAGGGTGGAATCCATGCAGCCCCACAGTCATTGATCATTTTTTGCAATCATCATCATCATCATCATCATCATCATCATCATCATCAACAACAACGGATCATCATCATCATCATCATCATCATCATCATCATCATCATCATCATCATCATCATCATCATCATCATCATCATCCTCGTCATCATCAACAACAACAGATTATCGTCATCATCATCATCATGACCTTCCTTATCACAATATCATCACAATCATCATTATCATCACATCGTCGTTATCTTCGTCTTAGTCAAATTAGGCCCTATCATTATCTTCATTATCACCAGGGGGCACATATTTTTTTAACTTGTGCCGCCCCCTTGACCTAGACCTCCATTAATCACAGCTAGTCATCATATCTATCATCGCCCCCTTTCTCTCTCTCTCTCTCTCTCTCTCTCTCTCTCTCTCCATTATCTGATAAATCATTATCTTTACATATTTTTTTTCAATTGAAATTTGATAAACGACACGGTTATAATGTTACAGTGTAATATTGATTGATTTATTCGCCAAGCCTCCAACATACAATAATGTAATATAATAATAATAATATAATTGAACAGGATAACCCACGAAAGCTCGAGAGATTATTTCCAATGGGGTCCCCGACATACATGTACAAAATTAATAAGTTAAAATCGTATTATTTAAAAATTACAGACAGATAGAAAAAAAAACTTATTAAAGATAATACTGATGAAAATAATAATAACAACATTAAATTAATAATGATAGAAATTATAATAAGTACACGAAGAAGAAGAAGAAGAAGAAGAAGAAGAAGAAGAAGAAGAAGAAGAAGAAGAAGAAGAAGAAGAAGAAGAAGAAGAAGAAGATGAAGAAGAAGAAGAAGAAGAAGAAGAAGGAGAAGACGAAAAAGAGGAGGAGTAGGAAGAGGAGGAAGAAGAGGAAATAATGATGAATATGTTGAATTTCTAAAACGTACAAAAACATAAGTTTGTACAAAATTAAAAAGTATGAACCTGGCAGAGAAAAGAAAACTGTTCTGTATTCAGGCTATTTCAATAAAATATCATATCATTCGCTTCTCTCCTCTGACTCTGAAGTGTTAGGTATTCCTTTAATTTCCTCTTAAAATGAGCAAAGTTTTTTTATTTCCTTTATATCATTAGGAAGGGAATTCCAATGTTTTATGGCAATGTAATAAAACGAATTTCCAATACTACCTACTCTTTCTGGTAAGTTAAAGTTGAATCGGCTATTTCTTGTATTATAATCATGTAAGTCAGTAACAAGATCGAAGTTGGATCGAATATAATGATTCGACCTAGTTTGATATATTTTATGCACGTGATGCAATACGATTTGTTTTTTTTATCTTTGGTTGACTTCAAGAAAACCAGCTTTAGAAAGTTCGCTGTAGCCAACGTGGGTTCTTGGACCAGAACAGTTGATAAATCTTACCATTTTGTTCTGTATAATTTTCAACTTCTTTTGATCTGACTTGTTTATGTTACTATACCATGCAGATGCAGGGTTAGCATAGTCAAATAAACATTGAATAATAGCAAAACAGAGTATTTTTCTTGCTTTTAAATCCATACAGCTTTGATATCTGTACACAAATTTCAGACGAGTATTTGCCTTTTTTCAAACTGAATCTACTAAAGGTGAAAATGAAATTGCGCTAGCCAACTCAATGCCTAAATACTTCCCAGATTCTTTTCTCTGTGTTGGAAGGTCTATTATCAATGTTAATATATAAGTAGGCGCAGTAGCGTACGCAGGGTTTTTTCAAGGGGGGTTTTAAACTTTGAAAATCGCGCCGAAAATTTCGCAACGACTCAGCCAGCCGTTCAAAAAGCGGGGGCTGTTTGTTTCATGGAAGCTCGAGCCAGTTTTACCTCGACTGTCAGGCATGAGCCTGTCAATTGTAAACAATTAGTGAAAAATACATGTAATCTGTCTTATTTTTGACGTAACTATGGGGGTACATGAATTGTGAAAAATGAAAAGAAAGAGAAAAGATGATGATAGGACCCCTCCCATATCCTTAGATTCCTCTTATCGACAGCCTGGTAAATTCGAATTTTAGCCAAATTGATAAGACGTCCTACTCTCCCCCACCCTGATGCGAGGGTTCCTCAATGGTTGGACCCCTTCTAAAATGATGTGGTTTTATTGAATAAATCATTTTAATTACACACCATGATCAAACATATATTTATCATTATCATGATGACCAAACTGTACAAGTATGATTATACCATGGATATTTTCAGAAAAAAAAATTAACAAAATTTAACCTAAAAGCAGTGTCAGGGCGACGGAGATGAAGATTGAATATTTAATTGCCGAAAACATTTCTGGAATTAGTGTTATCTTAGAAGAAATTGACTAGAATTATGAAAGATTGTCCTGTTGATGTATATGGCACACACGCCTATCACTGAATTATGTGATTATTTTAGGAATTAAACCCTTCTTTTTATACCAATTTAGAATCCGATTTTTTTTCTTCAAATTATGACCACACAGTATGTCTGCCCCGTCCTTATTATTTTGGCCATGATCATTATAATCTCTCTCTCTCTCTCTCTCTCTCCCTCTCTCCTCCTCTGCAATTATTAATTTTCATTTATAACTATGTAGAACATAGAATCATCCATATTCACACAATTTGTCTTTTATAACGTTGAGTCCAATTAATCAACCACCACTTGACATAGTCATACCCGATGTACTCATAATTATTAAACAAGTGTCAGAAAGTTGGGACATCAAAAAATAATTCTCAAGGAAGAAAATGCTTTTGGCAAAAAAAAATTGATTATTCTACGAAACTATTCTATCATTGGATCATCGATTGTTATCTTACTCTCTCTCTCTCTCTCTCTCTCTCTCTCTCTCTCTAAATATGGCTCTATATTCGCTGTTTCTCTCTGTTGAAAAGATTCTCATTAGTTTATTTCTCATGAGAAGAAAATCAAAGTTAAATCGGAAAGGTAGGTTATGAAATTGCGTTCTATTTTGAAACTGTTCCCCTCCTTGGTATCCAGGTGATATTCGGTGGCGAATATATTTGAATTACCTGTACTATATTATTCATCTTGATCACCCAAGATTCCATTTTTTATCTTTAGCTGGCAAGATTTGCTTCGCAACCCGGAGTAGATATAATTTTCAGGTTGGTCGTTCCCTATTACACTATATGGATTTTTCCAACAAATGCTGACATCGTAGGCCTACGGCTTCTTTACAACATATAAAATATCAATTCCATGAATCAGACATTGCTCGCTCTGGCACCGTCACTACGTGACTGTCAAAACGGGTTCTGTCGACTTTGACTGTCTTCAGGTATACTTCCGTTGCCAGATGAATACCATTGACAGTGTCAAAGGCTCACAATGCTTGGCAGAGTGACCGAGAAGGTGGTCGCATGTGTCTTTCACCCTTGGCATTGTCGTAGGAAATAGTTGTTGGTGATCACCTTGGTAATTTACTCTTTTCTGTCATTTACTTGCGCTAAAATGGCAGGTATTTAGCCTGTCGACAAATTCTCGAGGTTAAATAAAATTGATTTTGATCAGCCCTTGAACTCTAGAAGAGTTTGAAAGTTATTCGATGTCACTTGATTCAACGGTATTCTGGAGATCAGATAAAGTAAATGTATATGGTATAACTAGGTCAAAATCCTCGAGCATACGTGTTCTCTATGGTGCTACATTGTATTACCATTTTGAAATAGTAATAAAACACATCCCTGTAAGATTAAGAAGAATGATCACTGTTTACTGGGGGAAAATTTGTGCTGATTTGTTTTTATTAGTTCGTAGTATTTCTATGCAATTCAATTTATTCTAATAAAACGGTAATAGTCAATGACATTATTGACATATCCAAGATTGGTAAAAGGCTAGGGACGGAATCCCTTTAAGAGAGGAGGTTGAGCATACTGTGGCAGCCCAACATGGCGTAGACATAGGCCTCTGCACTTAGTATGATTTTTTTCCTGGCCATTCCAACGGGGCGCACAACGTCTCCATCTTGTGCTGGATACACCAATGAAAGACATACAATCAGGATCAGGATCCAATATTTACCCGCACAAATCAGGCTATTCAGACAATAATATAGAGCTGGGTGTCATCGATAATCACAAGCTTACTTATGACTCAGACCCCATTCTCACTCACTTCATTGGACCGGTTTTATATAAGCTACATCGGTCTAACGTGAGTGTGAAGATACAACAGGTACCAGGTAGCGTACCTCTGGACCAATTCCAGAAGACCACATTGGGTATGTGGTCTTCTGGACCGGTTCTCTTCCACCGCTCCAGACCGCTCTAAAGTGCAGAGAGAAAACAAACTCCGGGAGTGAGTATTATGTTCGCGTCATAATGAAAAGAAGAGGACATGGAAAGAACAAAACAAAAAACAAAGGAACAGAAAAAAGATATAATCATGACAATGATTATTACCAATTTGAATGTGTATTAATTTACAGTACTCTTGGTCAGCCACTCATGATTATTTTTATTCATATACATATTTCTTTCCGGCAGTACTATTCTATTGTTATTTTGTTTATATATTTATCTTCATCCTGTTATTTCTTGTTTGTTTTAAATATGTCATTTGATGTACCATTGTCTTTTTTTTTTAAATCACAAATGATATGGGGGTAGTGAGCACATTTTTTTTTTTTTTTTTTTTTGCCCCCGAAAATTGCTCAGTGGGGGTAGTGAGCACATTTTTTTGGAAAATCGCGCCGGCCAAAAATTCGCTCAGTGGTGGGGAGGTAGTGAGCACATTTTTTTTTTTTTGCACCCGAAAATTAGAAAATTAGAAAATCGCGCCGGGCGAAAATTCGCTCAGTGGGGAGGGGGGGTAGTGAGCACTAATTTTTTTTTTTTTGGCCGGGGGCCCTGTGCCCCTGATCCGCAAATGGATAGAAGGAAAACAAAGAATAACATCAAAAAATGTTGTTTCTTTCATCGCTCCCTTTTCCTCCTCCTCCTCCTCCTCCTTTTCTTTCTTCTTCCTCTTATTTTTCCTCTTCTTCCTCCTCCCCTTCTTCTTCTTCTTCCCATCCTCCTCCTCCTCCCTGAACAGAAGAACTGTTTCTCCGTAATGAACTTTTCTCGAACTCTTATCATTGTTCTATTATTTGGCTCTTAGTCTTAAGAAGCACTTCATTACGATAGTGTTTTTTTTCTTCTTCCTTCTCTTCCTTAAACTTGGCTCCCTATCCCCAATCTACCTGTCAAATGCAAACCTGTGTTATATGCGATGCCTAAAACAATTGTATGCTTCAAAGAAGGAAAGTGAAGTCAACAAATGCTTATCACCCAACGGGTCTTCCGTACTTAAAACAGCCTCTAATTGAGTTTGTTGAATTACTCAATGAGTCCAATGATGCCAAGTCACAGGAAATAGACGTCCAAACTTGTATTCTTACACCGTCTTCAATAGAAGTGATATATATTATAACTGCAGCAAGGTGTTCCAGCCCCGCCTACTTTTTTGTTTGGGTAATAAAGGTATAAATACGGTAGATTCTTGTAGGAATCTTCAGTGCACATTGCGACCCAAGATCAAAAGAAAACCAGCTCTAGAACTGATAAAGTAGCATTTTGTTCTCCAGTTCTCTCTTCTGGACAACTAGCGTAAATCGAAATGGCTTCATCTGGAAAGTTAATCTGTCTCTTTGCTCTTATTGCAGGTAATTTAACTTTCTGTCTTTATATATTTATATCTACTATAGCTTAATAAACTGTTGCAGTTTCATTCGATTCTACCTGTAAGTGCCTTAATAGTAAGAAGATGTCACAGAAGGAAATTATTCTACAATGCTCACAGAGTTCTGTTCCATCATGCTAATTTTAATGCATTTTATTTGTGTTTAGTCTTTGAGAAATGCAGTTCTATGCATGGTTATGATATCGGGTGCACGCTAAGATCTCGAATTGTTCTGCTGCATTTTTAAAAAATAGATCATAGAAAGAAAAATACTGCTAGATGTCCTTTTCACATGCAGGCAAATGTGAAAATCCGACGAACTTTCCTTTTTTTTCTTGTGGCTAAATTTGGGAATCTAATAATTCCATACCCTCTCTCAAAATGGTTAAGTGAGGCTCTTGACTGCGCTACTGATCTATTACATGTAGACATTGACAAAAATGATAGCAAATAATCAAATTTCTCTTGATTTTATTTCTTTCTCTCAACAGCATGCTGTCTGGTGACCGAGGCAAGGAGATCAGGAAAGACGAGGGAAGTCCGCCACGTTGTTGGAGCACCACAGAAACAAACCATGTTCGACTTCCCTTTCGATCAAACCGTCGTCGGGGGCTCCGCCGCTGGAGGCTCCGTGGGTGCGTCCACCAGCGTCTTCGGCATGGATTCAGAATCTTCCGAAGAATCCGACTTCGATATGGACATGGACATCGATACCAATGAAGTCGACGCTGCCGACACACCTGCCATGGTCGGCGGTAACGGCAACCAAGTTGGCGGAAACCTTCGCCCCTTCCTCAGCGACGGAGAGCAGCGGCCCCTGCAGCAGGAAATGCAGACCAGGTGTTGAGCAGGACGTCGGGTTCGTCGGGTCGTGGTGTCGGCATCGCCTTCGCTGTTATGGGTCTTCTCACTGTCATCGTAGCAGCTGCAGCATTTACCCTCAGGAAATACCGACATAGCATCCCGGTTCTTGTGCGGGTCTGATAACTGAACTTGTGATGAGGATACTCTAATGACCGATTTCCTTGTTGTCAAATGCAACCATTATCTATACTGCCTGTTATTCTCCGAATATTGATATTAATCCAATATTGAGGATCATGAAATTCGAATAACTGCTGCTTAGTTATAGGTTTGAAAAATGTATTTTTATTGTATTAACATTGAGCTGCTCAATTGTATAATTAATGATGATCTGTGAATTTTGAATAATACATCACTAATGAATTAACTCCATCTTTGATATTTATATTTGTGTATTGTCATGGTATTGTAAAATTTGTTCAATAAATGTGACATGAGGCAATATTTAATAATTATTTAATATAGATATTTAATGTAGACTTTGACTAATTATTAATTAACCTGTAAGAAAGCAGAACTTTGTGAGAATGTTAGAATGTGTGAATGGACGTATGATTAGTGGATAGAAGGTGGATCGGTTTGGGATAGATGGATGAATAAGTGAATTTTATTGTATAATAGGTCGTCATTTACAGATGGATGAATGAATGACTCAATTCTATAATTGACTAACTGGTTGTTTGATTAATTCATACACGAGTTGGTCTATGAGAAAACGGATTTATCGAAGTAATCTACTGATTGCTGATTAAATGGATCAAAATATCTTCTCCTTCTTCTCCTTTATCATCTCTTCTTCTTCTTCATCTTTGCCTTCTTCTTTATCTTCTTAGCCTTCTTCACCATTTCCTTTTTCATTTTCTTCTTTCTTTCCTCTTATTCTTTATTTCTTCGTCTCTTCTCACTTTCCTGTTTCCTTTCCTTTTCTCTGTTGTTGTTGATCATTATCTCCTTCTTCTCCTCCTTCTTCTTCTACTTCTTCTTCTTCTTCTTCTTCTTCTTCTTCTTCTTCTTCTTCTTCTTCTTCTTCTTCTTCTTCTCCTTCTTCTTCTTCTTCTTCTTCTTCTTTTTATCATTATTAGGAATTATTGTGAGAAGGAAAGGTTGGATGAAATGAGTTGGTTGAAGGCTTAAATCTTGAAATATGATGGAGGGTGGAATCTGTGCAACCCCACAGTCATTGATCATTTTTTTGCAATCACCATCATCATCATCATCATCATCAACAACAACGGATTATCATAATCATCATCATCAACAACATCATCATCATCATCATCATCATCATCATCATCAACAACATCATCATCATCATCATCATCATCATCATCATCATCATCCCCATCATCATCATCGTCATCATCAACACCAACATCATCATCATGGTCATTATCAACAACATCATCATCATCATCATCATCATCACCGTCATCATCGCCGTCATCATCGTCATCATCAACAACAATATCTTCATCATCATCATCAACAACATCATCATTATCGTCATCATCATCAACAACAACATCATCATCATATACTCTCATCATTACCTTCCTTAACACAATCATCATCACATCGTGGTTATCTTCGTCTTAGTCATAAGGCCCTATCATTATCTTCATCATCACCAGGGAGCACATATTTTTTTAACTTGCCGCCCCCTGGACCTAGACCCTCATTGATCAAAGCTAGTCATCATAATTATATATCATCATCCGCCCCGTCCACCTCCCCCTCTTTCTCTTTCTATTTCTCTCTCTCTCTCTCTCTCTCTCCCCCAATCTCTGATAAATCATTATTTTTACATACAATCAGGCCCATAGCAGTCAACACAGAAAACATAAAGATATATGTCCTTAGTAAAACCCAGTTTTCTTGTTTTCCCCCTTTATTTACCCTTTCAATTGAATTTTGATAATTGACACGATCATAATTTTACAGTGTAATATCAATGTTAATAGATAGGCGTGTACAGAAACGTGGCATTATTCATTGTCTAATATTGACAGGTTCATAATTTGTCTACGCTTTTTGATAACAAATACAGCTACGAGAACCACTGAAATCAGAAGTCCTGTGACAGCGATAGCCACCCAGACGTTCGATACCGTGGTTGATCCTGCCAATATGCCGCGGTGACTCTGGCCTTGAGCGTTCCCGCTACTGGATCCAATCTGACTTCCACCTACAGGAACTGGATTATCGGCTTCTTCCTCTGCATCCTGGGCCTCGACTTCAGTATCAACGTCGTTATCGACATCTGTATCAGCATCGGTTTCGCTTTCGTTGTCGACTTCTTCAATGTCGTTGTCGGCGGGGTCCTCTAAGTCAATGTCTGGGATGTCATTTTCAGTGTCGGCATCGGGTTGAGTCTGAGCAAGAGGAACCTCGAGGGCTGTTTGTTTCATGGCAGCTCGAGCCAGTCTCACTCGACTGTCAGGCATGAGCCTGTGAATTATAAAGAATTAATGAAAATACATATAAAAATTCTCTTATCAGTGACGTAACTATGGGGGTTCACGAATGGTGAAAAAAAAAAAAAAAGAGAAAATAAGACCCTTCTTATCGACAGTCTGGTAAATTCGAATTTTCGCCAAATTGATAAGAGGTCCTACCCCCTGATACGAGGGTTCCTCAATGGTCGGACCCTTCTAAAAGATGTGGTTTTATTTAGCAAATCATTTCAATTACACACCATGATCAAACATATATCATTATCATGATAACCAAACTGTACAATTATGTATACCATGGATATTTTAAGGAAAAACAAATTTGACCAAATCTTACCCCAAAAGCAGTGTCAGGGCGACGGAGATGAAGATTGAATACTTTATTGTCAAAAACATTTCTGGAATTGTTGTTATCTTAAAAGAAATTAACTATAGAAGATTGTCCTTTTGATGTGTGACACACACATACACACACACGCACCCTGATCACTGAATTATGTGATTATTTTAGGAATTAAACGCTTCTTTTTATACCAATTTATATCCAATTCTTTTATCTTCAAATTATGACCACACGGTATGTCTGCCACGTCTGACGTCATTAATACTTTGGCTATGATCATAAGTGCTTTACATTTTTCGAGATGTTTGAGAGGAAATGTCACACGATGAACTCTTCTCCTAGACTCTCTCACACACTTTCTCTCTCTCTCTCTCTCTCTCTCTTTTTCCCTTTCCCATTATTAAATTTCATTTATAACAATGTAGAACATTGAATCATCCGTATTCACATATTAATTTGTCCTTTAGAACGTTGAGTCCAATTACTCAACCACCACTTGGCATACAGTAGTCATACCCGATGTACTCATAATTATTGAACCACTGTCAGAAACTTGGTACATCAAAAATGAATTTTCAAGGAAGAAAATGCTTTTGGCAAAAGAAAATTGATTATTCTATCAAGCTTTTCTAACTTTTGACTATCGGGTGCATTCTCTCTCTCTCTCTCTCTCTCTCTCTCTCTCTCTCTCCCTGTCTCTCCCTCTCTCTCTCCTTCCCTCTCTCTCTTTCTCTTTCTCTCGCTCTCTCTCTCCCTCTCTCAATATATGACTCTATATTCACTTTTATTTCTCTGTTGAAGAGATTCTTATTAGATTATTTCTAATGGGGATTAATCAAAGTAAAATCGGAAAGATAGTTTATGAAATTGCCTTCTATTTTGAAACTGTTCCGCCTCCTTGCTATCCGGGTGTTATTGTGTGGCCCTAAGCGCAGCGAGTGAATTAGGCCTACCTGTATTATATATATCTTGATTACCCAAGAATCCATTTTCATCTTTAGCTGGCAAGATTTGCGTCGCAACCCGGAGTAGATATAGTTTTCAGGTAGAGGGTTGGTCGATCCTCGTTATCACTTTTCGGATTTCCCCAACAAATGCTGACAACGATATCGTATAGGTCTACGCGGCTTCTTTACAACAAAGAAATATCAAGTCCATGAATCAGACATTATTGCTCGCTCTGGCAACGTCACTACGTGACTGTCAAACGGGTTCTGTCGACTTTAAAGGCATCGTTTAACAATGTTAAATCTGAGATGCACGACCCTACGTGTTATCAGTGTCTGTGATATGGTGTAATATTGAAGCCCTAAAAAAAAATCGGGCTTCAAAATGATCAAGAAGTGCCTCAAAAAAGTAAAAATCTTTGAGTGACCGGTTTTACCATACTCGTTTTCACCAATAGACTCTAGTGTTATGAAAACCGTTAGGAAAACGCAAAATTTGGTTACGATTTCCAATCATAAATATCTTGATAATCAGACAGGCGATCGGCTTGTAAAAGTCATGGGGTTCCTGACTGACCTAAAAGTTTATAATTATCATTGCAGCATGAGCTAAATCCAGGATTTTGTTTCAGAATCTGAGACATAACTGTCAAATCAACTCTTCAGGTATTGTACTTCCATTGCCAGACGAATACCATTGACAGTGTCAAAGGCTCACAATGTTTGGCAGAGTGGCCGAGAAGGTGGTCGCATGTGGCTTTCACCCTTGGCATTGTCGTAGGAAATAGTTGTTGGTGATTACCTTGGTATTTTACTCTTTTCTGTCATTATTTTACGTGTGCTAAAATGGCAGGTATTTAAACCTGCCGACAAATTCTTTCAACCCAACTCGAGGTTGAATGAAATCGATATTGATCAGCCCTTGAACTCTAGCTTGAACATTATTTGATGAGGATCAGATAAGGTAAATGTATGTTATAGGTCAAAATCCTCGAGCATACGTGCTCTCTATGGTGCTATTACCAATTTGAAATAGTCATAAAACACATCCATGTAAGATTAAGAAGAATGATCAACGTTTACTGGGGAAAAATTATGCTGATTTGTAATTAGTTCGTAGTAATTCTACGCAATTCAGTCTCTTCTAACGGCAATAGTCAATGACATATCAAAAAATTGGTAAAGAGCTAGGGACGGGATCCGTTCTAGAGAGGAGGTCGAGTATACTGGGGCAGCCCGGCCAACATGGCGTAGACATAGGCCTTCTGCACTTAGTTTGATTTTTTTCTTCTTCTGGTCATTCCACGGGGGGGGGGGCGCACAATGTCTCCATCTTGTGCCAATGAAAGACATAAAATCTTGGTCAGGATCCAATATTTACCCGCACAAATCAGGCTATTCAGACAATAATATAGAGCTGGGTGTCATCGATAATCACACGATTACTCATGACTCAGACCCCATTCTCACTCACTTCCATGGACCGGTTTTTATATAAGCTAGATCGGTCTAAGGTGAGTGTGAACATACAGCAGGTACCAGGAAGCGTACATCAGGACCAATCCGGAATACCACATCGGGTATGTGGATTTCTGGACCGGTTCTCTTCCACCGCTCCAGACCGCTGAGACAAACCCCGGAAGTGAGTGTATGTTAGCGGGAAACTCGGGAAAGTAATGAGTTTTGGAAGTAAGACAAAGAAATATATATGGGAAGAGATAGAAAAGGAAAATGGCAATCGGGAAATAGGGAAATACATAGGAAAACATGTGGAAAGAAGAGATGAGAGGAAGAAACAATGAAAGATAGAAAGAGAAAATGATAGAATGATACAGGTAAAATATAAACATAGTCATATTGAAAAGAAAAGAAGATGGAAAGAACAAAACAAAGAACATAGGGACAGATATAAGAGAAAATCAGAAAGGAATCAAAACAAAGAATAACATAAGGAAAGACAGAAAGAGAAAATGATAGAAGGATAAAAACAAAGAATAACATTAGGAAAATCCGAAAGAAAAAATGATAGAAAGGAAACACAAGCAAACAAAGAATATCATCAGGAAATACAAGTAGAGAATATGATAGAAGGGTAAAGAGAATGATTAGCAAAGGGAAAGAAAGTAGAGAAGATGATAGAAGGAAACACAAAGAATAACATCAGAAAATGTTGTTTTTTCTAATTTATCTTATTCTTACTTGTCTTTTTATTTTTCGTCTTCTTCCTCCTCCTCTTCATCTTCATCAATACAATCATCATCATCATCATCATCATCACTCCCTTTCCTCCTCCTCCTTTTCCTTCCTTCTTTTTCCTCTTCTTCCTCTCCCTCTTTTTCTTCTTCTACTTCATCTTCTTCTTCTTTTTCTTCCCATCCTCCTCCTCCTCCCTGAAAAGAAAAAACTGTTTCTCCGTCATGAACTTTTCTCGAACTCCTTCATCACCGCTCTGTCTTACCATTGTTCTATTATTTAGCACTTAGTTACGATAGTGTTTTTTTTTCTTCTTCTTCTTCTCTTTTCAACTTGGCTCCCTATCACCAATCTACCTGTCAAATGCAAACCTGTGTTATATGCGATGCCTAAAACAATTGTATGCTTCAAAGAAGGAAAATGAAGTCAACAGATGCTTATCAACCAATGCGTCTTCCGTACTTACAACAGCCTCTAATTGAGTTGGTTATATTACTCAATGAGTCCAATGATGCCAAGTCAAAGGAAACAGACGTCCAAACTTGTATTCTTACACCGTCTTCAATAGAAGTGATATATTAGACCTGCATCACGGTGCCCCCCACCCACTTTTTGTTGGAGAAATAAAGGTATAAATACGGTAGATTCTTGTCGAAATCTTCAGTGCACATTGCGACCCAAGATCAAGAGAAAACCGGCTCTAAAGGAACTGATAAAGTAGCATTTTCTTCTCCAGTTCTCTCTTCTGGACAACTAGTGTAAATCAAAATGGCTTCATCTGGAAAGTTAGTCTGTCTCTTCGCTCTTATTGCAGGTAATTTAAATTTCTGTCTTTATATATTTATATCTACTGTAGCTAAATAAACTGTTGCAGTTTTTACTCGATTCTAGCTGTAAGTGCCTTAATAGTAAGGAGACGTCACAGAAGGAAATTATTTTCTACAATGCTCAGAGAGTTCTGTTCCATCATGCTAATTTTAATGCATTTTATTTGTGTTTAGCCTTTGAGAAATGCAGTTCTATGCATGGATTATGATATCGGGTGCACGCTAAGATCTCGAATGGTTCTGCTCCAATTTTTGTTTATAGATCACAGAAAGAAAAATACTGCTAGATGTCCTTTCCACATGCAGGCAAATGTGAAAATCCGACGAACTTTCCTATTTTCTTGTGGCTAAATGTTGGAATCAAATAGTCCGATACCCCCTCTGAAAATGGTTCAGTAAGGCTCTTGACTGCGCTACTGATCTATTACATGTAGAAAATGACAGAAATGATAGCAAATAATCAAATTTCTCTTGATTTTATTTCTTTCTCTCAACAGCATGCTGTCTGGTGAGCGAGGCAAGGAGATCAGGAAAGACGAGGGAAGTCCGCCACGTTGTTGGAGCACCACAGAAACAAACCATGTTCGACTTCCCTTTCGATCAAACCGTCGTCGTGAGCTCCGCCACCAGCGTCTTCGGCATGGATTCAGAGTCTTCCGAAGAATCCGACCTCGATATGGACATGGACATGGACATCGATACCAATGAAGTCGACGCTGCCGACACACCTGCCATGGTCGGCGGTAACGGCAACCAAGTTGGCGGAAACCTTCGCCCCTTCCTCATCGACGGGAGAGCAGCGGCCCCTGGAGCAGGAAATGCGGACCAGCTGTTGAGCAGGACGTCGGGTTCGTCGGGTCGTGGTGTCGGCATCGCCTTCGCTGTTATGGGTCTTCTCACCGTCATCATAGCAGCTGCAGTATTCACTCTCAGGAGATACCGACATAGCATCCCGGTTCTTGTGCGGGTCTGATGACTGAACTTGTGATGAGGATACTCTAATGACCGATTTCCTTGTTGTCAAATGCAACCATAATACTGCCTGTTATTCTCCGAATATTGATATTAATCCAATATTGAGGATCATGAAATTCGAATAACTACTGCTTAGTTATAGGTTTTAAAAATGCATTTTTATTGTATTAACATTGAGCTGCTCAATTGTAAAATAAATGATGATATGTGAATTTTGGATAATACATCACTAATGAATTAACTCCATCTTTGATATTTATATTTGTGTATTGTCATGGTATTGTAAAATTTGTTTAAAAATTGTGACATGACGCAATATTAGATGATGTAATCTTTGACTAATTATTAATTTACCAGTAAGAAAGCAGAAATTTGTGAAAATGTTAGAATGTGTGAATGGACGTATGATTAGTGGATAGAAGGTGAATTGGTTTGGGATAGATGGATGAATAAGTGAATTTTATTGTATAATAGGTCATTATTTACTGATGGATGAATGAATGACTCAATTCTATAATTGACTGACTGGTTGTATGAATAATTCATACACAAGTTGGTGTATGAGAAAACGGATTACTAGTAATCGAAGTAATCTACTGATTGCTGATTAAATGGATCAAAACATCTTCTCCTTCTTCTCCCTTTCCTTTTCCATTTTCTTCTTTCTTTCCTCTTATTCTTTATTTCTTCGTCTCTTCTCACTTTCCTGTTTCCTTTCCCTTTCTCTGTTGTTGTTGATCATTATCTCCTTCTTCTTCTTTTTCTTTTTCTTCTTCTTCTTCTTCTTCTTCTTCTTCTTCTTCTTCTTCTTCTTCTTCTTCTTCTTCTTCTTCTGCTTCTTCTTCTTCTTATCATTATTAGGAATTATTGTGAGAAAGAAAGGTTGGATGAAATGAGTTGGTTGAAGGCTTAAATCTTGAAATATGATGGAGGGTGGAATCCATGCAACCCTACAGTCATTGATCATTTTTTTGCAATCACCATCATCATCATCATCATCATCATCAACAACAACATCAACATCGTCATCATCATCAACAACAACATCATCATCATCATCAACAGCATCATCATCATCATCATCATCATCATCAACATTATCATCATCATCATCATCAACACCAACATCATCATCATCATCATCATCATCATCATCATCAACATCAACAACATCATCATTAATATCATCATCAACATCATCATCATCAACATCATCATCATCATCATCATCATCATCTTCATCATCATCGTCATCATCATCATCATCAACAACAATATCATCATCATCATCACCATCATCTTCAACATCATCATCATCATCATCATCACAATCATCATCACCATCAACAACAACAACATCATCATCATCATATACTCTCATCATTACCTTCCTTAACACAATCATCATCACATCGTGGTTATCTTCGTCTTAGTCATAAGGCCCTATCATTATCTTTATCATCACCAGGGAGCACATATTTTTTTAACTTGCCGCCCCCTTGACCTAGACCCTCATTGATCAAAGCTAGTCATCATAACTATATATCATCATCCGCTCCGTCCACCTACCCCTCTTTCTCTCCCACCCCCATTCTCTGATAAATCGTTATCTTTACATACAGCAGGGACATGATCATGTCCCTGCATACAGTCAGGCCCATAGCAGTCAACACAGAAAACATAAATGTATGTCCTTAGTAAAACCCAGTTTGTTTTGTTTTCCCCCTTTATTTACCCTTTTAATTGAATTTTGATAATTGACACGATCATAATTTTACAGTGTAATATAAATGTTAATAGATAGGCGTGTATAGAAACGTGGCATTATTCACTGTCTAATATTGACAGGTTCATAATTAGTCTACGCTTTTTGATAACAAATACAGCTACGAGAACCACTGAGATCAGAAGTCCTGTGGCAGCGATCGCCACCCAGACGTTTGATGCCGTGGTTGATCCTGCCAATAAGCCGCGGTGACTCTGTCCTTGTGTGTTCCCGCCACTCGTTCCAATCTGGTTTCCATCTGCAGGAACTGGATTATCGGCTTCTTCCTCTGCATCCTGGACCTCGACTTCAGTATCAACATCGTTATCGACATCTATATCAGCATCGGTTTCGCTTTCGTTTTCGACTTCTTCAATGTCGGTGTCGGCGGTGTCCTCGATGTCTGGGATGTCGTTTTCAGTGTCGGCATCGGGTTGAGTCTGAGCAAGAGGAACCTCGAGGGCTGTTTGTTTCATGGAAGCTCCAGCCGGTTTCGCCTCGACTGTCAGGCATGAGCCTGTGAATTGTAAAAAATGATGAAAATACATGTGAAATTCTCTTATCAGTGACGTAACTATGGGGTTACACGAATGGTGAAAAATGAAAAGAAAGAGAAAAGAAGACGATAATGACCCCCTCCCATATCCTCAGAGTCCCCTTATCGACAGCCTAGTAAATTCGAATTTCAGCCAAATTAATAAGACGTCCACCCCCCCCCCGCCTACCCTGATGCGAAGGTTCCTCAATGGTTAGACCCATCTAATAAGATGTGGTCTTATTTAGCAAATCATTTCAATTACAAATACCTTTATGTAACATATATCATTATCACGAAGACCAAAATGTACAATTATGTATACCGTGGATATTTTAAGAAAAAACAAAATTGACCAAATCTTACCCAAAAGCACTGTCAGGGCGGCGAAGATGAATATTGAACACTTTATTGTCGAAAACATTTCTGGAATTGTTGTTATCTTAAAAGAAATTAACTATAGAAGATTGTCCTGTTTTTGTGTAGCACACAGACTGATCACTGAATTATGTGATTATTTTAGGAATTAAACGCTTCTTTTTATACCAATTTATATCCAATTCTTTTATCTTCAAATTATGACCACACGGTATGTCTGCCACGTCATATTTACTTTGGCTATGATCATTAGTGCTTTACATTTTTTCGAGTTGTTTGAGAGGAAATGTCATATGATGAACTCTTCTCCTGGACTCTCTCTCTCTCTCTCTCTCTCTCTCTCTCTCTCTCTCTCTCTCCCTCTCTTTCACCCTCTCCAATTATTAAATTAAATTTATAACAATGTAGAACATAGAATTATCAGTATTCATACAATTTGTCCTTTAGAACGTTGAGTCCAATTAATCAACCACCACTTGACATAGTCATACCCGATGTACTAATAATTATTACACAAGTGTCAGAAACTTGGTACATCCAAAAATGTGAATAAGAATTCTCAAGGAAGAAAATGCTTTTGGCAAAATAAAATTGATTATTCTACCAAACTATTCTATCATTGGGTCATCGATTGTTATCTTTCTCTCTCTCTCTAAATATGGCTCTATATTCACTGTTTTTCTCTGTTGAAGAGATTCTCATTAGTTTATTTCTCATGTGAAGAAAATCAAAGTTAAATCGGAAAGGTAGGTTATGAAATTGCGTTCTATTTTGAAACTGTTACCCCTCCTTGGTATCCGGGTGATATTCGGTGGCGAGTATATTTGAATTACCTGTACTATATTATTCATCTTGATCACCCAAGATTCCATTTTTTATCTTTAGCTGGCAAGATTTGCTTCGCAACCCGGTGTAGATATAATTTTCAGGTTGGTCGTTCCCTATTACACTATATGGATTTTTCCAACAAATAAAATATCAATTTCATGAATCAGACATTGCTCGCTCTGGCACCGTCACTACGTGACTGTCAAACGGGTTCTGTCGACTTGGACTGTCAAATAAACTCTTCAGGTAGTGTACTTCCGTTGCCAGATGAATACCATTGACAGTGTCAAAGGCTCACAATGCTTGGCAGAGTGGCCGAGAAGGTGGTCGCATGTGTCTTTCACCCTTGGCATTGTCGTAGGAAATAGTTGTTGGTGATCACCTTGGTATTTTACTCTTTTCTGTCATTTACGTGCGCTAAAATGGCAGGTATTTAGCCTGTCGACAAATTCTTTCAACCCAACTCGAGGTTGAATGAAATTGATATTGATCAGCCCTTGAACTCTAGCTTGAACATTATTCGATGAGGATCAGATAAAGTAAATGTATGTTATAGGTCAAAATCTTCGAGAATACGTGCTCTCTATGTTGCTGTTACCAATTTGAATTAGTCATAAACACATCCCTGTAAGATTAAGAAGAATGATCAACGTTTACTGGGGAATATTTTATAGTGATTTGTTATATTAGTTCGTAGTATTTTCTATGCAATTCAATTTCTTCTTATAAAACGGCAATAGTTAATGACTTATCCAAAAAATGGTAAACAGCTAGGGACGGGATCCTTTCTAGAGAGGAGGTCGAGTATACTGGGGCAGCCCAACATGGCGTAGATATAGGCAGGGGCGGATCCAGCCGGCGGCAAGGGAGGGGGCCTAAAAAGGGGCCCACTTCGTGCGAAAATTTGAGAATCGTGCCTGTCGATTTTTCGCTCAGTGGGGTAGTGAGCACAATTTTTTTTGGAACCCGAAATGTTTCTCCGGGAAGGGTAATTATTTTTCCACTGCCACCCCTTGGGCGCCAGGGGTAGTGAGCACAATTTTTTTGGGTACCCCAAAAATTTCCCTAGGAAGGGTAATTTTTTTCACCGCCACCCCTTGGGCGCCAGGAGGGGCCCATCTTCTTTTTTCTTCAAAAGGGTGTTTTTACCGGTTTTTTTCTAGGGAGGGGCCGGGCCCCGGGCCCCTGGATCCGCCACTGGACATAGGCCTTCTGCACTTAGTATGATTGTTATTTTTCTGGCCATTCGAACGAGGGGGGTGGGCGCACAACGGCTCCAACTTGTGCTGGATACGCAAATGAAAGACATACAATCTTGGTCAGGATCCAATATTTACCCGCACAAATCAGGCTATTCAGACAATAATATAGAGCTGAGTGTCATCGATAATCACAAGATTACTCATGACTCAGACCCCATTCTTACTCACTTCATTGTACCGGTTTTATGTAAGCTAGATCGGTCTAACGTGAGTGTGAAGATACAACAGGTACCAGGTAGCGTACCTCTGGACCAATCCAGAAGACCACATTGGGTATGTGGTCTTCTGGACCGGTTCTCTTCCACCGCTCCACACCGCTCTAAAGTGCAGAGAGAAAACAAACTCCGGGAGTGAGTATATGTTCGCGGGAAAGTAATGAGCTGTGGAAGTAAGACAATGAAATGTCTTTGGGAAGAGGTAGAAATGGGAGATGACAGTCGGGAAAAAAGGAAATATATAGTCAAACATATGGAAAGAAGAGATGAGGGGAAGAAACAAGGAAAGATAGAAAGAGAAAATGAAAGAATGATACAGGTAAAAAAAATAACATAGTCATAATGAAAAGAAGAGAATATGGAAAGAACAAAACTAAAAAAAAAAGGAACAGAAAGAAGAGATAATCATGAAGGCATAAAAACAAGGAACAACATAAGGAAAATCAGAAAGAGAAAATGAAAGAATAGAAACAAAATAACAAAAAGAGATACAAATAGAGAAAATGATAGAAGGGTAAAGAGAATGATTAAAAAAGGGAAAGATAGAAGAGAAGGTGATAGAAAAAACAGAGAATAAAATGAGGAAAATTTGTTTGTTTCTCATTTCATTCTTACTTTTTCTTATTTTTCCTCTTCTTCCTCCTCCCTCTCCTTCTTCCTCTTCTTCTTCTTCTTCTTCTTTTCTTTTCTTCTTCTTCTTCTTCTTCTTCTTCTTCTTCTTCTTCTTCTTCTTCTTCTTTCTTTCTTCTTCTTCTTCTTCTTCTTCTTCTTCTTCTTCTTCTTCTTCTTCTTCTTCTTCTTCTTTTTCTTCTTCTTCTTTTTCTTCCCATCCTCCTCCCTGAACAGAAGAACTGTTTTTCCGTCATTAACTTTTCTCGAACTTTTTCATCACCGCTCTGTTTTACCATTGTTCTATTATTTAGCACTTAGTTACGATAGTGTTTTAGTTCCTTCTCTTCCTTAAACTTGGCTCCCTATCACCAATCTACCTGTCAAATGCAAACCTGTGTTATATGCGATGCCTAAAACAATTGTATGCTTCAAAGAAGTAAAATGAAGTCAACAGATGCTTATCAACCAATGGGTCTGCTGTACTTACACCAGCCTCTTATTGAGATCGTTGAATTACTCAATGAGTCCAATGATGCCAAGTCACAGGAAAAGGACGTCCAAACTTGTATTCTTACACCGTCTTCAATAGAAGTAATGGATTAGAACTGCAGCAAGGTGTTCCTGCCCCGCCCACTTTTTGTTGGAGAAATAAAGGTATAAAAACGGTAGATTCTTGTCGAAATCTTCAGTGCACATTGCGACCCAAGATCAAGAGAAAACCGGCTCTAAAGGAACTGATAAAGTAGCATTTTCTTCTCCAGTTCTCTCTTCTGGACAACTAGTGTAAATCAAAATGGCTTTATTTGGAAAGTTAGTCTGTCTCTTCGCTCTTATTGCAGGTAATTTAAATTTCTGTCTTTATATATTTATATCTACTATAGCTAAATAAACTGTTGCAGTTTTTACTCGATTCTAGCTGTAAGTGCCTTAATAGTAAGGAGACGTCACAGAAGGAAATTATTTTCTACAATGCTCAGAGATTTCTGTTCCATCATGCTAATTTTAATGCATTTTTATTTGTGTTTAGCCTTTGAGAAATGCAGTTCTATGCATGGGTTATGATATCGGGTGCACGCTAAGATCTCGAATGGTTCTGCTCCAATTTTTTTTATAGATCACAGAAAGAAAAATACTGCTAGATGTCCTTTTCACATGCAGGCAAATGTGAAAATCCGACGATCTTTCCTATTTTCTTGTGGCTAAATGTTGGAATCAAATAGTCCGATACCCCCTCTGAAAATGGTTTAGTAAGGCTCTTGACTGCGCTACTGATCTATTACATGTAGAAATTGACAGAAATGATAGCAAATAATCAAATTTCTCTTGATTTTATTTCTTTCTCTCAACAGCATGCTGTCTGGTAACCGAGGCAAGGAGATCAGGAAAGACGAGGGAAGTCCGCCACGTTGTTGGAGCACCACAGAAACAAACCATGTTCGACTTCCCTTTCGATCAAACCGTCGTCGGGGGCTCTGCCGCTGGAGGCTCCGCGGGTGCGTCCACCAGCGTCTTCGGCATGGATTCAGAGTCTTCTGAAGAATCCGACCTCGATATGGACATGGACATGGACATCGATACCAATGAAGTCGACGCTGCCGACACACCTGCCATGGTCGGCGGTAACGGCAACCAAGTTGGCGGAAACCTTCGCCCCTTCCTCATCGACGGGAGAGCAGCGGCCCCTGGAGCAGGAAATGCGGACCAGCTGTTGAGCAGGACGTCGGGTTCGTCGGGTCGTGGTGTCGGCATCGCCTTCGCTGTTATGGGTCTACTCACCGTCATCGTAGCAGCTGCAGCATTCACCCTCAGGAGATACCGACATAGCATCCCGGTTCTTGTGCAGGTCTGATAACTGAACTTGTGATGAGGATACTCTAATGAACGATTTCCTTGTTGTCAAATGCAACCATTATCTATACTGCCTGTTATTCTCCGATTATTGATATGAATCCAATATTGAGGATCATGAAATTCGAATAACTACTGCTTAGTTATAGGTTTAAAAATGTATTTTTATTGTATTAACATTGAGCTGCTCAATTGTATAATTAATGATGATCTGTGAATTTTGAATAATTCATCACTAATGAATTAACTCCATCTTTGATATTTATATTTGTATATTGTCATGGTATTGTACAATTTGTTCAATAAAGGTGACATGAGGCAATGTTAAATAATGCGGACGTGGACTACTTTTTAATTTACCTGTTATAAATCAGAACTTTGTGAGAATGTTAAAATGTGTGAATGGTCGTATGATTAGTAGATAGAAGGTGAATCGGTTTTGGATAGATCGATAAATAAGTGAATTTTATTGTATAATAGGTCATTATTTACAGATGGATGAATGAGTGACTTTATTCTATAATTGACTAACTGGTTGTTTGATTAATTCATGCACGAGTTGGTTGATGAGTAAACGGATTAATCGAAGCAATCTACTGATTGCTGAATAAATGGATTAATATATCGATTTAGTATTTGGATTAGAGTTTGACATCTTGTTCCTTTTTTGTCTCTTTCTCCTTCTTCTCCTCCATAATCTCTTCTTCTCCTTCTTCGCCTTCTTCTCCCTTTCCCTTTTTCATTTTATTATTGCTTTCTTCTTATTCTTTATTTCTTCGTCTCTTCTCACTGTCCTGTTTTCCTTTCCTTTTTCTCTGTTGTTGTTCATCACCATCATTGTCATCTTTTTCATGTTCTTCTTCTTCTTTTCCAGTTCTTCTTCTTCTTTTCCTTCTTGTCCTTCTTTTTTCTACTTCTTCTTCTTCTTCCCATCCTCCTCCTCCTCCCTGAACAGAAAAACTGTTTCTCCGTCATGATCTTTTCTCGAAATCTTTATCATTATTATAATTTTTAATAGATTACCCTGAAAAGCATTGGTAATCTGAAGGCCCTTTTCCCTATTAAATGTATTGAAAACGGTCCCTCCTAAATTTCCAAGACTCAAAATCTAAGCTCTTATCCCACGACTTTTAGGAATTCGAAAAATAACCCACATAACTATAACATTTTGTGCCTGCTTTCTTGTTTTCATTCTTTATACATATTTTATTAAATCATGGTACGAGCAATGCATGATTTAATAAAAATAAATCATGCATTGCTCGTACCATTTATTTTCAAAGATTATAAATCACAATAACCTTTGCGGCCTATAACTTAGATGCGCTGCTTTCATCGTAGGCCCCTCCATATTTTAGTCTTCTTTTAATACAATCTGTTCAAGTAACACTCCATGCGAACTAGTAGATATGAGGTATTTATTTTCTGTTCTTATATCTGACAATATAATTCATGTTTGTTTGTTAGTACCTTTTATTTTGTATAAACATTGTAAAATACAAACATGTGAAAAATGGATCAATAAACTGAACCTGAAACTGAAATCAAACGGTAGCATTTATTACTGGATATAAGCTAGTGTCGGAAACACTTGGCGGGTTGCCCAAGTTCAAACGTTCGTACAGGCCCAATCGCAATTTTACCATACATCATGGAAAGGGGAAATTAAATGTCATTGCTCAGATTTTTAAATTATTTTTAACAAGAGTGGGGGAGAGATAGGGAGAGAGAGAGAGAGAGGGACAGAGAGGGGGAAGGGGAGAGATGGGGTGGAGAGAGAGAGAGAGAGAGTAAAACAAAGTCCTGCGTCAATGTATATATGATGAACTATTAATTTATGAAAAACAGTCGAATCAAACTCATCGTTACAGCGAACATTCTAAAATGTATCAAAGTTCACGCTTTGTGACAGACGGTAAACAAAATGCGTCATAAATTCAGTAGTCAAAAGTTCACAAAATGTAATGACATTTTATCGGCGATATGCATCTAGACAGATTCTAACACCCAATTCAAAAGACAGAGGGTGGAAAACACAGGTGCGCAACGTATATCATTGTTGTGCAACACCAAGAAATTCACGTATGAACTGGAAAAATGACAAAAAATGCAACAATGGTGATGATGATGACTAATTGTATTATTATAATTATGATGATGATGATGGTGATGATGATGATGATAATGAAGATGATGACGAGGATGATGATGATAATAATAACAATATTAAAAATAATAATAATAAGAAGAAGAAGTAGAAGAAGAATGATAATGATATTACTACTATATTACTACTAACTACTGCTACTACTACTACTTCTACTACTCTTACTACTATACTACGGATACTATACTACTACTACTACTACTACTACTACTACTACTACTACTACTATTACTACTACTATTACTGCTGCTGCTGCTGATAATAATAACAGTAGTAATAGATATTTGACATTTAATCAGAATCAACTGCTGTTCTTGATTTCTGTCTTTTAATTTCACCAATTAGCCAACACGTACATTTACATCATATCCATTTAGTGAAAAAACTTCTCTTTTGCATGGAATCAAAAAAATAAAGGTCGATTTAGGAAATTTGAATACCGCTTATCTCGTGAAATATCTAACATTATGAATCAACCTGTGCCAACAAAAGTACGGCTTAGAATTCTGAAAATTGCCCACCGACCATGCCGTCCGACAAAAGTCCTATCAAAATGGCAGCCAATATGGCAGCCGATTTGGCAGCCTACTGTGACAGTACGAATGCGACTATATAGTGTCTTCTTGGCTCGATATTAAGATATATGATTTAAAGGTAATTTGTTACTGAAACCGCATTTCGAATGAAACAATCTGAGATTCATTGTGAATTATTGATCCTGAAATTGATGATAATAATAAGCCTAATACTGTTCACTGTATTCACTTCAAACATTATACGAAACATGGCTGAAAAAAGCAATCATGCTCAAAAACAAAAAATATGCATGCAAGTGACGATGTTTATAATCCTATCTAAAATCCAGAAGAAAAAACAATATGTCCTGTTTTTTCTTTCCTTATTAAGCAGCTATTATATATTTGTATCAAAATTGCTATGTATGTATTAAATATTATTTTGCATTAAATGTAAACGCTGGTGGAATCTCGTGGAATTGTATTTTTCTTGTATCAAGTTATTGCCTAACCATTAGGCCTACCTTTAATAACTATTCACAATTCACAGTACACGTCATACATCAGATTGCATCTATGTTCGTTAGGTTGATGATAATGTAACACATCAAACAAAATCATCATCAAACGTTGCTCCTGAATGGTTCACATCTTCTCTGAACTCTATCTAATGTCTCTCGCAAGACATCTGAATGAAACAAATGATGCCAAGACGTTTGTTGCACAATGCAAAGGCACTATCAAGTCTATCAAGTTTATTTTTGCTGACGAGATGAGGACCTTAAGAATGGGAACTGTAGCAGAGTATCATCCATCGAAAAGTATAAAAGGTGAGACCATCCGAATGTTCTTCATATCCAGCTCTGACTTCGAAAGTGATTCAAAAGCATCAAGGAGATCTTACCTCTACTCTCAGCATAGCTCCCATCTCAACAGCTTCAAGGGCTATACTAAAGACATACAACATGGCGGCCTTAGGGAAAATCATCTGCCTTCTTGCTGGTAAGAATACTCGCTCTGCATGGAAAGCTAGATATTTCCTTAATTCACCATCGAAAATGATATTCTACTTATTTTCCATTGTTATTCATGTAAACTATTGTGGATACTTTAATTCTATAATAGGAATTTTTTCACTTGCCTGTTTACATGAGAACGGTTTTAATTCTCATGACATGATATGATATAAATAATATTACCATTTGTCAGAAGACGTAATTGAATGTGACATAGTCTTCTTTAAAGTAATTGAAGAGGAAACCTCTCTTTGGACTTATTTCTTGTATATATTAAACAAAAACCTTTTGTGACAAAACTACTCTGCGTTCGATTGACTATGTACATACTCATGCGCATGCATCATTTGTATAATAACACTGTTGTAGTTATTAGAATGTTGTGTTCAGGATGAGAATGTTGAATAGAACCAATAATATTTTAACTTCAAGTTGAGATATAATCGATTGAAGAAATTAGTTGTCACGCTGAAGGGGAAAATGCAAATAACTAAACAAACGTGCATGAAAATATATAAATACAAACGAATACCCAATATATATCCTAACTCACTTAGCAGTCTAACTGAAATATATTAACAAATGTATCTTTCTTAATCCAATTTCGACAGCATTTTGCATCATGACCGAGGCCAATAATGACACCAACACCAACACCACAACGAAGCTTACTCCTCCTCCTGCACCTCCTCAGAATCAGTTTGGTTTCGTCTTCAGCATCTTCAACCAGACCACTCCCAGCCCTGCTCGTCCAACCACTATCAGTCTAAGCAATGGCGGTCAAGCTCCGGTTGGACCTAGCATCGGTGGGGGTTCTGTAAGCTTTACGGGTATCGACGGCGACTCTTCCGAGGAGGAATCCGACATCGATATGGATGTGGACGTCAACGAGGCCGACATTGTCCCGTCTTACGTCTTCGGAAGGTACGGGAATCGAGTCAGCGGGAATACACGACCTATGTTTCGTGGAAACAGGAGACAGCGAGTCATGTCCGGCGTCCAGGCTGGTGATCTCGATGGCGACGTCGTTGGTGATTTCGTTGGCGACCACGACCAGCTCATCGGCAATTCTGCCGGTACATCGGGTCGAGGTGTCGGGATTGCCCTTGGAGTTCTGGGACTCCTCGCTCTGATTATAGCTGCTGCTTTCGTCATCATTAGGAAACAAAGGAATAGCAGGGCCACCTTTGTCCGTATATGAGGGCTCTATGGGTCGTGATATTTTTGTAATTTTTTTGATAAAACAAATATATTTTACATATTTTATGATAAGACGCGGTTGTCATCATAGGTGCACTTGCAATTATATTATTATAAGTATTTATTATATTTTCTACAGTCTGCAGCCCTCAAGAAAATCCATGTGATAAATCAACGCCACCTCAGGCCTCACGACCTGACTACGAAAGAGTTTTGGGGAAAAAAAAACAAATGATTATACAATGTACATGTCCATGTATATGAAATTTCCAAAAGGTTAGTTATGTCCGCCTAAAGGCACTGTGTGTGTGTGTGTGTGTGTGTGTTATGGGTCTTTACAGACGTGTATCAATCAGATATGATTATTTACGTCTGGGGACCGACCTTTAAACGTCACCTTCCGAAAGACGTGACTCAGTTCGAACCTGCGTCCTCGGCTGAATCAGTTTGTAACTTCCACTGTTAGTTAGCTGGATTACAGGCGCACGCCACAACGCAACGAGTGGTCACATGGATACTTATATCAAAATAGTTTGGTACTTTTAGTCTTCAAGTCAGCGAAAACGCCAAAATCGGCTTCATGTTGATGTCTATGATTCGCAGATGATCGGGCCCTTTTCTCCGATCTGAAGGCTCAAACAGCAACACCATGCAATTCGTTTATTTGGAGACAGAAGGGTAGTAACTCAAACACAGAGTTAACGCACTTCTGGCTCTCAATGAATTGCTATCCATAGAGACCGTTAATTAATATAAATTACATTTAAAATGGAATCTCACTTCCATTTCATTTCCTTATTTTAAATTTATTTCATTTTAATTTCCATCCAGTCGTATTCAAGTCGCACGGTGTGTGATGGCTGTTATGGACAAAATAATATTGTTTCAAAAGTTAAGTTGCAATATCGGAAATGCTTTAGGGCAGGTTGAGCTCACTTAAATGTTTGATGTTGTGAACTTTGCAACTTTTACGCATTTTTCTGTATAAAATCGCTTAGACTAAACTTCAAAGTTTATCAATATGGTGAATTTATCTCATTTTATAACTTTATGCGATATCGTCTATTTAATGTATTCTTTAGATATATTGTTTGTACTAAACTACTTAAAGTGTAAAACTGTAAATGAGATAAGTACATGTACATTGTAAATGTTAATTATTTTGTGAATGTGTTAAAGTGCCAAATACATGACAGATGTCAAACGAAAAAGCAAACGTAGTGTCTTGTTGATTTTTGTCTTATTCTCATCTTAACAATTGGAGTATGATGCAATTTCTTTTTCTCTCTTCTGACAAATTATGCAAAATGAAAGGATGGAAATTGATTGGTGTCATCTGCTGGTCAATTGACCAGTTGATTGGCTACATTGTTTTGTTGATTGAGAAGTAAGAGTGGAATCAATGGAAATAGATGTTGAATCAGTTGGAGGAAGATGATTATAATCACATCGATATTTTGTACATGTCTTCCTTAATATTACTTGTCTCATGAATTTCGTCCTTTGTATTTCATGGTGAGAATAAAAGTTGTCAATGCAATATTTTTCAAAACATTCTCCCTTCATATGAAAATCAATAATTAAATCAATAGCATGATTAATTAATCAGCCAGTCAACCTATCTATCTACCAGTCAATCAATTCACAAATCGAAAATCAGCAGTTATATACTGTATATAACAATTAATTCAGTCGTCCATCCATCCATCAATCAGTTATGTAACATTCACTCATTTAGATAAGCTCAAATAACTGCTCTTTCCCGTTCACAAGTGTGACAACAGATACCTAGAAATATCAAACAACTCAAAGAGCAAATGTATTTGTTTCATTTTCATATATATTTCATATAATTTCAGTGCTGATACAATCATCATTCTAAATACACATAACAGAAAGACAGAGATGAAAAATAACAAATAAGTAGATATCGAATTATCATTCAACAATCAATATACCCTGAATAATTTAATTCTATTGAGAATGACGAGCGATTGTAAACTAATTTATGACCTACAGATGGCATGTGATTAGACCTTATGAAGAAACTACGAAAATGAATTAGTTAAAATTACCAGAAAATAATCAGCAGAATCAAGAGAACATTGTTAAAAGTGACAATGTTTTTAGCGAATACCACATTTCATGACATTTGTATTATGTGTTTGGCCTAATATCCACCTTGTAGATGGAGCAGGGAGATATAATATCCTTTCACACCGATTGTAGATCACATCAGGGCGATGCATGAGAGGTCAACCACTCAAAATGTCTAACTTGCTTTAGTTGCTTCCAAAAACGGTAAGACTACATTTTACTGTTCATTATAACACAAAACTACAATTCCATCATCTGCTTTTTGTGAGATAGTGACAGAACATAAGAACGTCTTTGCCTCCTGATAGCAAAGACAGCTCCTACTACTACCAGAGCTACCAGCCCTAAAACAGCGAAAGCAATCCCACACTCTGTCCCGAACTCCCAGATTCCCTGCCGAACATTTGATTCTGGTCCCGGACTCCAGTATTGGGCAAGAGCCTTCCGTTTCCCGACAAGATTGGTAGAAGATTCCCGCCAACCTGGTTCCCGTTCGCGACTGCGTTCAATCCGGTAGCGGCATCGTTGGTGTCGGTGTCCGTATCAGAGTCCGTATCGGTGTCCATATCGACTTCGGATGAAGTGGATTCTGAACTGGTACTGTCCACATCATCATCTGAACCTTCGTCAGTCTCGACCTGATTCATTGGAATGTTAATGATGGTTTGCTTCTGAGGTACATTGACTCTGTTGTCTGCTAAAGCTCCTGGACTGGCCTCAGTCACAACACAGAATACTGAAAAAGGGAAAGCGAAAGAGTATTCATGTTTAAAGTGTAATCACAATCTAATGAAATTAATCTATTTCCTCATGCATGTCATTTGGTAAGCCTACATATATGTGAAAATATATTCTTACAAATACTCTTAACATAATGACTATTACAATGTGGATTGCATGAAACTAGCTTGATGGTGTATAGTAAAGATATACCCACGTATTTGCAAAGTGATTTACAATTATATACGAAAGCGAATTGAGGGTTCCTCTTGCAGGTGTGCAATTAAAAATCGTAACAAGCATTTCACTGTCCAACAATGTGTCATATCTCTGCGTGCCAAACATGGCGTGATATCCATAACGTATGGACAGCAAACTTCCCTGAGACAAAAGTAAAAATTCTATAATTACAAATTTGTTAAAGCCGCATGAACGTAAGTTAACGATCATCAAGTTTGTTATTTCAATGGCGATGTGTGAGTCAAGCGTCAAAATAGCTATCCTCAAATTAATCATTAGAGATCATTTTCAGTAACTCATACAAGAATACGCTCATTTGACTTACAATGAATACCTGGACTAGGTTTAACTTACCAAAGAGAAGAGAGAGGAGACCAAGTAGCTTTCCAGAATAAGACATGTTGCGATGAATACTCATCAATAGATTGAATTTAGAATAGAACGAGTCGATTGCTGGCCTTATAAACCTGAATAGTTATGATTTGAAGGCAGAACAAGATATGAGGAAAATGATCAGATTCATCGGTTTTTATACAAATTTGTCAAACATTTAAACTGCCAAAATATAATACAGTATTATGGTGTCACGCATGGCACCACAAGCCCTTCATATGTCATTATTGCTAAAAGTAACTACACTCATGCGAAGGTGAGAAATAAACTTGGCAGGGTTTTAAGTTTGTGCTGTTTTTATTTTGTGCTCTAGTTGAATTCATAAATGGGGAGAGATTATGAATCTAGCGCTGAGAACCAGAATTTAAGGGTATTACTCGAACCGTATTTGAATTGTCGCCTTTTTTGGGCTCTCAGCGAAATATAAATCATACTCGAATACTGAAATTTCAAACAATTATTTGATTGACCAATGATACAGGTGTACAAAAAACAATGTGTGAAGATATTCGAGATCTTTTCTGTAGAAACAAAATAAACTGCCAATGTTCGGATTGAAATATTTTTTACTCGTGGTCTTGGAAAGAAATTTATGAAACTGAGGTCACAAATTATTCAAAAATAATTTGATGATCACCTGTTGATATATTTATTTTAAGCAATTGTAAGTTAGTGACAAATGCATATCAGAATTCGATGATGAGATAAAGTGTCCTCGTTGAATCCAGCGCTCGATAAATGAGAGTTAATCAAAGGTGAAATCGTGCCAAGTTATTTCGCACCTTTGAATTTTCTACACTTACCTTCTATCATGTTTGTCAGATTTTGACATTTGAATCACTAGTGGTGTTGTAATATTGTTTGTTGTATTTTTTGTAATTTCAATTTGAGAGAAATTGTATAAAAACCGTTGTGTCTAACCATTTCTTTCATACCTTAATCTGCCTTCAAATCAAAAGTATTTCAGGTTGATAAGCCTCCTCGTTTCTTTTCATATTAAAACTTTTGATTTTTGC
The DNA here is from genome assembly GCA_037976565.1 of Mesocentrotus franciscanus. NCBI lineage: Eukaryota > Metazoa > Echinodermata > Echinoidea > Camarodonta > Strongylocentrotidae > Mesocentrotus > Mesocentrotus franciscanus. The sequence continues at coordinate 33,078,097 of CP137675.1, forward strand.
ATCGCATATCTAGAGTATCAACATGTCTTCCTCAGGAAATCTTCTTGGTCTGCTCTCTCTTCTTTTTGGTAAGTTAAATTTCATCTTAAACAGTTAAAAACACAGCCAGAGTTGTTTTGTTTATTTATACATGCAATAGTTTTCCACATTCGTCATCACTGGTGTTATTCCCAAGTAGAAAAAGGCTTTTGATTATAGAACACTACCCTGATCTTCCATCAAGCTGTAGATTAAATTTTTTAAACCATAGTACTGTCCTGCATTATTCGCAAGAAGTCATCTTCATTTTTCCATCTTCGTGATAGGCTGCATAACACTTTGAAGATTCCTAGAAAACGAAGGATAGGAAGAAAGAGGAGGAGGAGAAGGAAAGAAGAAGAAAGGAAGAAGAAGAAAAAGAAAAAGAAAAAGAAGATGAAGATGATGATGTTGATGAGTAACTAAACTTCATGATACTACATGATACTGTCATGATCATTTTCAATATGATATTTTGTTTTCCCTTTTTCAGTATTGTGTGTTGTGACTGAGGCAAGTCCAGGAGCTTTAGCGGACAACAGAGTCAATGTACCTCAGAAGCAAATCTTCATTAACGTCCCAATGAATCAGGTCGATGCTGACGAAGGTTCAGATGATGATGTGGACAGTACCAGTTCAGAATCCACTTCATCCGAAGTCGATATGGACTCCGATACGGACACCGATACGGACTCTGATACGGACACCGACACCAACGATGCCGCTACCGGATTGAACGCAGTCGCGAACGGGAACCAGGTTGGCGGGAATCTTCTACCAATCTTGTCGGGAAACGGAAGGCACTTGCCCAATACTGGAGTCCGGGACCAGAATCAAATGTTCGGCAGGGAATCTGGGAGTTCGGGACAGAGTGTGGGGATTGCTTTCGCTGTTTTAGGGCTGATAGCTCTGGTAGTAGTAGGAGCTGTCTTTGCTATTAGGAGGCAAAGGCGCTCTAATGCGTACGTCAGGTACGAAGAACAGCAGATGATGATGGAGAAATCATAGTTTAGTTCATCACTTACTAATTCGTCGCAATAGAATATATTACAATAATAACACTGTCTTAGTTAATGGCCAAATTGCTTTTGGAAGATTTGAACAGTAGCAGTACAACTACATAATTTAAAAATGTCAATTCATATGTGAACAAGACATTGATTGTTTCTGTCTGAAATGAAAGTAGTCAAATTTTGTTAATTTTAGATTGCAAAAACAAATGACTATATGCAGGAAAGATTCAACCCAAGACATAATTTTCCTGGCTCTAGATATTGCCTCTTTTGTATTTCGAAAAGATTTCTGTGTGCGTTTTGTATAGGCTTTAGATGAAAAATAAGCAAAATCGCTTCTTTTAATATTGATTGCTATAATCTGAAAAGCCATATATTTGTATGGATATCAGTTCTCCTCATAAAGGCTTTTGAATGACACTATGATTTTTAAAATTATGATCTCTTTAGATAAACCAGCTCCTCATATCTAACAGTTGTGATTTCTATTCAAAGTCATTTCCCAAACGGAGTAAATATTGTTAACACGATTGCAACTACTTTCGAAAAATCAACCTTAGGCAATTTCAATAACCTTGTGCGTCACCTATTGAAACGTGTGAACATGACAATGACGTATTACGTAATCCGAACATGACTTCTATGGGACATACAATAAGGTAATGAAATTGCCCTTGAGCTGATTTTGGGGGATAGTTTCGATCGTGTTGTATATTTATTTATTGCAATATCTAATTACCCTGCATATAGTGTATTCAAACTGATAATTTCCGTTACATTTATAATTGTTATGTATTGAATAAATTTACGCATGAAAAACTATACATTTTGGAGCTGATGGTTATTAGTAAACAATGGAATTCTGGATGAACGTTCAAGCCTGATGAGATGCTGATGGTTGATTATACGAGTAAATGTTGTGTAAATTGATTGATTGATTGGTGGGCGGATGGATGAATAAACGGATGGATTTATTCCGTATTTGATTGATTTATTAATGGATTGATTGTTTAATTACTTTGATTGATTGATTGATTGACTGATTGAATGACTGATGGTGGATTGATGGATGGATGGATGGAAGGAAGGATGAATTGATAGATGGATGGGTGGCTGGAAGGTAGGATGAATTGATGGATGGATGGGTGGATGGAAGAAAGGCTGAATGAATGGATGAATGGATGGATGTATATAACTTTCTGTATAAGTACTCCCTAAAAAAAGGAGAAGTGCAGGAAATGGGCGATACCTTATCTGGAAGATAATTCCCTGAAATGTTAACCCCGGATAAATTACTCATCGGACAACCACTCCTAGACAACTACCTTTATAGGGCAAGTAGAGTATAGTAGTAAATGTATATTAATATCTTGCCAAAGGACATTATTACCGCGGCGGGACTTGAACCGTGAACCAATTGTGATCCACAGTCCGGTGACTTATCCACTAGACCACGGCACCTCAAGACCTTTATGGATAATTGTCTGGCGATTGTGTATCCAAGAAACCTGTTGGTAGATATCCGGATGGTATTCCAGGTGTTATTTGTCCTAGAATCCGGCGAAAATTAATAAAAGATCAAGAAAGGAGATGGTGATATTTTGCCGCGGAGGGAGCTATGCAGTTTGGCTTGCCACCATCTATTCCTTTCTAGTTCGTCACCCGAACATAAATTGAGCCAAGTTAATATTGGCTTAAAATACAAGGCAACAGCAGACAGAATTTTATGGGTCATACTGTCCGATGATGTATCACTCATAATGGGTTTCCATTATGAACTCTCTCTGAACATCAATTCAATAAAGATTTATTCGAGATATTGTAGAACGATTCCACGACAACTATCATGAGATTAACTACCTGGGTTAATAACTACCTCCCCTATCAATCGACAAGTCATCAACAAACCAGTCAGTCAAAGACCCAATCAACCAATCAATCAGATCATCCCATCGTCAAATCAACCATTTATCACATAAACAATCACTCATTGATCAAACAATTACTGAACAATCAGATTAATTATTTTTCAGTAAACCAATGATCTCATCAATCAACCAATCATCATCAAATTAATCTTGCAATCAACTATTAAACCACACAAATCTTCAAATTTGAATAATCATTAATACAGACAATAGCTAATGAAAAGAGATAACTAGAAATACCCTCCATAAGTTTTTGTTCTTGTTCATTTAATTACATCCATATTTCTTGCGGTATTAGTCTTTGACAATTATTGATTTGCTTTTCTTAACCCAAAATATTTACAGAGGTAAAATAATTATTACCGAAAGAATATGTCGTGTGCAAATACTATGTATAGGCCTATCAAAATATCTGACATTCTTGTCTATTAATTTCCATCTTTTATAAAATATTATACTTAAACAAAAATGCTTTTTTTTTCTTTCTATAAAGTAAGGAATATGAATCTGTCGAAAATAAGTTAATACTTAGAAATAAATATACTGATAAAATTAAGCCTTTTTAAAAAATAATATTCTTTTCACTTATTTGCCGTTCAGTTGTATATCGTACAACGTCATTATAGAGAAATTCTTTTTCATTAAAAAAAACACTGTTGCATGATTATTAGAGAATGCAATGACCTAGTTCATTAATATTGGACCGATTGAATAACTTTATACATTGTAATATCCACTTGATACAGGGCCCCCTTATAAAGCAGGCCTTGTGGCACTGGATGGGGCTACCCTGTGTTTTTAAGAAGACTGAATAAATATATATATATATTTTTGTAATCAAGCAAAATTAGCACGCCTCTGCCTCCTGATTGCAAAGACAGCTCCAGCCACGACCACAGCCACCAATCCAACGACAGCGAGAGCAATCGCAACAGCCTGTCCTGAACTCCCAGATTCCCTGCCGAACATCAAATTCTGGTCCCGTGCTCTGGTGTTGGGTAGCATATTCCCGGCACCTTGGTTCCCGCTCGCGACCTGAACCGGAGCACCAGCTACAGGCGCGGCCGCGGCGTTGTTGGTGGCGGTGTCCTCATCGTTGTCGGTGTCGGTTTCAGAGGATTCACTAGACTCTGAACTAACACTGTCTGAAGCAGATCCATTCATCTGGTTCATGGGTACCATGTCGACCATGGTTTGTCTCTGAGGTGCATGGACTCCGTTGCCTGCTCCTGGACTTGCCTCAGTCATAAGACAGAAAACTGTGAAGAAATCACATTTAGGTGAACATTCGATATACTTATTTTGCTTGAGTTTGAGGTAGTGTAAAGCTTATGAGGGGAGAGAAAACATATCTAAGATAAATACATTGTATTAGTTCAATATAAACATGAAAACTCTACATTACACAAAACCTCAAATTAGATGATCTTTCATTTAGTCACTTAAAAGCAAAATAGGGATAAATGTTCATGACCTGATCAAGTAATTAGGATAAAGAAAGTAGCTATAACTTAACTAATGAAAGCAAATGTAGTTTGTTATTTGTTTTATGCATCAAGAAAACTAAAATAGGGCAAACGAATACATTTGAAACATGAAAACATGGAAAAGTGATACGCCGTTTTTTCGGGCGATTTCTGTCCATCCCCAACATGCCCAAGCTTAGTCAAGAAGTCTACACACAAAAATTCATTTAAAAATGAGTAGATTGGTGGAAATTATTGACTTACCGAACAGAAGACAGAAAAGACCAAGCATTTTCCCAGTAGAAGACATAATGATAGTGATGCCACTCGTGAGTCCTAACGAAATATTGAGTTGAAGAAACAAGAGCACCTGTGCTTGAAGCTGGAATATCTCTATTTTGTATCCGGAGCAAGGTATGATGAAAACTCCGAGAATTCGCCCGCTTTTATACAATTTTCGCGAGATTAAAATTGCGTAAAATATGATGTTATAATTATGATATTACTGAAGAACAATACTACCTGTCAGTACTGTTAAAGGGAGCTCATTGCCCAAGTAGAATCCACATGTGTCTTGGCACGTAAGATTAACCTAATCTCCTTGCTCTCTTTTGTATGTAACAGCAAGACAAAACCGGGATAGAATAATTGATCACCTTTACCTGATTTAATATTGATATATGTCATCAAGATAAATTGCTTCTCAACGGGAGATGCAGCTCTAAACAGGTGAAATTATGGAAGAATATTGGCCCCAAAAGTCATATTATTCAGGACAGGAGAAAGTTATGAAGATGTCCTTGTCTATATTAATTCAATATACTTATTGAGCATAGTAGCAAAAGACGGATCAATCTTCAAGTTGGCGCTGTTATTTTGTCTGCGACTGACACGGAACGTGTTTGTGAGGAAAGAGAGGAGGGCGTGATTGTATTTTTTCTTCTAATTATCTATTGCCAGCTAACCTAAATTCTAACCAGGTAATTGCTATGAGAAGATTCAATGTACAGTAATTATCGCAGATGTAAAAAAGAAAAAAATATGAGAAAATATGTCATGTAATGTCAAAGGAACCCTTCACACTGAAATCAAACTTTTAACAGTTGTTGTAAAACAAAGAATGATTAGAAAGGTTATGATCTTTATGGCGCCCAGACGTTGTTAACAGTAACCATTTAAATCACTTTAATTACTTTTTATGTCTAAATGTAAAATTTATACTTGCCAAAGGCTTAGAATCCTGTGTGATTGGTATAATCTATCAATTAAGTTTCAATGTAACCTGATTGTAACAATGACGTATTCAGACAATCTTGAACAAGGGCATGAGGGCTGTGGGGCTGGGAAAGAGGCGGGGAGAGGCGGGAGAGGCGGGGAGGCGGGAGAGGCGGGGAGGGAGGGGGGCGAACCCCATGCAGTAGTGCTCGTGGACAGTCATAAGTGTTGATATAATTGATATTAATTGATATAATAATTTGGTATTCATTTATACAGGAAGGAGAGTTTAGCCACTCTGTCCTATTCGGCGTTTACGGTTCTAGGACAATTACCCCCTGGGCAATCACCCCCTGGAAAATCACCCCGGAAAACTAACCCCCAAGGACAATTACCCCCTCCCCGGGAATTACACCCCGGAAATTACGCCCCGGAAATTACCCCGAGTGGACAATTACCCCTGAGGACAATTAACAACCCCCCGAGGATAATCACCCCGAAAAAAATCTGCTTTTAATTAAAACCAACTTATTATCAGGCTGGAGTTCCCCTTTAACGAACATCGGGGGGTGATTTTCGGGGTGGTAATTGTCCTCGGGGTGGTTGTCCTTGGTTGTCATGGGTCCGGGGTAATTGTCCTAGGGTTATTTTCAGGGTAGGGTAATTATCCTCGGGGATAATTTTCCGGGGTAAATTTCCCGGGGTAATTGTCCTGGGGGTAATTTTCCGGGGCTAAATGTCCTCTGGGGGAAATTGTCCTCGGGTGGTTATATTTCGGGGGGAATTTTCCGGGGGGTAATTGTCCTTGGGGGTAGTTTTCCGGGGGTAATTTACCGGGGGGAAGATTGCCCAGGTGGTTATACGGGTGTTTACACCCCCATGCCACTGAAGAATAGGAGCTTACCAAACTCTGCATAATTATAACCATCAACAGTTTCATTTGGGTCGAATGCACATATTCAAAATATTTCTCTTCACCCAAAGTAATTTCCATACTTCTGATTTACAATGCTAAAATGTCCATATGAAGGGCCTTTTTAACGTTAGTACACATTGCAACTTGCAGGATCGAATGAACGTAATGAGAATAATGTGAAAGAGGAAGATTGAAAGACAGACAGACAGACAGAAGAAGAAAAAGGAGAGAGAGAGAGATCATGTTAGAAAGAAACAGAAACAAAGAGGCGGGGGTAATGATTGACAGTGCGGACAGACGGTAAGAAATATTGACAGACCAAATTGTGGATTTTAAGAGGATATTGAGCGTGAATCACAAATGACAGGTGCGATACGAATAACACGCAGCTCATACATGTCATTCCTCGCCCATACTTTAACATGTATAAGGACCTGGAAGCTTCCAATAATTCTTGACAACTCTCAACCAATCACGTGAGAGTACTAAATGACGTCAGCCAAGTAGAGTTGAATGAGAGTGTTTCGTCACCTGCCAGCGTGTAGTTCGACTCTTCTAACATCCGTGGAGAGCTGGTACATTTTCAGTAACAAGTAGGACATTTCGCGGGTAGCTGTTGACCGCGGTATTCTAGAATTATGAGTACTTTATAAACTCCCGATTCTGACATTTAACACTTTGTTATTAGGGAGGTCGTGGGCTGAAGCACCCCTGAAGCCCCCCTTTTCGGACCAAAGATTCATTCTTTTTAAATTTACCGCCTGACTTGAGATGGCTCCTTCCTACAAACTCCTCGGTAGGCAGCAATGTAATGAAACGCCTAAACTCCGCCTACCTTCTTCCCGCCCACACCCCTTAACTTTTTCAAATTTTCATTGCGGAGCTTGAGACTACGGAGAGAGAGAGAGAGAGAGAGAGAGAGATAAACAGACAGAGAGAGTGAGAGAGATGAGAGAGATGAGAGAAAGAGAAAGAGAGAGAGAGATAGAAAGAGCGCCCCTCGGACACGCATGTGATACCCCCCTGATTTAAAAAAAAAAAAAAATAAGTCCCTTGTAAAAGTGCGATATTTAAATGTTATTATGTAAATATCTGTAGGTAAATCTGATTGGATTTTAGTTACTGGCGATCCGGGAGAAGGGAAAATAATTTTTGAACGCGTATCAAATGACAAGTAAGTGTAAGGTGGATGGAGTGAGATAAAGATTGGAATCCAATTCTTTCTCCGTTTGATCAATGAATCTCTTTTTATATCATATAGGCCTATATAGGGATAGTCTGTAACTCATCAAATCGACTTTTCATTAGAGAGAGAGAGAGATTGGTTTGTATAATAACGTTCACACGTTTGGAGAATAATGGAATTTTCGAAGATTTGAATTGAGGTGATTTTTGAAATAATAAGACGCCTGGCTCGAATACTGATACTGTTTATTTAATATTGAACAAGTGAACAAAAATAGATAGCATTACAGTACAGCATGCTATAGCATGTAAAATCATACACAACTTTTCAGAAAAGAGATGCATTATTAAAAATCAGAGTGTAATGATGAGATCATTAACATCATATTCAATTTCGATGAGCAAAGTATATGATATCTAATATATTTCATGTATATAATGAGAATAAGTACCATTGGTTTATCATTTCAGTTACAAACGACATATATATTTATGAAATAGTTATATCTTGACCTCCTCCCCCTCCTCTCCCGACCTCTGTATATATTATCATTCTTCGAGAACATTGCTTTTTCGTTTGAGACTTAATCTATATGTTTCCTCCAAGGCCTAAATATGACCAAAGTCACATCAATTAATTGGAAGAACTTACATAACCTTCCACAAGTATAAGATACTTTCCAATCAACAGATAAAAGCGGCGCGTCCTCCCGATTAATTAATATTTTGATTCACCCTTGAATTATGTTGAGGAAATGCGCATACACTGGCGGGATGAAAATGCACGCTCAAGTACAAGCACAGGAAATCTTGGCACGCAGTCAGACGTTATAATTCTTAGTATGATATTAAATTCATATGCTTTTGTCACCTGCTGCGTGTTACATCTACTGGAGCAGGACTTATGGCAAACCTTCGAGAATAAAGAGAGATGATTGAAGTGTCCATACGCTGCGAAGGTCTAGAATATATACATTTTCATCTACTGGTCAAGGAAAATATCAAACGAAACATAATTCAGACAAGGTTAAGCAAATGCACTCCGACGCCAAATTGTTGAATTCTAAATAATTTTCTTTGATATTCTACTTTCACTCTTAAGGTTCAAAGCACAGGTATAAAATATACAAATATTAAAAACGTTTGGGTTTGGGGCAGAAAATGTATAAAAGCTGAGGTGAGAAACTGTGTTCTTCAGATCACTTTCTGGATTCAAACTGAACCAGTTCCAAGATCCAAGCAGCAGTACTGATTTGTAGGCGATTTAATTTAGCTCTCACTCAGGTTTGCTTTCATCACACAACAAATTATCATGGCTTCACATGCAAAGATCATCTGCCTTGTGGCTTTTCTGAGTGGTAAGATACTACCCTTCTTACATGTATTTCTACCTTTTCTGTCTGTCTGTCTGTCTGTCTGTCTGTCTTTCTCTCTCTCTCTCTGTTTAATATATATATATACACTACACATGTATATGTATACACATGTACTTTTTTTTACTATATATATATATATATATAGAGAGAGAGAGAGAGAGAGAGAGAAAGAGAAAGAGAGGTACTCAACACGGACATGCACACACACAATTTTTTTTCCTCCATTAAGAGTAGAATATTTTTAAGGTGAATGTATTTCTTCAGATATTGTGTAATAGAACGAGTCGATTGCTGGGCCTTATAAACCTGAATATTTATGATTTGAAGGGAGAACAAGATATGGGGAAAATGATCAGATTCATCGGTTTTTATATAAATTTGTCAAACATTTAAACTGCCAAAGTATAATACAGTATTGTGATGTCAACGTGGCACCACGAGCCCTTCATATGTCATAATTGCTCAAAGTAACTACACTCATGCGAAGGTGAGAAATTAAACTTGGCAGGATTATTTAATTTGTGTTGTTTTTATTTTGTGTTTTAGTTGAATTCATAAAACAGGAAGAACGAATCTAGAGCTGAGAGACAGAAGGGCGTTACTCTCACAGTATTTGAATTGTCGCCTTTTTGGCTCTCAGCGACAATATGAATCATACTCGAATACTGACATTTCAAACAATTTATTTGATTGACCAATGATATAGGTGTTCAAAAAACAATTTGTGAAGATAAACGAGGTCTTTTCTGTAGAAAAAAAAATAAACTGCCAATGTTCGGATTTAAATATTTTTTACTCGTGGTCTTGGAAAGAAATTTATGAAACTGAGGTCACAAATTGTTCAAAAATAATTTGATGATCACCTGTTGATATATTTATTTTAAGCAATTGTAAGTTAGTGACAAATGCATATCAGAATTCGAGGATGATTGATAAAGTGTCCTCGATAAATGATAGTTAATCAAAGGTGAAATCGTGCCAAGTTATTTCGCACCTTTGTATTTTCTACACTTACCTTCTATCATGTTTGTCAGATTTTGACATTTGAATCACTAGTGGTGTTCTTGCGTAATATTGTTTGTTGTATTTTTTGTAATTTCAATTTGAGAGAAATTGTATAAAAACCGTTGTGTCTAACCATTTCTTTCATACCTTAATCTGCCTTCAAATTAGAAGTATTTCAGGTTGATAAGCCTCCTCGTTTCTGTTCATATTAATACTAATACTAATATATTAATATTAATAATCGCACATCTAGAGTATCAACATGTCTTCTTCAGGAAAACTTCTTGGTCTGCTCTCTCTTCTCTTTGGTAAGTTAAATTTCATCTAAAACAGTTAAAAACACAGCCAGAGTTGTTTTGTTTATTTATACATGCAATAGTTTTCCACATTCGTCATCACTGGTGTTATTCCCAAGTATAAAAAGGCTTTTGATTATAGAACACTACCTGATCTTCCATCAAGCTGTAGATTAAATTTTTTAAACCATAGTACTGTCCTGGGTATTATTCCCAAGAAATCATCTTCATTTTTCCATCTTCGTGATAGGCTGCATAGCGCTTTGAAGATTGCTAGAAAACGAAGGATAGGAAGAAAGAGGAGAAGGAGAAGAAGAAGAAGAAGAAGAAGAAGAAAGGGAAGAAGAAGAAGAAGAAAAAGAAGATGAAGATGATGATGTTGATGAATGACTAAACTTCATGATACTACATGATACTGTCATGATCATTTTCAATATGATATTTTGTTTTCCCTTTTTCAGTATTGTGTGTTGTGACTGAGGCAAGTCCAGGAGCTTTAGCGGACAACAGAGTCAATGTACCTCAGAAGCAAATCTTCATTAACGTCCCAATGAATCAGGTCGATGCTGACGAAGGTTCAGATGATGATGTGGACAGTACCAGTTCAGAATCCACTTCATCCGAAGTCGATATGGACTCCGATACGGACACCGATACGGACACCGACACCAACGACACCGCTACCGGATTGAACGCAGTCGCGAACGGGAACCAGGTTGGCGGGAATCTTCTACCAATCTTGTCGGGAAACGGAAGGCTCTTGCCCAATACTGGAGTCCGGGACCAGAATCAAATGTTCGGCAGGGAATCTGGGAGTTCGGGACAGAGTGTGGGATTGCTTTCGCTGTTTTAGGGCTGGTAGCTCTGGTAGTAGTAGGAGCTGTCTTTGCTATTAGGAGGCAAAGACGCTCTAATGCGTACGTCAGGTACGAAGAACAGCAGATGATGATGGAGAAATCATAGTTTAGTTCATCACTTAGTACTTCGTCGCAATCGAATATATTACAATAAGTTAATGGCCAAATTGTTTTCGGAAGATTCGAACAGAAGCAGTACAACTACATAATTTAAAAGTGTCGATTCATATGTGAACCAAACATTGATTGTTTCTGGCTGAAATGAAAGTAGTCAAATTTTGTTAATTTTAGATTGCAAAAACAAATGAGTATACAGGGAAGATTCAGCCCAAGACATCACTTTCCTGGCTCTTTTTATTTCGAAAAGATTTCTGTTTGCGTTTTATATAGGCTTTAGATGAAAAATAATCAAAATCTCTTCTTTGAATATTGATTGATATAATCTGAAAAGCCATATATGTATATTAATGACATTAATTCTCCTCATAAAGGCTTTTGAAAGACACTATCACTTCAAAGTTATATGATAAAGTGGCCAGCTCCTAATATCTACCAGATATGATTTCTATTCAAAGTCATTTCCCAGACTGAGTAAATATTGTTAACACGATTGCAACTACTTAAAAAAAATCAACCTTAGGCAATTTCAATAACCTTGTGCGTCACCTATTGAAACGTGTGAACATGACAATGACGTATTACGTAATCCGAACATGATTTCTATGGGACATACAATAAGGTATTAAAATTGCCCTTGAGCTGATTTTTGTATGGATAGTTTCGATCGTGTTGTTTATTTATTTATTGCAATATCTAATTACCCTGCATATAGTGTATTCAAACTGATAATTTCCGTTACATTTATAATTGTTATGTATTGAATAAATTTACGCATTAAAAACTATACATTTTGGAGCTGATGGTTATTAGTAAACAACGGAATTCTGGGTGAATGTTCAAGACTAATGAATTGTAGATGGTTGATTATACGAGTAAAAGATTGTGTAAATTGATTGATTGATATCATTGATTGATGGGCGGATGGATGGATAAACGGATGGATTGCTTCCGTATTTTATTGATTTACTAATGGATTGATTGATTGATTGATTAATGGATTGATTAATTGATTGATTGATTGATTGATTAATGGATTGATTGATTGATTAATGGATTGATTAATGGATTGATTAATGGATTGATTGATTAATTGATTAATGGATTGATTAATGGATTGATTGATTAATTGATTGATTGATTGATTGATTGATTGATTGACTGATTGATGGATTGATTAATGGATTGATTGATTAATTGATTGATTGATTGATGGATTGATTGATGGATTGATTGATTGATTGAATGACTGATGGATGGATGTATGGAAGAAAGGATGAATTGATGGATGGATGGGTGGATGGAAGGTAGGATGAATTGATGGGTGGATGGGTGGATGGAAGGTAGGATGAATGGATGGATGGATGGGTGGATGGAAGGAAAGATGAATGAATGAATGAATGAATGTATTTATATAACTTGCTGTAAGTAGGCCTACTACCTGAAAAAAGGAGAAGTGCAGGAAATGGACGAAACTTTATCTGGACGACAATTCCCTGAAATGTCAACCCCGGATAATTACTCATCGGACAACCACTCCTGGACAACTACCTTTATAGAGCAAGTAGAGTATAGTAGTAAATGTAGATTACTATCTTGCCAAAGGACATTATTACTGCGGCGGGACTTAAATCGTGAACCATGTGATCCACAGTCCGGTGACTTATCCACTAGACCACGGCACATCAAGACATCTATGGATAATTGTATGGCGATTTTGTATCCAAGAAACCTGTTGGTAGATATCCGGATGGTATTCCAGGGGTTATTTGTCCTAGAATCCGGCGAAAATTAATAAAAGATCAAGAAAGGGGATGGTGATATTTTGCCGCGGAGGGAGCTATGAAGTTTGGCTTGCCACCTTCTATTCCTCTCTTGTTCATCACCCGAACATATATTGAGCCAAGTTAATATTGGCTTAAAATACAAGGTAACAGCAGACAGAATTGTATGGGTCATACTGTCCAATGATATATCGCTCATAATGGGTTTCCATTATTAGCTCTCTCTGAACATCAATTCAATAAAGATTTATTCGAGATATTGTAGAACGATTCCACGAGAACTACCACGACATTAATCATCTGGGTTAACTACCTCCAGACAATCACCCCTCACCATCCCTTGCCCTTTTCAATCTCTAAGTCATCAACAAACCAGTCAGTCAAAGACCCAATCGACCAATAAATCAGATCTTCCCATCGTCAAATCAACAATTTATCACATAAACAATCACTCATTGATCAAACAATTACTGAACAATCAGATTAATTATTTTTCAATAAACCAATGATCTAAATAATAAACCAATCAACATCAAATTAATCTTGCAACCAACCATTAAACCACACAAATCTTCAAAATTGAATAATCAATATATACAGACAATAGCTAATGAAAAGAGATAACTAGAAATAAGTGTTTGTTCTTGTTCATTCAATTACATCCATATTTCTTGCAGTATTAGTCTTTGACAATTATTGATTTGCTTTTCTTAACATAAAACATTGACAGAGGTGAAATTATTACCAGGAATATGTCGTGTGCAAATACTATGTATATCAAAATATATCTGACATTCGTGTCTATTAATTTTTTATAAAATATTATACTTAAACAAAAATGCTATTTTTTCTTTTCTATACAGTAAGGAATATGAATTTGTCGATAAAAAGTTTAATACTTAGAAATGAATATAATGATAAAATTAAGCCTTTAAAAAGATAATATTCATTTCACTTATTTGCCGTTCAGTTGTAAATCATACAACGTCATTATAGAGAAATTCTTTTTCATTAAAAAAAACTGTTGCATGATTATTAGAGAATGCAATGACCTAGTTCATTAATATTGGACCGATTGAATAACTTTATACATTGTAATATCCACTTGATACAGGGCCCCCTTATAAAGCAGGCCTTATGGCACTGGATGGGGCTACCCTGTGTTTTTAAAGAAGACTGAATAAATATATATATATTTTTTTGTAATCAAGCAAAATTAGCACGCCTCTGCCTCCTGATTGCAAAGACAGCTCCAGCCACGACCACAGCCACCAATCCAACGACAGCGAGAGCAATCGCAACAGCCTGTCCTGAACTCCCAGATTCCCTGCCGAACATCACATTCTGGTCCCGTGCTCTGGTGTTGGGTAGCATATTCCCGGCACCTTGGTTCCCGCTCGCGACCTGAATCGGAGCACCAGCTGCAGGCGCGGCCGCGGCATTATTACCGGTAGCGGTAGCGGTAGCGGCAGCGGCAGCGGTAGCGGCAGCGGCGTTGTTGGTGGCGGTGTCCTCATCGTTGTCGGTGTCGGTTTCAGATGATTCAGAAGACTCTGAACTAACACTGTCTGAAGCAGATCCATTCATCTGGTTCATGGGTACCATGTCGACCATGGTTTGTCTCTGAGGTGCATGGACTCCGTTGCCTGCTCCTGGACTTGCCTCAGTCATAAGACAGAAAACTGTGAAGAAATCACATTTAGGTGAACATTCAATATACTTATTTTGCTTGAGTTTGAGGTAGTGTAAAGCTTATGAGGGGAGAGAAAACATATCTAAGATAAATACATTGTATTAGTTCAATATAAACATGTAAACTCTACATTACACAAAACCTCAAATTAGATGATCTTTCATTTAGTCACTTAAAAGCAAAATAGTGATAAATGTTCATGACCTGATCAAGTAATTAGGATAAAGAAAGTAGCTATAACTTAACTAATGAAAGCAAATGTAGTTTTTTATTTGTTTCATGGATCAAGAAAACTAAAATAGGGCAAACGAATACATTTGAAACATGAAAACATGGAAAAGTGATACGCCGTTTTTTCGGGCGATTTCTGTCCATCCCCAACATGCCCAAGCTTAGTCAAGAAGTCTACACACAAAAATTCATTTAAAATGAGTAGATTGGTGGAAATTATTGACTTACCGAACAGAAGACAGAAAAGACCAAGCATTTTCCCAGTAGAAGACATAATGATAGTGATGCCACTCGTGAGTCCTAACGAAATATTGAGTTGAAGAAACAAGAGCACCTGTGCTTGAAGCTGGAATATCTCTATTTTGTATCCGGAGCAAGGTATGATGAAAACTCCGAGAATTCGCCCGCTTTTATACAATTTTCGCGAGATTAAAATTGCGTAAAATATGATGTTATAATTATGATAATTACTGAAGAACAATACTACCTGTCAGTACTGTTAAAGGGAGCTCCTTGCCCAAGTAGAATCCACATGTGCCTTGGCACGTAAGATTAACCTAATCTCCTTGCTCTCTTTTGTATGTAACAGCAAGACAAAACCGGGATAGAATTATTGATTACCTTTACATGATTAAATATTGATACATGTCATCAAGATAAATTGCTTCTCAACGGGAGATGCAGCTCTAAACAGGTGAAATTATGGAAGAATATTGGCCCCAAAAGTCATATTATTCAGGACTGGAGAAAATTATGAAGGTGTCCTTGTCTATATTAATTCAATATACTTATTGAGCATAGTAGCAAAAGACGGATCAATCTTCAAGTTGGCGCTGTTATTTTGTCTGCGACTGTTATTTTGTCTGCGACTGACACGGAACGTGTTTGTGAGGAAAGAGAGGAGGGCGGGATTATTTTTTCTTCCAATTATCTTCTGCCAGCTAACCTAAATTCTAACCAGGTCATTGCTATGATAAGATTCAATGTACAGTAATTATCGCAGAAAAGATGTCAAAATATTCGCACTGAAATCCAACTTTTTAACAGTTGTTGTATAACAAAGAAAGATTAGAAAGATATTCATCATTATGGCGCCCAGACGTTTTTAACAGTAATGATTTAAATCACTTTTACTTTAAATCTAAACATCATGCTTGCCAAAGGCTTAGAATCCTAGGTGATTGGTATGATCTATCAATTAAGTTTCAATGTAACCTGATTGTAACAATGACGTATTCAGAAATTCTTGGGGGCATGAGGGCTGTGGGGCTGGGAGGGGCGGGGAGGGAGGCGAACCCCATGCAGTAGTGCTCGTGGACAGTCGTAATTGTTGATATAATTGATATTAATTGATATAATATTTTGGTATTCAAATTTTATACAGGAAGGAGTGTTTAGCGACTCCGTCCTATTCGGTGTTTACGGTTCCAGGACAATTACCCCCTGGGCAATCACCCCTGGAAAATCACCCCCGGAAAACTAACCCCCAAGGACAATTTCCCCCCGGAAAATTACCCCTAGGACAATTACCCCCGTAAAATTACCCCCCTGGGCAATTACCCCCGGAAAATTACCCCATAAGACAATTCCCCCGAGGAAAATTACCCCGAATAAAAAAATCTGCTTTTATTAAAACCAACTTATTATCAGGCTGGACTTCCCTTTAACGAACATCGGGGGTAATTGTCCTCGGGGTGGTTGTCCTTGGTTGTCCTGGGGGGGGGTATTTGTCCTTGGGGGTAATTTTCTTGGGTGTAATTTTCCCGGGGGTAATTGTCCCCCGGGGTAATTGTCCTCGGGGGTAATTTTCCGGGGGGATAATTGTCCTTGGGGGTAATTTTCCGGGGGGTAATTGTCCTTGGGGGTATGTTTCCGGGGGTAATTTACCGGGGGGTGATTGCCCAGGGGGAAATTGTCCTGATACGGGTGTTAACACCCCCTCACTCAAGAATAGGAGCTTACCAAACTCTGCATAATTATGACCATCAACAGTTCCATTTGGGTCGAATGCACATATTGACAGCAAAATATTTCTCTTCACCCAAAATAATGTCCACACTTCAAATTTACAATGCTTAAATTTCCATATGAAGGGCCTTGTTAACGTTAGTACACATTGCAACTTGCAGGGTCGAATGAACGTAATGAGAAGAATGTGAGAGAGGAAGAGAGAATGAGAGACAGGCAGACAGGAACAAAAACAGACAGACGTAAGGAGAAAAAGGAAAGAGAGAGATCGTGTTAGAAAGAAACAGAAACAAAGAGGTGGGGAATGATTGACAGTGCGGACAGACGGTAAGAGATATTGACAGACCAAATTGTGGATTTTAAGAGGATATTGAGCGTGAATCACACGTGCGATACGAATAACACGCAGCTCATACATGCCATACCTCGCCCATACTTTAACATGTATAAGGACCTGGAAGCTTCCAATAATTCTTGACAACTCTCAACCAATCACATGAGAGTACTAAATGACGTCAGCCAAGTAGAGTTGAATGAGAGTTTTTCGTCACCTGCCAGCGTGTAGTTCGACTCTTCTAACATCCGTGGAGAGCTGGTACATTTTCAGAACAGCTGAGGAAATTTCGCGGGTAGCTGTTGACCGCGGTATTCTAGAATTATGATTACTTTATATACTCCCGATTCTGACATTTAACACTTTGTTCTTGGGGTCAAGATCCGTTATGTATGAATCCTTTTATGACACTTTCTTAAACGACAGGTTCATGTCATCAAGGACCCTGTTTAATATGCACATAAATATATTAAACATGAAAAATATGTTTCAGACTATAGGGGTGTCACGTCAGCCTCAGGGAACCGCGCTCAAATCTTACATTGAAAATTGGACTTTTTATTTATTTATATTTTAAAATTTTGTTATCAGGGGGTATCACTAGCGTGTCCGGGGGGGGGTCGTGGGCTGAAGCACCCCTCAAGCCCCCCTTTTCTGACCAAAGTTTCATTCTTTTTAAATTTACTGCCTGACTTGAGATGGCTCCTTCCCACAAACTCCTCGGTAGGTAGCAATGTAATGAAACGCCTAAACCCCGCCCCACCTTCTTCCTGCCCACACCCCTCAACTTCATATTTTCATTGCGGAGCTTGAGACTACGGAGAGAGAGAGAGAGAGAGAGGGGGGAGAGAGGGGGAGAGGGGGATAAACAGACAGACAGAGTGAGAGTGAGATGAGAGAGATATGAGACAGATGAGAGAGATGAAAGAAAGAGAGAGAGGGAGAGCGCCCCCGTACACGCTAGTGATACCCCCTGACAATACCAACAAAAAAAAGAGAAAAGTCCCTTGTTAAAGTGCGATATTTAAAAGGTTATTTCATACGAAATAAGACAGTATTACTCCATATGAAATCATTAAGAAATATCTGTATGTAAATCTGATTGGATTTTAGTGACTGGCGATCCGGGAGAAGGGAAAATAATTTTTGAAAACGTATCAAATGACAAGTAAGTGTAAGGTGGATGGAGTGAGATAAAAATTGGAATCCAATTCTTCTTCGTTTGATCAATGAATCTCTTTTTATATCATATAGGTCTATATATAGGGGATAGTCTGTAACTCATCAAATCGACTTTTCATTAGAGAGAGAGAGAGAGAGAGAGAAAGAAAGAGAGTGATTAGTTTGTATAATAACGTTCACACGTATGGAGAATAATGAAATTTTTGAAAATTTGAATTGAGGTGATTTTTGAAATAATAAGACGCCTGGCTCGAATACTGATACTGTTTATTTAATATTGAACAAGTGAACAAAAATAGATAGCATTACAGTACAGCATGCTATAGCATGTAAAATCATACACAACTTTTCAGAAAAGAGATGCATTATTAAAAATCAGAGTGTAATGATGAGATCATTAACATCATATTCAATTTCGATGAGCAAAGTATATGATATCTAATATATTTCATGTATATAATGAGAATAAGTACCATTGGTTTATCATTTCAGTTACAAACGACATATATATTTATGAAATAGTTATATCTTGACCTCCTCCCCCTCCTCTCCCGACCTCTGTATATATTATCATTCTTCGAGAACATTGCTTTTTCGTTTGAGACTTAATCTATATGTTTCCTCCAAGGCCTAAATATGACCAAAGTCACATCAATTAATTGGAAGAACTTACATAACCTTCCACAAGTATAAGATACTTTCCAATCAACAGATAAAAGCGGCGCGTCCTCCCGATTAATTAATATTTTGATTCACCCTTGAATTATGTTGAGGAAATGCGCATACACTGGCGGGATGAAAATGCACGCTCAAGTACAAGCACAGGAAATCTTGGCACGCAGTCAGACGTTATAATTCTTAGTATGATATTAAATTCATATGCTTTTGTCACCTGCTGCGTGTTACATCTACTGGAGCAGGACTTATGGCAAACCTTCGAGAATAAAGAGAGATGATTGAAGTGTCCATACGCTGCGAAGGTCTAGAATATATACATTTTCATCTACTGGTCAAGGAAAATATCAAACGAAACATAATTCAGACAAGGTTAAGCAAATGCACTCCGACGCCAAATTGTTGAATTCTAAATAATTTTCTTTGATATTCTACTTTCACTCTTAAGGTTCAAAGCACAGGTATAAAATATACAAATATTAAAAACGTTTGGGTTTGGGGCAGAAAATGTATAAAAGCTGAGGTGAGAAACTGTGTTCTTCAGATCACTTTCTGGATTCAAACTGAACCAGTTCCAAGATCCAAGCAGCAGTACTGATTTGTAGGCGATTTAATTTAGCTCTCACTCAGGTTTGCTTTCATCACACAACAAATTATCATGGCTTCACATGCAAAGATCATCTGCCTTGTGGCTTTTCTGAGTGGTAAGATACTACCCTTCTTACATGTATTTCTACCTTTTCTGTCTGTCTGTCTGTCTGTCTGTCTGTCTCTCTCTCTCTGTATAATATATATATATATACACTACACATGTATATGTATACACATGTTTTTTTTATATATATATATATATATATATATAGAGAGAGAGAGAGAAAGAGAGAAAGAGAGGTACTCAACACGGACATGCACACACACAATTTTTTCCCCTCCATAAAGAATAGAATATTTTTAAGGTGAATGTAGTTCTTCAGATATTGTGTAATAGAACGAGTCGATTGCTGGGCCTTATAAACCTGAATATTTATGATTTGAAGGGAAAACAAGATGTGAGGAAAATGATCAGATTCATCGGTTTTTATATAAATTTGTCAAACATTTAAACTGCCAAAGTATAATACAGTATTGTGATGTCAACGTGGCACCACGAGCCCTTCATATGTCATAATTGCTCAAAGTAACTACACTCATGCGAAGGTGAGAAATTAAACTTGGCAGGATTATTTAATTTGTGTTGTTTTTATTTTGTGTTTTAGTTGAATTCATAAAACAGGAAGAACGAATCTAGAGCTGAGAGACAGAAGGGCGTTTCTCTCACAGTATTTGAATTGTCGCCTTTTTGGCTCTCAGCGACAATATGAATCATACTCGAATACTGACATTTCAAACAATTTATTTGATTGACCAATGATATAGGTGTATAAAAAACAATTTGTGAAGATAAACGAGGTCTTTTCTGTAGAAAAAAAATAAACTGCCAATGTTCGGATTTAAATATTTTTTACTCGTGGTCTTGGAAAGAAATTTATGAAACTGAGGTCACAAATTGTTCAAAAATAATTTGATGATCACCTGTTGATATATTTATTTTAAGCAATTGTAAGTTAGTGACAAATGCATATCAGAATTCGAGGATGATTGATAAAGTGTCCTCGTTAAATCCAGCGCTCGATAAATGATAGTTAATCAAAGGTGAAATCGTGCCAAGTTATTTCGCACCTTTGTATTTTCTACACTTACCTTCTATCATGTTTGTCAGATTTTGACATTTGAATCACTAGTGGTGTTCTTGCGTAATATTGTTTGTTGTATTTTTTGTAATTTCAATTTGAGAGAAATTGTATAAAAACCGTTGTGTCTAACCATTTCTTTCATACCTTAATCTGCCTTCAAATCAGAAGTATTTCAGGTTGATAAGCCTCCTCGTTTCTTTTCATATTAATACTAATTTGATTTTTAATAATCGCACATCTAGAGTATCAACATGTCTTCTTCAGGAAAACTTCTTGGTCTGCTCTCTCTTCTTTTGGTAAGTTAAATTTCATCTAAAACAGTTAAAAACACAGCCAGAGTTGTTTTGTTTATTTATACATGCAATAGTTTTCCACATTCGTCATCACTGGTGTTATTCCCAAGTAGTAAAAGGCTTTTGATTATAGAACACTACCTGATCTTCCATCAAGCTGTAGATTAAATTTGTTAAACCATAGTACTGTCTTGGGTATTATCCCTAAGAAATCATCTTCATTTTCCATCTTCGTGATAGGCTGCATAGCGCTTTGAAGATTGCTAGAAAACAAAGGATAGGAAGAAAGAGGAGAAGGAGAAGAAGAAGAAGAAGAAGAAGAAGAAGAAGAAGAAGAAGAAGAAGAAGAAGAAGAAGAAAGGGAAGAAGAAGAAGAAGAAAAAGAAGATGAAGATGATGATGTTGATGAATAACTAAACTTCATGATACTACATGATACTGTCATGATCATTTTCAATATGATAATTTGTTTTCCCTTTTTCAGTATTGTGTGTTGTGACTGAGGCAAGTCCAGGAGCTTTAGCGGACAACAGAGTCAATGTACCTCAGAAGCAAATCTTCATTAACGTCCCAATGAATCAGGTCGATGCTGACGAAGGTTCAGATGATGATATGGACAGTACCAGTTCAGAATCCACTTCATCCGAAGTGGATATGGACTCCGATACGGACACCGATACGGACACCGACACCAACGATGCCGCTACCGGATTGAACGCAGTCGCGAACGGGAACCAGGTTGGCGGGAATCTTCTACCAATCTTGTCGGGAAACGGAAGGCTCTTGCCCAATACTGGAGTCCGGGACCAGAATCAAATGTTCGGCAGGGAATCTGGGAGTTCGGGACAGAGTGTGGGATTGCTTTCGCTGTTTTAGGGCTGGTAGCTCTGGTAGTAGTAGGAGCTGTCTTTGCTATTAGGAGGCAAAGGCGCTCTAATGCGTACGTCAGGTACGAAGAACAGCAGATGATGATGGAGAAATCATAGTTTAGTTCATCACTTAGTACTTCGTCGCAATCGAATATATTACAATAATAACACTGTCTTAGTTAGTGGCCAAATTGCTTTTGGAAGATTTGAACAGAAGCAGTACAACTACATAATTTAAAAGTGTCGATTCATATGTGAACCAAACATTGATTGTTTCTGGCTGAAATGAAAGTAGTCAAATTTTGTTAATTTTAGATTGCAAAAACAAATGACTATATGCAGGAAAGATTCAACCCAAGACATCACTTTCCTGGCTCTTTTGTATTTCGTTTTATATAGGCTTTAGATGGAAAATAATCAAAATCTCTTCTTTGAATATTGATTGATATAATCTGAAAAGCCATATATGTATATTAATGACATTAATTCTCCTCATAAAGGCTTTTGAAAGACACTATCACTTCAAAGTTATATGATAAAGTGGCCAGCTCCTAATATCTTACAGATATGATTTCTATTCAAAGTCATTTCCCAGACGGAGTAAATTTTGTTAACACGATTGCAACTACTTAAAAAAAAATCAACCTTAGGCAATTTCAATAACTTTGTGCGTCACCTATTGAAACGTGTGAACATGACAATGACGTATTACGTAATCCGAACATGATTTCTATGGGACATATAATAAGGCATTAAAATTGCCCTTGAGCTGATTTTTGTATGGATAGTTTCGATCGTGTTGTTTATTTATTTATTGCAATATCTAATTACCTTGCATATAGTGTATTCAGACTGATCATTTTCGTTACATTTATAATTGCTATGTATTGAATAAATTTACGCGTGAAAAACTTTACATTTTGGAGCTGATGGTATTAGTAAACAATGGAATTCTGGGTGAATGTTCAAGACTAATGAATTGTATATGGTTGATTATACGAGTAAAAGATTGTGTAAATTGATTGATTGATTGATTGATGGGCGGATGGATGGATAAACGGATGGATTGCTTCCGTATTTTCTTGATTGAATAATGGATTGATTGATTGATTAATTGATTAATTGAGTTATTAATGGATTGATTGATTGATTGATTGATTGAATGAATGATTGATTGATTGATTGATTGATAGGTTGATTGATTGATTGACTGAATGATTGATTGATTGATTGATTAATTGATTGAATGATTGATTGATTGATTGATTGATTGATTGATGGGTTGATTGATTGATTGATTGATTGATGGGTTGATTGATTGATTGATTGACTGAATGACTGATGGTGGATTTATGGATGGATGTAAGGAAGAAAGGATAAATTGATGGATGAATGGGTGGATGGAAGGTGGGATGAATTGATGGATGGATGGGTGGATGGAAGGTAGGATGAATTGATGGATGGATGGGTGGATGGAAGGTAGGATGAATTGACGGATGGATGGGTGGATGGAAGGAAGGAAGGATGAATGAACGGATGAATGGATGTATTTATATAACTTGCTGTAAGTACTACCTGAAAAAGGAGAAGTGCAGGAAATGGGCGAAACCTTCTCTGGACGACAATTCCCTGAAATGTCAACCCCGGATAATTACTCATCGGACAACCACTCCTGGACAACTACCTTTATAGGGCAAGTAG
This sequence comes from Mesocentrotus franciscanus, assembly GCA_037976565.1. Classification (NCBI taxonomy): domain Eukaryota; kingdom Metazoa; phylum Echinodermata; class Echinoidea; order Camarodonta; family Strongylocentrotidae; genus Mesocentrotus; species Mesocentrotus franciscanus. Next base: position 33,101,952 of record CP137675.1, read on the forward strand.
AGTATAGTAGTAAATGTAGATTACTATCTTGCCAAAGGACATTATTACCGCGGCGGGACTTAAATCGTGAACCATGTGATCCACAGTCCGGTGAATTATCCACTAGACCACGGCACATCAAGACATCTATGGATAATTTTCTGGCGATTTTGTATCCAAGAAACCTGTGGGTAGATACCCGAATGGTATTCCAGGGATTATTTGTCCTGGAATCCGGCGAAAATTAATAAAAGATCAAGAAAGGAGATGGTGATATTTTGCCGCGGAGGGAGCTATGCAGTTTGGCTTGCCACCTTCTATTCCTCTCTAGTTCATCACCCGAACATAAATTGAGCCAAGTTAATATTGGCTTAAAATACAAGGTAACAGCAGACAGAATTGTATGGGTCATACTGTCCAATGATATATCGCTCATAATGGGTTTCCATTATTAGCTCTCTCTGAACATCAATTCAATAAAGATTTTTTCGAGATATTGTAGAACGATTCAACGAGAACTACCACGACATTAATCATCTGGGTTAACTACCTCCAGCCAATCACCCTCACCATCCCTTGCCCTTTTCAATCTCTAAGTCATCAACAAGCCAGTCAGTCAAAGACCCAATCGACCAATAAATCAGATCTTCCCATCGTCAAATCAACAATTTATCACATAAACAATCACTCATTGATCAAACAATTACTGAACAATCAGATTAATTATTTTTCAATAAACCAATGATCTAAATAATTAACCAATCAACATCAAATTAATCTTGCAACCAACCATTAAACCACACAAATCTTCAAAATTGAATAATCAATATATACAGACCATGGCTAATGATAACTAAAAGTCTCTCCATAAGTTTTTGTTCTTGTTCATTTAATGACATCCATATTTCTTGTGGTATACTATTAGGCTTTGAAAATTATTGATTCGCTTTTCTTAACATAAAACATTGAGAGAGGTAAAAAATTATTACCAAGAATATGTCGTGTGCAAATACTATGTATGTAAAAATATCTGACATTCTTCTATATTAATTTCTATTTTTTATTAAATATTGTAGGCCCTTACTTAAAAAAAAATTATTTTCTATAAAGTAAGGAATAAGAATTTATCGAAAATAAGTTAATACTTAGAAATGAATATAATGATAAAATTAAGCCTTTTTAAAAACAATATTCTTTTCACTTATTTGCCGTTTAGTTGTATATCATACAAATTCATTATAGAGAAATTCATTTATTAAAAAAAAACTGTTGCATGACTATTAGAGAATGCAATGACCTAGTTAATTAATATTGTACCAATTGAATAACTTTATACATTGTAATATCCACTTGATACAGGGCTCCTTATAGAGCAGGCCTTGTGGCACTGGATGGGGCTACCCTGTGTTTTTAAAGAAGACTGAATAAATATATATATATTTTTTTGTAATCAAGCAAAATTAGCACGCCTCTGCCTCCTGATTGCAAAGACAGCTCCAGCCACGACCACAGCCACCAATCCAACGACAGCGAGAGCAATCGCAACAGTCTGTCCCGAACTCCCAGATTCCCTGCCGAACATCACATTCTGATCCCGGGCTCTGGTGTTGGGTAGCATATTCCCGGCACCTTGGTTTCCGTTCCCTCCCGCGACCTGAACTGGAGCACCAGCTGCAGGCGCGGCCGCGGCGTTGTTGGTGGCGGTGTCCTCATCGTTGTCAGTGTCGGTTTCAGATGATTCAGAAGACTCTGAACTAACACTGTCTGAAGCGGATCCATTCATCTGGTTCATGGGTACCATGTCGACCATGGTTTGCCTCTGAGGTGCATGGACTCCGTTGCCTGCTCCTGGACTTGCCTCAGTCATAAGACCGAAAACTGTGATGAAATAACATTCAAGTGAACATTCAATATACTTATTTTGCTTTAGTTTGAGGTAGTGTAAAGTTTTCGAGGGGAGAGAAATCATATCTAAGATAAGGACATTGTATTCGTTCAATATAAAAATGAAAACTCTACATTACACAAAACCTCAAATTAGATTCATTAATTTTGGTCATTTAAAAGCAAAATAGTGATAAATGTTCATGACCTGGTGTAGTAATTAGGATGAAGGAAGTAGATATAACTCAGATAATGAAGGTAAATGTAGTTCGTTCTATATCTGATACATCACTAATGCCTCGTTGACACTTGCACCCATTTTGGTCCCGCACTGCCCCGCTCTATGGCGTGCCAATGCGTAACCACTAGGACACGCATTCGTAAACTATGCGCATGGCATGCGAAAACTGCGCGCGAAGTATGCGCAGCCAATGCGCAAATTGTGAGCAAATTAGTCGTTAACTAGTCGTGAACATGCGTGCCACTATAGGCCAACGGACACGCATCGGCACGCATCGGCGCGCACTGGCACGACTAGGTAGCGCAAAGGGTGCGCATAGTTCACGAAGTGTTCACGAACGTTGCCAAACAAAATTGTCGTGCCAAAATTTTGAACATTTTGATAATTTTGTCACGCATTTCACGCACGGCCCGCATCCGCCTGCATCCTCCCGCACGCTACCACGAATACTTCCCGCATTGGCACGCAAGAGTATGTGTCTATGCGCAAACTATGCGCAAACCAAAATGCGGGCAAGTGTCAACGGGGCATAACACTAAAATATGGCAAACGAATACATTTGAAACCTTCAAAGTGATACGCCGTTTTTTTTCGGGCGATTTCTGTCCATCCCCAACATGCCCAAGCTTAGTCAAGAAGTCTACACACAAAAATTCATTTGAAATGATTAGATTGGTGGAAATTATTGACTTACCAAACAGAAGACAGAAAAGACCAAGCATTTTTCCAGTAGAAGACATAATGATAGTGATGCGACTCGTGAGTCCTAACGAAATATTGAGTTGAAGAAACAAGAGCACCTGTGCTTGAAGCTGGAAAAGCTCTATTTTGTATCCGGAGCAAGGTATGATGAAAACTTCAAGAATTCGCCCGCTTTTATACAATTTTCGCGAGATTAAAATTGCATAAAATATGATGTTATAATTATGATATTACTGAAGAACAATACTACCTGTCAGTACTGTTAAAGGGAGCTCCTTGCCCAAGTAGAATCCACATGTGCCTTGGCACGTAAGATTAACCTAATCTCCTTGCTCTCTTTTGTATGTAACAGCAAGACGAAACCGGGATAGAATAATTGATCACCTTTACCTGATTTAATATTGATACATGTCATCAAGATAAATTGCTTCTCAACGGGAGATGCAGCTCTAAACAGGTGAAATTATGCAAGAATATTGGCCCCAAAAGTCATATTATTCAGGACTGGAGAAAATTATGAAGGTGTCCTTGTCTATATTAATTCAATATACGTATTGTGCATAGTAGCAAAAGACGGATCAATCTTCAAGTTGGCGCTGTTATTTTGTCTGCGACTGACACGGAACGTGTTTGTGAGGAAAGAGAGGAGGGCGGGATTATTTTTTCTTCTAATTATCTTCTGCCAGCTAACCTAAAATTCTAACCAGGTCATTGCTATGATAAGATTCAATGTACAGTAATTATCGCAGATGTAAAAAAGAAAAAATATATGAGAAAAGGTGAAAAGGGTTCCAGGACAATTACCCCCTGGGCAATCACCCCCTGGAAAATCACCCCCGGAAAACTAACCCCCAAAGACAATTACCCCCCGGAATATTACCCCCTAGGACAATTAACCCCGGAAAATTACCCCTGGGCATTACCCCGGAAAATTACCCCATTGGGCAATTACCCCGAGGATAATTACCCCGAATAAAAAATCTGCTTTTATTAAAACCAACTTATTATCAGGCTGGACTTCCCGTTTAACGAACATCGGGGGTAATTTTCCTCGGGGTGGTTGTCCTTGGTTGTCCTGGGGCGGGGTAATTGTCCTAGGGGTTATTTTCAGGGGTGGGGTAATTATCCTCGGGGGTAATTTTCCGGGGCGTAAATTTTCCGGGGTATTTGTCCTGGGGGTGGGTAATTTTCCGGGGAATTGTTCCCCGGGGTAATTGTCCTCGGGGGTAATTTTCCGGGGGGTAATTTTCCGGGGAGTAATTATCCTTGGGGGTAGTTTTCCGGGGGTAATTTACCGGGGGTGATTGCCCAGGGGGAAATTGTCCTGATACGGGTGTTAACACCCCCTCACTCAAGAATAGGAGCTTACCAAACTCTGCATAATTATGACCATCAACAGTTCCATTTGGGTCGAATGCACATATTGACAGCAAAATATTTCTCTTCACCCAAAATAATGTCCACACTTCGAATTTACAATGCTTAAATTTCCATATGAAGGGCCTTGTTAACGTTCATACACATTGCAACTTGCAGGGTCGAATGAACGTAATGAGAAGAATGTGAGAGAGGAAGAGAGAATGAGAGACAGACAGACAGGAACAAAAACAGACAGACATAAGAAGAAAAAGGAGAGAGAGAGAGATCATGTTAGAAAGAAACAGAAACAAAGAGGTGGGGAATGATTGACAGTGCGGACAGACGGTAAGAGATATTGACAGACCAAATTGTGGATTTTAAGAGGATATTGAGCGTGAATCACACGTGCGATACGAATAACACGCAGCTCATACATGCCATACCTCGCCCATACTTTAACATGTATAAGGACCTGGAAGCTTCCAATAATTCTTGACAACTCTCAACCAATCACATGAGAGTACTTAATGACGTCAGCCAAGTAGAGTTGAATGAGAGTTTTTCGTCACCTGCCAGCGTGTAGTTCGACTCTTCTAACATCCGTGGAGAGCTGGTACATTTTCAGAACAGCTGAGGAAATTTCGCGGGTAGCTGTTGACCGCGGTATTCTAGAATTATGATTACTTTATATACTCCCGATTCTGACATTTAACACTTTGTTCTTGGGGTCAAGATCCGTTATGTATGACAGGGGCGGATCCAGCCGGCGGCAAGGGAGGGGGCCTAAAAAGGGGCCCACTTCGTGCGAAAATTTGATAATCGTGCCGGTCGATTTTTCGCTCAGTGGGGTAGTGAGCAAACAAAAATTTTGGCACCCGAAAAATTTTCTCCACCCCCCCTTGGGCGCCAGGGGTAGTGAGCACAATTTTTTTTTTTGGCACCCGAAAATTTTTTACCTACGGAAGGGTTTATTTTTTTTCCACCGCCACCCCTTGGGCGCCAGGAGGGGCCCAACTCTTTTTTTCAAAAAGGGTGTTTTTACCTGTTTTTTTCTAGAGGGGCCCGGGCCCCTGGCCCCTGATCCGCCACTGATGTATGAATCCTTTTATGACACTTTCTTAAACGATAGGTTCATGTCATCAAGGACCCTGTTTAATATGCACATAAATATATTAAACATGAAAAATATGTTTCAGACTATAGGGGTGTCACGTCAGCCTCAGGGAACCTCGCTCAAATCTTACATTGAAAATTGGACTTTTTATTTATTTATTTTTAAAATTTTTTTATCAGGGGGTATCACTAGCGTGTCCGGGGGGGGGGTTGTGGGCTGAAGCACCCCTCAAGCCCCCTTTTCGGACCAAAGATTCATTCTTTTTAAATTTACTGCCTGACTTGTGATAGCTCCTTCCCACAAACTCCTTGGTAGGTAGCAATGTAATGAAACGCCTAAACCCCGCCCCACCTTCTTCCCGCCCACACCCCTCAACTTCATATTTTCATTGCGAAGCTTGAGACTACGGAGAGAGAGAGAGAGAGAGATAGAGGGAGAGAGAATGAGAGGGGGATAAACAGAAAGACAGAGTGAGAGAGAGAGCGCCCCCGTACACGCTAGTGATACCCCCTGACAATACCCCCCCCCCCAAAAAAAAAGTCCCTTGTAAAAGTGCGATATTTAAAAGGTTATTTCATACGAAATAAGACAGTATTACTCCATATAAAATCATTAAGAAATATCTGTATGTAAATCTGATTGGATTTTAGTGACTGGCGATCCGGGAGAAGGGAAAATAATTGTTTAACGCATATCAAATGACAAGTAAGTGTAAGGTGGATGGAGTGAGATAAAGATTGGAATCCAATTCTTTCTTCGTTTGATTAATGAATCTCTTTTTATATCATATAGGCCTATATATAGGGGATAGTCTGTAACTCATCAAATCGACTTTTCATGAGAGAGAGAGAGAGAGAGAGAGAGAGAGATTGGTTTGTATAATAACGTTCACACGTTTGGAGAATAATGGAATTTTCGAAGATTTCAATTGAGGTGATTTATTGAAATAATAATTATGACGCCTGGTTCGAATACTGATACTGTTTATTTAATATTGAACAAGTGAACAAAAATAGATAGCATTACAGTACAGCATGCTATAGCATGTAAATCATACACAACTTTTCAGAAAAGAGATGCATTATTAAAAATCAGAGTGTAATGATGAGATCATTAACATCATATGCAATTTCGATGAGCAAAGTGTATGATATCTAATTTATTTCATGTATATAATGAGAACAAGTATCATTGGTTTATCATTTCAGTTACAAACGACATATACATTTGAAATAGTTAAACCATTTCCCCCCTCTCATATATTGACCTCCTCCCCCTCCGCCCCGCCCCCCTCCTCTCCCGACCTCTGTTTAAATTATCATTCTTCAAGAATATTGCTTTTTCGTTTGAGACTTAATCTATATTTTTTCTCCAAGGTCTAAATATGACCAAAGTCACATAAATTAAATGGAAGAACTTACATAACCTTCCACAAGTATAAGATACTTTCCAGTCAACAGATAAAAGGGACTAATTAATATTTTGATTCACCTTGAATTATGTTGAGGAAATGCGCATACAATGAAGCCCGCACTGGCGGGATGAAATGCACGCTCAAGTACAAGAAATTTTGGCACGCAGTCAGACGTTATAATTCTATGATAATTCATATGCTTCTGTCACCTGCTGTGTGTTACATCTACTGCAGCAGGACTTATGGCAAACCTTCAAGAATAAAGAGAGATGATTGAAGTGTCTATAAGCTGCGAAGGTCTAGAATAAATACATTTTCATCTACTGGTCAAGGAAAATATCAAATGAAACATATTTCAGACAAGGTTAAGCAAATGCGCCAAATTGTGATATACCTTTCTTTGATATTCTACTTTCACTCTTAAGGTTCAAAGCACAGGTATAAATATACAAATATTAAAACGTTTGGGTTTGGGGCAGAAAATGTATAAAAGCAGAGGTGAGAAACTGTGTTCTTCAGATCACTTTCTGGATTCAAACTGAACCAGTTCCAAGATCCAAGCAGCAGTACTGATTTGTAGAAGTTTATTTTAGCTCTCACTCAGGTTTGCTTTCATCACACAAACAAATTATCATGGCTTCACCTGCAAAGATCATCTGCCTTGTGGCTTTTCTGAGTGGTAAGATACTACCCTTCTTACATGTATTTCTACCTTTTCTGTCTGTCTGTCTCTCTCTCTCTCTCTCTCTCTCTATATATATATATATGTACACTACACATGTATATGTATATATATATGCACTTTCTTTTACAATATATATATATATATATATATATATATATATATATATATATATAAAGAGAGAGAGAGAGAGAGAGGCTCAACACGGACACACACACATTTTTTTTTCTCCATAAAGAGTAGAATATTTTTAAGGTGAATGTATATCTTCAGATATTAGGAGAATTATTGCCTTGCCCTCTCTATAACCGTGATATCTTATCTCTGTCCTAAGTCATTAATACTAAATCTTAATTTTTAAATGATATCAAATAAATAATACTTTTATGGATAAAAAAGGGTAATGATGAGCAATTATCTGTCAACATCACTTCCTTAACAGCATTCTGCCTGATGACCGAAGCAAGAGCGAAATTTCCAGGAGTGGCAAGAAATATCGCACCTCCACAGAAACAAACCCTGAGCAACCCCCAGGCACCGATGGCCCAGACCGACGCCTCTAACTCACAATCATCCGAATCGACGTCATCATCATCAGAAACAGACGACGCTGCCGCTGCTAATACCGGCGCCGCCCCTGCTCCAGCCGCAGCCGCACCCGCACCCGCTCCAGTTGGCGGAAACCTCCCCTTTTTGGCGGCGAACGGTCGTCAGTTGCCGAATATCGGAGCTCGGGACCCAAATCTGATGTTCGGCAGGGGATCCGGGAGTTCGGGAAAGAGTGTTGGGATTGCATTCGCCGTTCTTGCACTAATAGCTGTGGTAGTGGTAGGAGCTTACTTTGCAGTCCGCAAATACAGGCCACGCCTCGCTATGTTTGAGGAAGAAGAATGAACACAAAACGGAGATTCTGAACATTTCTTGCTGGAGAAGACATTGTATTGTAAGGATGTGCTAGAAGATGATGCCCTAATTGCTGTGTGATATTTATTCATCTATTGAACTTCCCTGTTATATATATTTGCTCGGATTTTGCGAGCATACCGTCGGTATTTTTTGTTAATCTTTTGTATTGTCTAATCACCTTGCTAACAACCTAATTGTCTCCCATTTGTTGCTTTTTGAAGCTTTTTATCAAGTTATCTAATAAAACCTTACCTTTTGAAAAAGCATTGTGAATTATGTTGCAACTTCACATTATTTGTTACTTGAGTGCAGTGTGTAATATTTCATTCTTTTTTAATCATGTTTATTGTGGCATTTTAAACATGTGTTCATGCATTCCTTGTACTATATTAGCCCTTAAATTCAATTAAAACTTTGTTAATAAGATCACAAGAGACGTCGACGTTCTTTAATTAGGGACTTTTAGATTTTACACGACGAGAACGTGGACAATGTGACGTCCTTTTAAGGCACTGCCGGGCACGGGCCAGTGCCTTGAAAGAATGGCACACGTTGCAGTCCACTACGTCGACGTGCAAATCTAAACGTCCCTAATAACAATTTGAAACGCCCCCTCTCACCATCTTTCTATCGTAATGAGAAACGAATTATGGTAACAACTGCTTTAATAAGTGCGAGTACATTTCCCAGTTCTTCGTCAAAGTTATGAATCACTGATCGAGTAAGGTAATTGATATAGAAGAAAAAGTAGTTGGATGTTACAAAGAAGAAATGCCAGAAAGAAAAAAAATGAGTATAAAAAAGTGTAAGGAGGGAGACGGTTACAAAGAGATAGAAAGAGAGAGAGAAGGAGAGAAAGATGCAGACAGAGAGAGAAAGAGAGAGAGAGAGAGAGAGGGGGGAGAGAAAGATGCAGACAGAGAGAGAAAGAGAGAGGGTGGTGGCATTGAATGGGCCGAGACAGAAAATAATGATCTGAAGAAATTACATTCATTCCAAAAAGATTCATGACTTCTCTACCAACAGAGGTGGGAGGTAAAAAACCTCATATGGAGCTCATATAGTGTGGACATAACCATATTAAACAAGGGGTACACCTACCTTTTAAAGGGAAAGTCCACTCCAAAAATACCTTACTTTCAATAGAAGCGGAAAAATCAGACAAACCAATCAAAAAAAGTTTGAGTAAAATCGGATAACTAATAAGAAAGTTATGAATTTTTAATGACATGAACAACTTTGAAAATCACAAGACAAATTGGCAACTCACTCATGAGTCTGTGACCTCATTGCCTCACTATCCATTAATTGTTTTCTTCATATTGATAACACATGTATCAACTTCCAATTTTCCCCCTAAAAATCTTATTTCCTCACACCAGCATCCAAGTTATATTGATAGTAATATGTTTTTTGTGTGAATGCACTAATATAGAGTAATTTTTTTCCAGTTAAATCATGAAAAATGTTAATTTTGATAAACTATTTATATAAAAATCAATAATTATGAATATATAATATTCAGAAAATAGTATCAATTCTTCAAAGTTCATAAAAGATTTTGTGAAATGTCATGCACGCAATATAATACAAATCATATAACCTTGGCAAAGGCATGGGGATAAAAAGGGAAATTAACCGGATACATATATATATATATATATATATATATATATATATATATATAAAGCAATTGATAAATAGTGAGGCAATGACGTCACAAACTGGTAACCAAATTGGCAATTTGTGTAGTGATTTTTTTAGGTTTTATAGTTTCTCATACTTTAAAAAAAATCATAACTTCTTTGTTAGTTATCCGATTTTACTCAATTTTGTTTTGCTCTGTTTCTCTTGTTTTTCTGCATCTATTTAAAGCAAATTATTTTGGAGTGGACTTGGAGTGGCCGTTAATTGTTCATACTTGTCAATCTCGCCTCCCAAAGTAACAGCATTCTTTCGCTGTTTTTTTCTCCTTCGCTCTTTCTTTTCTCTCTCTCTCTCTCTCTACACCTACCTCTTAATTCTTCATAAATATTACATCCCATCTCGCCTCCCAAAGTAACAGCATTCTTTCGCTCTTTTTCTTCTCTCTCTCTCTCCCTCTATCTGTCTCTCTCTCTGTCTCTCTGTCTCTCTGTGTCTCTGTGTCTCTGTCTCTGTCTCTGTCTGTCTCTCTCTGTCTCTCTCTCTTTCTCTCTCCAATTTTCCAAATATTCAATGAAATTTAATATTCGCACCAAGCAAACACGGTGGCTGCAGTCAAAACTTGATAATTCTTAGTCACTTTATTATCAGTGATTAGCATCTTGTTTTATTAACATCCTTAGTTTTAATGTTGATTGCTTTTGAAGAGAGGGAATTATTCTAGAAGAGGATATGCATTGATAAAAATAAAATCAAACTCTATCTGTTACAAAATCATAACCAAATAAGAAGTGTATGCTTACTGTGTGAATATCTGTAAAGCGCTTAGAGACATCGTAGATGTATTAAAGCCTGTCTGCACTAGTTTGGCAAGGAGGGATTAGACCTCCCAGCGTGGTCACTGACAGGTGGTTATCTCATCAACTTAGCTCTCAATTAACATAAGAAAAAGAGGATCATGGGGGACCAACAGGCAAAGGCATTGTTTTCTATAAAGAGGGAGCAAGTAGCTACAAGTAGTGCAGTGGGGCTTTAAGCGCTATATAATATTATTATTATTATTATTATTACCCGGCAAAAATAATATACTAATAACTTAGAAAAAGAGGGGGGAATGACTTATGAGCTTACAAAAAGTAAAACGGGAAGACAGAGAATATCGACAACCTTTTAACAGTTTAAGGATATAATAGCTTCACCACTTCAGTTTTGGTGGCAAGAAAACTTTAATTTGTCGAATAAGAATGCATTCTCTCGAAGAGTCATGTCAACAGTTCTGAACTTAAAGCTGTAAACTTTACGTAAAGCCTTAAACATGTTCAATTAAATAGAGCATAAACATGTGTTACATGAAAAGCTACTCTTTCCAATGATTGAGTTTTATGATTTTCATGGAAGTAATGCTCTGAAAAATAACATCATTTCTTATCAATGATTTAATATATAACTTTATCCCTGGATTACGTACTACCCTCGCCTAATACTCACATGGCTAACATTTATTCCTAGCCTAGAAATCAAAGAAAACAAAGAAATAAAGTATATCAACCGCATGCCTTAAAAGTATATTAAATTCGGCTATATGACTTAAGCTTCCACTAAGGCGGGAGAATTGTGTCTGTACTTCTTGATGACGAATATTACGGAACCCACGACGATCGCGGCTACGACGGCGACAGCTACACCGACACCTGAAGCCGATGACGACGCACCCACACCTTGAGTACTTGGTAACTTGCTACCCTTCCTCGGCAGGTGGTTTCCAGCAGCGGCGTTGTTGGTCAACCCGACTCCTATGTTTGGTCCGCGTAGAGCTTGGTTGACCCATGGACCTACTAAGACCATTGAGCCAGTGGCAGCGGCTCTGAGGGCAGGACGAGGAGTTACTGGGGTGGGTTTGGTTGGGGCATGTCTGGCTGTAGGGGCAGCCTGTTGAATCTCTTCTGAAGATTCGGATGAGGTGCCACGGCGGGCTGATGTGGTGGGGACTGCAGGACGAGATGAGGGTGCCACAGGACGTGGTATGGGTGCCGCAGGACGTGGTATGGGGGCGGCAGGACGTGGTATAGGATCGGCAGGGAGAGGTGTAGGAGCCGCAGGACGTGGTATGTAGGTGGCGGTGGAGGTGGCGTTGCGGGTGGCAGCCTGTTGAATCTCTTCTGAAGATTCGGATGAGCTGCCACGGTGGGCTGATGTGGTGGGGACTGCAGGACGAGATGAGGGTGCCGCAGGACGTGGTATGGGGGCGGCAGGACGTGGTATAGGAGCGGCAGGGAGAGGTGTAGGAGCCGCAGGACGTGGTATGTAGGTGGCGGTGGAGGTGGCGTTGCGGGTGGCGTTGCGGGTGAAGGTGAAGGTGTAGGTGGCGTTGCGGGTGGCGGTGGAGGTGGCGTTGCGGGTGACGGTGGGGGATGCGGTGGGGGTTTCTGGTTGCTGAGCCAAGATGCCCACACAGCATGCTGTGAAAACACAAACAAAATATTTTAAATGACGTATCTTTAAATTGTGGGAATATGCCTAAAATCGTATCGCATTGACAGAAGCCTTGTGGTAATTATGAGTATGACAATGACAGACTAAAAATATTGCTTTACTTGTCAAATATGTGACTTTCTTCAGGTGACGTTGATAAATAGGGCAAAAATTATGACGCTACGAGCATGCTTAAAGTGAATGCATTTAACATTTGACAAAATAGGGAAAATGGTGTGAATTTACCCAAAGCGATGAGGAGAAGGGCGCCGAAGCTTTTAACTGATGGCATTATTGGAGATTAAAGATGGTTTGCAGCCCAGATGCTATTAACGGCGAAAGCCTGATATTAAAGCTGTAGTAACGATGAAGAAAATGAATCGGACACCCGTAACTCTTCAGTTTATCGAAGTTGTGAAGATACTCAGATGCAGACAGCTACCTTATATTCTGAGTAAAGCTTAGTTGTAATCTTTGTAATCTTGGAGCGGTTTCAAAATTCAAATAATTTACATTTCTTTGCACTTTCTTTCAGCCTTTTATACATTTCTATCACATTATATATATTCGCTAAAAGGGATGCTCACCCGGCAAGATACTCACCAGGAGATCGTCTGCTTTCCAAATTTTGTTCCATTACCTGCGCTAAGTGCATTGACTCGTACAGTGTTAAAATCATTATCAACCATTTCTTACTAACTCCTATAAAAGAATACTAGTATTAAAATTATGTTTAAGCTTCTCTTGTTCAAAGATCTAAAATGCATCAGAAGAAAATACATTTTATTTATAATTTGATAGTGAAATTAATTGTATGTGAAGCGCTCTAAAGTAATATTGCGCACCTGAAAAGAGATTTAGCATCAGTCATGAATTAATATTTAGATTTCGTTTTCTGTCCTTTACTTTTAATTAACAGATACAAGTAGCTAAATTGCACAAAACTCTATCATGAACTACTTGTAATGGGAAAAAAAAGTTTTGAACAAAATGATCATGGTTTACTACGAAGTTATTACATTTTAACAAATCGTGTGAACAGGTACGTAGTTTCAGATGACGGAGGGGAGGGAGGGGAGAAGAGGGGCGGTTATTATCATACATGTTAATCAGAAGCTGAACATGACTCTAAGGATACTGCTTCTCCTTGTTGTCATTGTTATTTTGTGGTATTTCCCCTTTTGTGTTTGTTTTTCTTGGTGTATATAGTATGGTATAAATGTTTAATGTGCCTTTTGTCTGATTGTTTGTGTTACATTTTAAGATTATTTTTGTAGGTTGATGTAAATATTGATTTGTATCCTCTCTCTCTCTCTCTGTCTCTGTCTCTCTCCCTCTCTATGTCTCTCTCTTCGACCAGCTCTCTCTCTCTCTCTCTCATTTTCTCTCTAAATTACATGTATCTCACTAACTCTCCATTCGTCCCTCCCTCCTCTGTCTCCCCCCTCTCTCTCTCCAGTTCTATCGTTAATCGCTGCTGCTTCTCCTTCCTTCCAGTAAAACATATTCTCTCACCCGTTCCCATCATTATGGTGTAATGAAATACCATATTCAGACAAATCAAACATGTCGAGATTTGATTACCTTTTCATTCTTGTTTATTTCATTTTCATCTGGTTTCATAAATACGTGGAATCTTTTAAAGCTATACAGTTATACTGCTTTAGGTTGGTAGAGCTTTTGAAAACATTTTCAAGAACTATATAAAGAATATGGTCGCAACTACTTTGGCTACATCAACAAAAGGCAATTTCAGTAGCCTTGCCCATCACTTTGGAATTTGCGAACATTACAATGACGTAATCACATAATCCTAACATGATTTCTATGGGATATACAAAAGGCCCCGATTTTTTTTTTTTTAGACAGTCATTAGTCTTGTTCAAATATTGTGCGTTAAAAAAAAGTATTAGGAAATCCAATATGGAATGTTTGTCATAAGGATAATTTAATTACTTCGAAATAAGATACATATAAATAGTAGAAATGGTTATAAAATGCTGTACAAGGTTAAGAAAAAGAGCTTTACAGACTGTACATCGACATTCGGATACATGATATGCCATTATTTTCTCCATTCTCTTGTACATGTAACAGAACCTGCTACGATTATAAAATATACATAAAAAGTCCCCCCGCCGATACCCCTTCGACTCGCCCAAAGATTTTATTCTTCTTCGGAGTAGGCCTTAAATCTCATCACGTTATACTCGTACAACGACTGGAAAGTTGTGTCTGTATTTCTTGATCACGAAGACGATTGATCCCACGACGAAAGCGACCATGACCATGGCAGCAATGGCGATGCCGGCAGCCGAAGTCGTGCTTACATCTTGGTTACTGGGCAGGCTTTTACCTTTCATTGGGAGTTGGTTTCCAGAGGCAGTGTCGGCTTCGTTGACCAAATTGATGTTTGGGATTGGTAAGAGTCCATTGGAGATGGAGGCAGCGGTGCCACCGTCGGCCGTATCCGCGTCCGTATCCGCGTCCGTATCCATGTCTGTATCTGTAGGCGATTCCTCCGACGATTCGGACGATTCGCTATCGCTATCGCTATCTTCCATTTCTGTCGTGTCTGTCGGAGCTACTTCCTGGTTGGCGGGAGCCTCGACGAAGGATTCGATCTGCAGCTCGGCTGGCTGTTGCTCCAGATCGGCTAAGGTCTCTATGACAATCGTCTTCGCTGCTGCCGGGTTAGCCATGGTACCCATGCTGCAGACTAGAAAGAAAATGTTATCATAATGTTCAAATGGATAACACTCCACATAGTGGAGATGATTAAAAGCAAAACAGTATAACCATTATTCTACTTTGCTCCCATAATATATCCCTGTTTTATGATTTTTTTTTAATTTCATTTTTTACACTATTCATGTGCTCATACGTAATGGATACTTCTAATTAAGATGGGTATTTATCAAAGAGCGAAACACTTCTACCGAAGTCATGTGCAGTCAATAGGGGCACTTCCGTTCGATGATTATTGATTTAAAGTGGTTGCCTATAAAGTTTGAATTCCATCATGAACATTGCAAATATACATAATAAGGGCTGGGCCCCGTCTTATAAAGATTTGTGATTGATTCAAATCAATCGCAAGTCCTCCAATCAGTCACAAGTTTACAGTCTCCCATTTCTTATCTACTAAAGTTATTGATATAAATCGCAAATAAGCTGCGATTAATATCAACTCTTTATTGGACGGGGCCCAGGTCTGACAAAATGATATATATTGCATTCCATTCAAAATAATGTATAAAACTAATTGTGTCACAATTAAACAATTAAAAATAACTGCAAATTTTCAGCGAAAAAAAAACAGTAAGACAGTGAATTCCAGCTATTACAGCTTTCGTGCAAATATACAGACGGGTTTCAATTAATGAGAGTACATCTAAATCTTATATATATAAACACTTCCATATTCGGTAACCCAACCAATGGCAGATCATAAATTGACGGGAAAAGACTACAACAATATGATCAAGCTTGAACACTAATTCATCACATCATAACTAGAAAATGATGCAAACTTACCAAAAACGACGAAAAGAGCAAAGAATCTTGTAGATAATGACATGGTTGGAAATTGGAGAAGGAAACGTCCCGAGGCAAACCCTAGATCTGCAGGTGATGTTTCAGGCGATTTTGATGGACACTTGCTGCAACCTCTTTTGCTTAAGCTGAAATGATGGTGATCGTTAAGCTTAGGAGAACCTCCTTGCTCTTAGCATGGACCAACCTAAGCTTTCTCGAGAGCAGAGGAGCTGATGTAGATCTCTTGAGGAGCCTGCTAGCCGATTGATGTTTCTTATCCTCTCACCCGTGCCTTTTATACACTTCTCCAGCGCGATTAAAACAAAATTACAAAAGATAGGTAGAACCGGAAGGATAATTGGCAAATGGTAGTCAAACTCATCTCATATTCAAATTGAAGTCTAAGTAAGAGAACAGATTTTCTGAAGGTGTGATTGTTCTAATATCAACTTCTTCAAAGTCAAATGATGTCAAATGCCTCATTTTAATTAATATATTGCATTAAATAAACTCGATATGTTACGTAAGGTCCAAGAAAAAGGGCAGATGCAAGTTACATTACTGGCATCTGTACTTTCGACTCTTCATGTCTTGGCTCTGTATAAGAAGCCCACTCTTGTTTTCACCTCCAAGACGACTCTCTACCGATGGCGGAGACCTTGCATCAACGATCAACTTGGCAACTCGGCCCGGCCACACCTGAAACTTCTCCAGCGTTTAACCAGGTTACGTAATACTCGTTTCTTGCAAGGTGAACAGTTGCAGTCGTATTCATATCGGATTTTAAGGTATGTACAACATTAATACACGAAGTTCATTTAGAAAGATATGATTTCAGATTTTTCTAATCTTTCTCTAATTTTACAAAAGATATATTTAGCTTAATGGTGTTTAGGGCAATGGTCCTACAGTTTCCTAAAGTGATTCATGATTGTTTCATCAAATCGATGTTTAAAAAAATATATGTACAAAAAAACAAAAAAAATGTTATTTTGTAATGTAAAATTCTACGAAAGTCGAAATTGGCATCATTATTG
Source organism: Mesocentrotus franciscanus (assembly GCA_037976565.1). Classification (NCBI taxonomy): domain Eukaryota; kingdom Metazoa; phylum Echinodermata; class Echinoidea; order Camarodonta; family Strongylocentrotidae; genus Mesocentrotus; species Mesocentrotus franciscanus. Next base: position 33,118,923 of record CP137675.1, read on the forward strand.
TTTAAATTACCGAAAACATTTCCTAGTGAAGAAGAATGTTTTTGGAAGAAAGATATTGTTTGATTGGAAACCTGTTAAGTGACTTGAGCACTTGATGAAGATGGAAAGGTGGTGGGTTCGAGCCCCAAGCGAACGTCATATCCCTAAGCGTGCATGGCATTTTATCTGCATCGCTTCTCTTTACCCAGGTACATATTAATTGAGAACCCGGAAGTATTCAAACTTTGGTGAGTAGGTCCATGGTTTGATTAACATATTCTCACCTGCAGACTGTAAGGTGACTGACTCCAGGGGGGTGTTTCACAAAGACTAAGATCGACTTTAAGTTGGACTTAAGTATAACAGGCCGTTCGTGCCATTGTTTGCTCTCACCATTGGTCTCTCAATTGTGATCTATAGATAATATTTTTTCCTTCAATAATGAATTATCAAAAATGTAAGTTTTGTAGATTTTTTACCATAATTTGTACGTCCCTTGAGAGACCAATGCCAGTAAATGATGAGAGAAAACAATGGCATGAACGGCCTGCTATACTTAAGTCCAACTTAAAGTCGATCTTAGTCTTTGTGAAACACCCCCCTGTTTTTCCTTTCTTCTCGATATGCCAAATGTAGAGAATATTGTGTGCTGTCAGTGCAGAATAGAAACTGAACCTTATCAATTCGGTCGCATCCAATGACATACAGTTCTGTGGGACACCCCAATAGACCGAAAGCCCACGAGACCAACATTCTTTGTCTACTGAGCCTTCAGAAATGGTCAGAAGACCAACACGAAAGTCTCCTGGGATGACGGTCTCGTGAAATCTCTTATCAATCAATAGACCGTTCTACTAACATATTCAAATTTATGGATGTTTCTTTACTGGGGACCTAGTGACGAGTTATTCCATTAAACTGTTATTAATGAAGGAACTACAATACTTGGATTCCAGTCTGCATACATTACTTGTTGCTACATCGGGCAATCCTCGGGCTAGCTTTCAGATTGTCTAGAACAATCTTTGTTTTAAAAAATACGCATACAATTTGAATATGTTAGTAAACCGGTCTATTTCCAAAGGCCCGACGCCATGTCGGTCTCATGGATTCTAGTCACAGTACTGATTCCGATAACTATTCATGAAACATGAATATTAACTTTTAGATTTAGTTTGTTTTTAAATTGTATTGTTAGTTACTGAATTGATTTGTATGAAACTCAAGTTTTAAGAGCAATAACAAGATACCAATTAAGAAGGAGCATATAGATAACCACAATGATTTTCATAAATAGCTTGGTCAAGTCAGAACATCTCCACTCGATATGTCAGTGGACAAACTAATATATGTAATGTCATGACGGAATAAGAAGCTTCATTGACAACTCAACAGCTAGAGTTGCGCTCATGTTTTATAATTACCAAATGTTATAATTATAAAGTGTTATATTTTAAGTTTTCAGTCGAAATTTGTTGGGGGGGGGGTCTTTCACTGCCATTTCATTTAGAAACTTCGCCTGACAGTTCACTTTGCGACTAATGACCCTGCAAACTTTCATTTTGGACATTCATTCATCCATTCTTCACCTCTCCATAACCATCCATGCTCGCTGTAACCTTCTGAATAACTTCCTGCTCGTATGGACAATCCCCGTTGCTGTGCCAAGCCTTGATTGACTATACGACAATGAATGACTCGATGCCAATACAACTGCTTGAAGCTGATTAATTGGCAGGGATTGACTCCAGACGCAAGTCCACGTGTTTTAAAAGCAAAATATGAATTATGATAAATGATTATCAAAAGGGGTGATATTTCTAGAGGGGAAGCAACAAGTGCGCTCTGCCATCCAGGGGCGGTATACAGCTTCTGAGGCTGGGATGAGTGGAGACGTTTTGGGGGTCCAGTTCGATTGAAGGATATATATGTATACATGTATAATATCTCTGCAGCGGTTTTGATTAAATCCGTTTTATTTCTTCATTAATTTGACTACCAAGTCACACAGTATATGTATAATTTACTCTAAGATACATTACAAACCGTATCTGGACACCTACCCCCTGGGCATCCACCCCCGGATAACCACCCCTAGGATAACCACCCTCTAGGATAACCACCCTCTAGGACAACTACCCCCTAGGACAACTACCCCCGGACAACTACCCCCGGACAACTACCCCCAGACAACTACCCCCTATGATAGTTGTCCTAGAGGATGGATGTCGTAGGGGGTAGTTGTCTGGGGAGGGGGTAGTTTTCCGGGGGTAGCTGTCCTAAGGGGTAGTTGTCCTAGGGGGTAGTTGTCCTAGAGGGTGGTTATCCTAGGGGTGGTTTTCCGGGGGGTGGTTGTCCAGGGGGTAGGTGTCCTAGAACCATTACAAACATCTGTGCCCAGTATGCCAAAGATTAATGTTCCTTTTTATTCATGAATTGCATTTAGTACTTGGAATAAGTATTTATTTTATACATGAACAACTATTTATTCCAGAAAATTTCTTTATTTGACTGTTGTCTGGATTTAAACAAAATGATTTGTTTTTATTCTAAACCACTATATGAAGACGGGGCAATACAAACAAGTTGACCTATGGATGTGCCGATGGTTCATTTGTAGCATTTTATGGGAGGAGGGGGATACCTGCACCCCTTGTATACCAAGATCGACACCAATGGTTATAGGCCTATAGCCATTGTCTTTTTTCTTTCTATAATATAAATGATGACTTGAAAACTGTCCGCCCGATCTTTGACTAGTCTTCACACAAACAAAATTGTCCTGGTGTGGGTATAATTTAGCAGTTTTGTAGTCTGCTAGGTTCAGACATGCGTCGCATTGACACGAATTGAATCGACTGGGAAAAGTCATGAACTTTATATGCAGTGTGATATTCTCATCTCGAATTTGATATTTTACATCTTGCATGTATTCCCCTATGACTAATCAACTGTATACACTTCAGCAGAGTTACCCCCACCCCCATACACACACAGTCCAGTTTTCGTATCATTCCATGCGGTTGAGGCAAAAATTAAACATTGTGTTATTCTTCGACTGGTCGAAACCTGGGCTTCAGTCTGGATATGCAGTAGTTTATCATTCCTGAAAATACACACGAATTTGCAACAGATATAAATCAATATTAAAACAAATAAGATATAGCATGTGAATAAGTTTAATGACATCGGTTTCAACTTTTTCTCAGAAATTTAAACTATTCCTTAGTGATTTAAACTTGTGGTTGTGACACTAGAGAAGTAGAGTCCATTAATATAGAAGTGACGCCTGAACAGCAGTGTTTGATGCAAATCGGAAATCAGATCACACGGAGAGGAAGTACTCTGTGGCTGTAACAACTTGATTGACATGCTGCCGAGAATGACAACCTCAGTGATATATTTTTAAATTTGAATAAGTTATCATTATTAGAAAATTCTTTTAGTGAAGGGGAGGCGCCACGCTCCCTATCCCCCTCTCTCTCTTTCTCTCTCTCTCTCTCTCTCTCTCTCCCTCTCTCTCTTTCCTCTCTCTCTCTCTCTCCCCTCTCTCATCCTCTTTTTCCATTAACTCTCCCTTCTTTCGTCCGATCCCCTTTTTGCTAATTTCAAATATGATATAAATAACTCACCGTTTATAAAAAAAATTATGTCTTCTATGATTTAGTCTTTTTCCCACGTTATAATCATCTTAGTACATTTCTCATTCTAGATCGAATTCCAAACACTTGATTTGTTTCTTTCGTTCATTTAGAATTTCTATTAGAAAATCTTACCTATAATCTCAAATGATTAATGACGTGTGTGAAGGTAATGTCTACAGTACACATTAATCATAAAACTTTGTAAACGATTTTTAAAAAAATATATATTTATACCAATATGTTAATAATTTTAATTTGTGATATATCATTTTTCTCTCGTTTGTTTTGTATTGTAAACTGGACCCCTCGGTAGAACAACTGTGCTGCACTGGCACAGCTGAGAAAGAAAGTGTTCTGGTTAGAAAATGTCCGTATTTACTACTCATACGAAATTGATATTTGCTGCAAGGGCATACATATGCCTTACCCTATGGAGGTGTTACGCATATTAAACTTGCTTACCTATACACTTTTTGAAAATTGTCATTAATTTATTTTGAAATGATAAGATGCTCAAATATAAATCCTTCATGTTTAATATCTTGTCCGTGAACCAACTTGTAAGGCTTCGTTTAAACGAAGTTCATGTCCTTGCGGGACTTCTTACCATTCACAATAAGACATACTACACTTATTCATGTCTTATTACTAGACAATTTGTTTAAATTGTGGCATTGGCTCCTAAAAGAATACTAGAGAAGAAAACTTGGATCAATGTCAAGCATTATATGTGAAACGTCAAGTTATTGGCATGTTGTCAATTGATTCTTTTCTAAGCCCTATCGTGATGACATGAGTGGAGTGTCTTGACCGATGTTGTGCTATATAAGATGGCCGAAGAACATGTTGATGTGTCAGTTGGTGACCAGTGCAGTGGTAGAGCTGATGCTGGACGACATGCCGGTTTAGAGGTGTATGTCGTGGTCTTGTGCACCTTCAAAAGTAAATTCTCGATGCAACAATATGGAGCAGCAGTTGCAGCAGAATTTAGGGGTGTAAGTTACACCCTGAAGTCAGAGTGCACCTTATATTCAAATCATTTTTATTCATTTTTTATCATTATTATTATTATTTTGCATCTCCGTGAGTACACCGTCATACAAGTGCAATTTTGTTTACTGTTAGTGTTTGATTTTTTAACGTGAGGTGCAATGGCTCAGTTTGGAGTGGTAGTCTGGTTTGAAAAAAGGGGGTAGGGGGTCTGCATTCGAAACAAAGTCGATGAGCTACTAAATACTGCCATTATGGTGATTTCTCAGTAACCGGTTCCTCGAATAGGACCCAAAGGTTGTAGTACCGATGGTTGCTATCAGCAAACATTTAGCTCTGAAAGTGCACCATTTAACCTCTAAAAGCTTTGTTCTCATGCAAATTGTATTGACACCAAAATGAGCGAAACAGTTTGCCTCAATTAAAAAAATCTACCCCAGATGTTATTTTAAGATTATGGAGATGTTAATTAAGTTTTGCTGCCCCGGCTGCCCATTCACCTTAAAATCCTTTGAAAGGGGGTGATGTTCTAATTTCTATAATCATTGGTATTCACCACTCTAAGAGATGAAAAAATTCATTCAGAAGATTAACAAAAAAACATGAAAATGTGACTATACAAATGAAACTGATGTATAGTTAGTTGATCAAAATATTTGAAAGCGTAGATCTTAATCGAGGATATGTTGCTTAAATACACATTTAGATTCCAAATCGTTTTTCAAATTTATAAATTTTTGTGATATATATTTTCACGATCAAGCAACCACATAAATTTCCAACATGTTTCATTAGTGTTAACATATATGTCCATGATTGCACTGTGCACATTTTTGTGTTTGGTGTAATTATTTTCTTTAAGTACTTATTCCAATACATGGCCCTTTTTACACTTTCCTTTTCTCTCACTCTCTTCTCACCCCTCCCCTCTCTGTTTATCTACCAGTGACTACCACTCATAACTTTCTCTTTTTCTACGTTCCCATTCCCTCGCCTCTTCTTTCTTTTTTAAATTTCCCCAATTGTTACCAGAAAAGACAGACAAAACTTGGTTATGTTGGTTTACAAGCCCATCACTGCGTCACAATCTCAAATAGGAAAACAATAAAGTGTATGATACAGTATGACTGCAAAGGACTAATGGTCAGCCTGTCGGGGGCAAGCCGAATACGTCGTCACGCAGAGAGGAATAGGAGGCGCATTCTTATCGAAAGAACGTTTAAGTGTTCTTCTCGGTGTTTTCATCTTTTGACTAGCTTATTTCGATTAGAGAATACGATAACACTGCCAACCCTCCCTGACCATGTTGCACAGCAAGGTTATATTCACGTTTATTTAACCAATTAAAACATACAATTTAACTAAAGAATAAGTGTTGCACTTTTTCATCACTCAGGCCTCCATAGTTCGACCCCGGAGTTCGACCCCGGAGTTCGACCTACCTGATTACTAATTTTAATTGACAATATAGTCTACCAAATGAAACAAAGTTATCGGGGTCATAACCGCCCCATAGTCACTTGGCTACTTACACCCTACCCTAAGCCTTAGTGACCTAGGTCAAGCTTCCTTTAGCCGAAAGTCCAAGAGATGAGCTTCAGATCAAAGACCGGTAAGAAGGCATCGTGAAAAGGTGGGAACCGTGAAGAAGTGCCCGCTCGAGGATGGGGTGGTTCTTTTCAATTCCTAATTTTTAATTCTGGCAAAAAAGGTGCTTTTAGTTTTAGAGGTTTTACTTGTTGCCAAACAAAAATAAACAAGACAAACAACAAAAATAACAACAACAACAACAGTGCATTTCAAAAGTGTTTCATGGCAATATATGGAACTCAACGTCAGATGGCGTTCGTCTATTTACAAGAAAAGCCTTATTGATCTGCGAACTCGGATAGTTGACATGTTACCATGTTCACTGTCCTAAATCGGCAAGAACTGCCTGTGTGATGGAATCAGCATAGAATGACCGGAGTGTATAATGTCTCCCTGATCTCGCTCCAGATTATTTAAAATGTATTTTCACCAGGCTTGTTCGTTCTTTTGACACAAGATTCCGGATAAATGGTTCGCTAAATAATACAATAAGATTATTTAACAATACTGCAAGTCGTCTTTTTGAATACATACGATATACAGGGTGGAACGGTTTCAGAGTGAATCAAAGAAAAAGTCGCTTATTACATGCCTTTAAATTGACACTCAATAACTTATTTAAAACTGATATACATGCACATGTACACACAAACGACAAAACGTTTCAACGTTTTCAATCTTTAATCATATTATCTAGGCCTACAAGATTAATGTCAAAAAGCAGTTTTGTTACTGACAATGCTACCCTGTATAAAATAAATCTATAAATAAATAAATAAATAAACAAGATAATGAAGAGATGCCCCTTGATCTATTATTATATATATTACTTTGCGAGAAAGCAGCGGCCGAGTGATTTTTAAGTCATTCTACTTTCCGTTGGACTTTCATTCAAACATACTAGTGTTCGCACTACCTTAATTAACTGGATAAGTCTAACGCCCCCTCGTCGCCCCAATCACCCTCCCCGTCACCCCGCCCGTCATCCCCGTCACCCACCCCTTCACCCTCCCCAACCACCACAACCACACACACGTTGAAAAGTTGCGATGTAAGTAGTTTCCCTCTTCCCACCCCGGACATAATAAATGTCACTGCTTCACAACATCTTATTCGAAAAAAAGAAAGAAAGAGAGACACAGAGAGAAAGAGAGAGAGAGAGAGAGAGAGAGAGAGAGAGAGAGAGAGAGAGAGAGAGAGAGAGAGAGAGAGAGAAAGAAAGAAGACAGATACAGACATTTTTAGCTGCATGTAGCTGTGTAGGATGACTTACGTAAAATAAATATCTCACCTCCAAACTTTTTTCCTCCGAATTAATAGGGCATTTTCGTAATGTAACCAAATTTAATGCATAAGTCTTTGTGAAGTGCCTCAATACAAATTATTTCATTCACCTGATAAGAATAATAGTATTTCAATAGACAGAATCTGAACTGCATACATTAGTTGTTGCCAGGTAGGACAAACATATATGGCTTGACCTACCTAGCAACTCTTAAAGGTACTATGTCCCATTTGCAGCAGACGTCAAATTTTGTAGAACTTTGCAGGAATTATTTATATGTCACGTACGTCCTATCTGTGAAATGTTAACGTTAGCAGTGTCCTATTATTCAAATTATGCAAGGAAACCCGTTTACTTTCTAGACTTCACTGTCAGACACTATTGAGTGACTGACTGGTTCTTTTTTTTCTTTGGTAATAACATACATAAAATGAGCTGTTAAGGTACATAAGCATTTGTCTACATCAATAACCCACTTCTTGTAATGGCCAAAATTAAACTGATTGAATCTTTGCGCAGCACAAAACGTACTACCATTCGGTACAAGGGTCTGAAAATCAGACTATTACTAAAATGATTGCAATCACTAAAGTCGATTCGACAACTAATGCTCGTTATTGTCCCACTAAAAGACATTTTCAAGCCATTTCGTTTTGAGGGAAGTTCTAAATTAGTATTATCTTTCAAATGCCGTTGGAATTTAACCTTTTCATTTTGTTTGGCCTGCAAATGGACATAGTACCTTTAATATATGCAGTTTGCATTGTGACTATTGAAATACTATTATTGTTATCAGGTGAATGAAATAATTTGTATTGAGGCACTTGCCAAGACTTATGTATTAAATTTGGTTACATTACGAAAATGGCCTATCGAAACAAAAGTTTTGAGAAGTTCGTACAACAGGTGGAAGAAAATTGGTCCAATCAAATTCGAGCTTTATATTTCGCTTTGTGTGGTTTGCGCCGCCCGCTAATGCATGGTCTCATCCGGGGGTCTCATAATAAAGATTCAGCGAGCGGAGCTAGCGGCGCATGGACATGTAAAATGCATATTGCATTGAAGAAATTCTTCAGACGAACACGGATACTCTCTACGGACGCTGTGATGAAAGTGCTGATTGTTTAATGAACTTTCACTCTTATTTTTCTACATTGTATCTTGTCGAGTGTGATAGTTTGTATCTGAAAGAAAAAGAGAACAGTTTTCCCTCGGACAATTAGTCGCCATGGCGCGATTCTGGGGAGTTTGTTTGCTGATGCTCTCAACGTTTCTCCTCTTCGAGTCTCAAGCCGCCACTATCCCGGCGGAGGAAGAGTCCTCTTCGTCGGCGATTGAGTAAGTTCGTTACCGCAAAGCTTGGTCCTTGGACGAACGCTCAGCTCAGTTACACATGTAACTCAGTGCGCTTATTATCGAATTCTTTATGTAATATAAGAGTCGCAGTGTCTGCTATACCAGCAGTTTGGGAGCTTGGCTTTGCTTGGTTTTGCTTGCTTGTATATGATTATGAGATTGAGGATATGTGATGTCTTATTAGTAGTAACAACCAATTTGAACTGAATAAATTGAGAAGCAAGAATGATGAAGTTGTTCACTTTTTGTTTTACTCATTTTGGTATTTCTTTCAGTGACATTATCTATCATACAATCACTTTACTAATGTTAACCTTTACACATTTTAGTCACCCTGCTTTTGGACGGTGTCCTTCCAGCTTCCCTAAACTTAACAATTGTCAAATAATTGAATCTTGAATCATATTGTCTTGTGCCGCCGCTTCAACTTGTGGTTGATTTGCTGAAGAAAATTGGATAATTCTCCGGATTCTGCATCGTTACGCATCGTTAGGTTTAGGCCTTAGGGTTAGGGTTAGGCCTTAGGGTTAGGGTTAGGCCTTAGGGTTAGGGTTAGGGTAATAGCAGGTTAGGGTGACCGTGAAGTAGAGTGTGTGTGTGTGTGATTGGGTTTTTACAGACGTGTATCAATCAGATATGATTATTTACGTCTGGGGACCGACCTTTAAACGTCACCATCCGAAAGACGTGACTCAGTTTCGAACCTGCGTCCTCGGCTGAATCAGTTTGTAACTTCCACTGTTAGCTGGATTACAGGCGCACGCCACAACGCCTAGTGTGTAACTATTCTCTTTCCAGGCTTTTTTCTAATTTGGGCAGAATCTGGAGAATTACCGAAAATTGAAATCCTACACGTACATGTGACATTTTTTCTTTGAATTTTACTGATTTTCTGTGATGTTGTGCATTGTTAGAATTTCTTTGCTAATCAGTTTAGTTTATATACTATTTAATAATTGTTTTTATTTCATTTTTGGAATAACTGATTTGTTGAATAGAATTTATAAGTCTACAAATTTTGTGTACATTTGAAATGTCCATCTTGCTCCAAATGTTCAGCAACTATATATGGTAACTCATCTAAGAAGAAGCAAGAGAGGAAAAAGAATAATGAGAAGAAGGAAGAAGAAAAATAAGAAGAAAACAAGAATATGAAAAAAGAAGAGGGGAAAGGGAGGAGAAAGAGAAGAAGAAACAAGAGGCCATGTGGTCCACTTCCTACACTACATGAATACCTAATTACAAGCCTGGATGAAATGTTGTATGTTACATGTGCCCCCTAACTAACACTAGCCTTAGACCTTGTAACAACCCACTAATAATAATACTACCATGTTTTTATAGCACATATCACTGCCATATCGTCTCTATGCGCTCCATTCATAACCAGATATCCTTGATGACATAAAGCCGGGGCAAATATAGGTCACCTACATGTATCCCTCCTCTTTGCTTCCAGATGTTCCAAAAATTGACTGATGTCTAAATCTAATCAAATCAAAAGAACACTACTTTCACTTTCTTTAGAATAACAGGGTGGAGTCAAATTACAAGGGATATTTCCATTTTCCACAGGGCTCCTTATTAAGAAGGAGAGATAAAAGTTTTGGATGCTTTTATTTAAAATTAATTATTCCTTTTGATACTTTTGTTGCCTATTTTGTGAACTGTGTTATCAACATGTGTTCCAAATTGTAGAGATGTTTACAAAATCACAAATAGAATTTCATCATTTTCATGACAAAGAATTTTTTAAATCGAAAAATAGCAACAAAAACAGGCATACTGAAGCTTTTCGTCTTGCCCTTATCAGAGTTAATTGCAAGAATGAACTGAAAGCCGAAATCAGATAATATAAGCAGAAGCTACATGTAAAGCTGTCCCTTTAGGTTCCACTTATACATGTACAGGTGGTTTGTATGTAGGTGGTCTTTGTAGACAGGTTCCTTTAGTACATGTTTCAATGAGAAACCATTTTCAAGGAAACAACAAATGTGGTCTTTGTAGACAGGTGGTCAGTGAAGCAGGTTTGACTGTTTCTGATTTCAGCTTTCTGTTCATATATATATATATATATATATATATATATATATATATATATGGGCAAGATGGAAAGCTTTAGTGTGTCTGTTTTCGTTGCCATTTGTTACTATTTTTGTAGCTCAATCATCTCTTTTCTTTTAATTTGTTTTATCTCATATACATAAACACATATTTAACGTCCTTCAGGCTTTGATCAACTAGTGACAAATGACAAACACACAGAGTTATGGAAATAAAGGATATATTTTACATCTGAGTTGGTAACGTTCATCTAGCTCTTTTGAAGATAATAAAAATATATGCAGACAGGAATACAAAGGAAATAAAATCAGCGATGACAACATACGGAAAAGCTATCAAAAAGATCTCCTACATGTACATGTTGCAATATGCGGCCCACATATTTAGGGAACTTGATGGTAAAGGCAGAATGACATAAGAAAAGGCATCCTTGTTTCTCCAAGGCATTTTCATTGTGTCCCGTGCTGCGTCTCTGTACTTAGCATGTAATAGGACTTAACCTCCGACCCACAATCTCAAGATTGTCCGTAATCTAATTTCTGACAGCCATTAGCTAAATAGAGACGGCAGCATGGCAGATGCGTTGTCATGACGTTGTTAGATCCGCGGTTTCGGGACCAGACTCATTGAAAGATCATCTGGTCAAGGATACACAAACTTCATTGTTGTACCCGATTCCGGGACCTTAAAGCCCCTCTAAAGTGTTGGAAGCCCCAAAATTTTGATGGCAAAATTTCACTTAAATTGTATCATAATGAGGGTGTCATTTAAAACACACTTCTGCCAAGTTCCCCCAAAAAAAAAAATGCGTTGAAGACAAATATTGAGAAAAGAATACATAATTTGGGTTTTCTGTTGTTCACAGAAAACCTCAATTTTGTATTCTTTCATCAATATTTGACTTAGAACCCATTTGTTTTGAAAATCCTTGCTTATGATAAAATTTAAGTGAAATTTGCCATCCAAATTTTTGGCGAATTTAGGGCTCCCAACACTTTAGAGGGGCTTTAAGTTTGGCTGTGATTCTAATCAAATCATGAAATGAGGATACTCATGCAAGATATGGAGATGGACTCTTTCAGTTCCTCGACCATCGTCATCGCTCCACTGGCCCTATTCTGAAATTTTGTTTAGAAATATGACCAGTTGCAGATTGTGTACAATTTACATGTATATGTACTTGTGCATTCATAAACGAAAATAAGATATAATGGGGGAAGAAAATACATCTTGAAAGAAAAGTACTTTGTTGATGCAATATAACATGTACAAGATTCTAAATTAGGGAAGCACTTCAAGAATCTTGTCAACTAGGAATACCTGCTACATTTCTTGAATGCATACGGTACATATATATATATATTTTTTTAATTGTTGAGGGGTGGGGGTCATTGTCAATCTGTTTGGGTCATTCTTTAATAAATTTGTATCTAGTCCTGGTATGAACTATGAAGTACTGTTCTCTAATAGTCAACATACATAAGTACTTGTTTACAAAAGGAATAAGTTAATGAATTGGTATGCTGGAATACAGTGTATTTCGTAAATATTCAGATATCTTGGTACATTGTGACAAGCCTGCTGAGAGAGACTTGAACTTTAGAGGCAAATAGGATGAATCGAGGGATCATTGCACAATAAAATAGTACCCCAGGGAAGTGACACTTGTGACCTCATGTTTCTCTCACTTTAAACTTGAATTTGACAAATACAGAAAACAGCAAATCTATCCCTTCTCGACTTAAACACGTTGGTATCTTGCCAACTTGTTTTCCGGTCTACAATGTGTTGTATTGGGGAAAAAATGGCCAAAAGGCATGTAAACCTTAATTGTGCTTGTTAACAAAAAGTTTAAAGGGACTTCGATTTGTGATATACTCTTCCACATTTCTCAGCATTTAAGACATTTTTCAATAATGTTGTAAGTGTAACATTGCTGCTCTTAGTAACATACCTGTATATACCAATGCATTGTAGAGAACTAGAGATACATGTATAAGAAAAAATGCATGCTGTATTGAATGAGTAAATGCTACTTTTTATTGTACATGTAGATTTTATTTGTGTTATTTGCTTCTGCATAAGGTAAATGATGAGAAAGAAAACTCTAATCAGAGTCATTTGAGTTAAATTGGTTTATCTTTTATATTTCTATCATCTTCAGGAACTAGTGGAAGCAAGGCATTGTATTAGAAAGATTAGTGTGAAATATGTTAAAGCATGGACTTACATAGTTACATTAATTAGCAATGAAAGTTGATTCTTCTGAACCATTATGAACAGTTACTTGGATTTATTCAATTCCCACATGGAACTATGTGATCACTTTATTTGTATATCATAAGTAAATTTGGTTGTCGCATCGAATGGAATACAAGCACGTTGATGAGGTCAAATAAAAGGAGAACATTTTGTTGAAGCACTGGATCGTGAACTTTTATTAATTCTTACCAGATGTTGGAGGCTGTGTGTGGAAAGTCTGTTGCTGTCATGACCACTTAGAAAACATGGAATGATATCTGACAATTCTCATTAGGATGTGGGTTATTTTTCATTGCAGACTGGCCCGAGTTTAAAGTTAAACTAATGAGTTTCTTTCAATTGAAAAAGGAAAAGATATGATTTCATGTTTAGGGAGATACCAGTAAAATAATTCACTAGCATAAATTCTATTTTTTTCTCTGCTAAGCTACATGTATTTATAGGAGACATACAGAGAAGAAATTATTTGTTATCGTTTGTTAAAGAAATACATTATTGTGTATCTTTAAACCCCCCCCAAGAACCAACAGCACAATATATTTTTGTTGGATTTATTGTCTGGCCCGCTTGCTCAACCAAGACATACAGTATGTGCTGTTTTTCTGACGTAAATTTTGTAAACCTAGGCTTAACATTCCTTTTGCACAACACAATAGTGGTTGAATTCATGGACCCGAGAGAGGGTCCTTCGTAGGTCCATGGTGGAAAGATCTCAGTCATACATGGTATGTCACTGTCCAAGCGATTTCAGCAAGTGGCATTTGTCATGACAGTTGAGGCTTTACTAGCTGACTGTTGACTGAGCAAGACCATCAGTGAGATGGGAAGATATCTTACTCATGAGGTGTCTCTCGGTAGGATACTAATCCAACCATAGGTCAATGTCCTTTTTAAAATTTTATTTGACCTCTAAAGATGGATTCGTCAGTGTGTTTCAAGGTACTCCTGCCAGATGGATCTATAGGTATATATACATTTTGTAGGCTGATATGTAACCAGGAAACCGTACCCTGATGTAACATTGCAATTGTGATGTAACATGGGGACCAAAGTGGGGCAGCTCGGGTCAGTTGGAAACTGGTTTGCGGCCTCATTCATTATTGCTTTCCTCTATATATTGACTGTAAATAGGGTAGTATGTTATATTAAAGCATGTAGCATGTTACATTGTACACATGCACTTTCTCCAATGTGTAATGAGAAAACTCACTTAAAATCGAAAAAGGGTCTTGTCGATTAAAAAACAATATTTTTAACCTTAAACTATCCCATGTGCGGTATGCCTTTTCAACTTCAAGCAGTTTGGGATATATATAAATTATATATGTATATTAGTACTATAAGTCACAAGTCTCTTCCTTCTTTAAATTTATTCAATAAGTAAGCCCACATTTAGAATAAGTAGAGCAGTGTGATTTTCCCCTCTACTCCTTTACTTGAGTAAAGGGCTAGCCACAAACATTCCTGACAGGTTATGAAAACACTGACAATCAAGCAAGTACTGTACAGTGCTTTTGTAACAGGTGAAATTTTGGGTGACTTGTCAACAATCGTATGACGATGCTATAAAGTAACAGAGAAGAAGGAAATCTAGAGATTATAAGAGGATAGTAATGGTTAGAAAAAGTCAAACGGTGAAGTTAAGACAGTTGTAAGAATTCATTTTTTAAAGCAAAGTGTATTGTGGCAGAATAAAATTATTTGAGCACAGCACTTTGCTTTGATTCAATTATCCAAAGTTTCCAAACAATCATAAAGTCATATCCACCTTGAAAATTGTACATTAAGCTTTAATTGCATTAATTGCATTCTTTCTTAGTAATTTGTGCTTTTGGATAAAGGGTCACTGACAGTTGAGTCAGATGTAGGCCTTAACCCCAATTCTTACATACTCCAAGTTTTCTGTTCAAGTTGTGTCCCTCAAATATATACCCTAAGACCCCATTCTCACTCACTTTGAAAGTGGTCTTAGTTAGACCGCTCCAGAGGAACGGGTCTTGAGGAACGGTTTGCGAGCGTTCACACTCCGAGCAGTTTTTTATGGCTCAAACCACTCCACGAGTCAAAGTGGTCTTGTTGCTATGGCAGCTCAGGTCAGCGGGTAAATTTTTTGCGCGGAATACTAAGCGTATGTACCGTACTACATGTTTCGCGCGGAACGTCACTAGCTCACTTCAGTTTAAAGTACGCTTCCGTTCACACTCGCATGTTAGAGCGCTCCAAACTGCTCTTAATAAGACCCGTTCCTCAAGACCACCTCCCGGGGTGGTCTTCTGGAGCGGTCCAGAAGTCCACTTCCTGGACCACTTTGACCGTTCTCACTCACCTAAGAACCGCTCCTGAGGAACGGGTCTTAGTTAGACCGCTCCAACGAAGTGAATGAGAACGGGGTCTAAGTTTTTTTGTAATTCCTCATACCTGCTCCTGTCAGTCTGTCACCTGTGTCAGTCTTACATCATCAGGGGCAGATCCAGGGGTGGGGGTGCACACCCCTTTTTCCTTCCGAAAAGAAATAGCAGGAATAAAGCTAAGAAATATTCACATAAATGTTCAGTTTACGCATTCAGAAATGCCTCAGAATGTACCATAGAGTATCTTAAGGCTCCGCGCTCGCAATTTTGTACATTTCACGCCCCCCTTTCAGAAAAATCCTGGATCTGCCCCTGATCATGATTAGAGTTTGAGCTGTTCGTGTCCTAGACTAGACTAGACCCTGAAAGTTTAGCCCATTGTCTATAGCAATGTGATGGTCTGTGTGTTAATCCTACAGGAATGATTAAATGTAGTAGTCAATGGGTTAATTCATTCATCTGAGTCTGGACATTTACATTGTCTAACTTCAATGATTCTTGGTCTAGTAGTAGTCGTAATCTTCTATTATGTTCAAGTGTCCAAAATAGATCAATGTGCCCGCTGATTGTCTGATCTTTGTCAGGTGGTATCATTCAGGCGTTGATACCTGGCCAACTGCTTCCTGTTAAAGGTAGATAGATGACTCATCCTCAGAAAATCTGTGAGAATATGAAATATAATTCTCAAACTTCAAGCAAATTGAGTTTGTCAGCTACTCATTGATCTCATTACATGTACATGTATTTCTGGTTTTAAAGAGCAGTATTAACTGAGCTGTTACTGATTCATATCAAAGTTGGTTTACATGTACCAGAGGTAAAGGATTAATTCGATTCCAAGTCTCTTGGATAGGACTGGAAGTCAAGTGTCAACTGGTTGCTAAGCTTTATTTATACATCCTTGTTTTTAGCAGTCACATAACATATATCACCAATTAATGTATTTTATGTTTGAAAGTTGAAGTGGGTCCTAAAACAGTGTCCAGGTGTCAGAATGTGGGTATCCTTTAAGTGAGTATTGGTGGGTCACCAGTGATCTGCATGCCATTCTTATGAAATTGTCCGTCCATGAAGGTGTCACAGTACAGTGTACATACATGTACATTACACTAAAATAGAGGAACTTAAAAAAGGGGTTGGTGGGGGAGGGGTAATTTAACTAACCTGCAGCCAATTGTAGATGGCAAGAGGGAAGCTATATACTGTAGTTAAAGGTAAAGACCAGTTCTGGTCATGCGATTGCATTGTGAAAGAAACGTTGTGGAATCGATCAGAAAACATTGATCATCTAGCATATAAGTATTGGTGTGTACTGCAAGGTTCTGGAATCACCAAAATGATAAGAAATTTGGCCCAGTCTTCGTAAAGTTACAAGCACTGTACACAGAAAGATGTGTATGGGACTACGCGACACGTGCGCGATATCTATCAGGTCCAAATAGATATAATAATTTACCAAATATATCAATAAGTAGGCAGTTTCCCGGCAAAATTTGTTTCATCACGTATTAGTCAAAACATATTCTTTCACATGATTGGTAATAAGAGCTTCCATTTCATTTTTTGAGAGAGGGGCGTTTCCAAAACTGGTCTTTACCTTTAAAAAAAAAATGATCTTCTGTTTAGTTTATTGGAGCTCTCAGGTGTTAAATAAAAGACAACATAACAGAACAGGGGTGTGTTTCACAAAGACTAAGATCGACTTTAAGTTGGACTTAGGTATAACAGGCCGTTCATGCCATTGTTTGCTATCATTATTTACTGGCATTGGTCTCTCAAGGGATGTACAAATCATGGTAAAAATTCTACAAAACTTACATTTTTGATAATTCGTTATTGAAGGAAAAAATATTGTCTAAAGATCATAATGGTGAGAGTAAACAATGGCACGAACGGCCTGTTATACTTAAGTCCAACTTAAAGTCGATCTTAGTCTTTGTGAAACACCCCCCAGAAGTATGTACAGAAAACTTCCCTAAAGACAATAGTGTTTTGGGGGGTTTTGTTAAAGAGCTCTGTAATTTTTTTTCTCCAGAGCTCTATGAGAGGAGACCAGTGGAATGTGTCATACTGGTTGCTTGAGAAAGTTTTATTTTTTGAAAAATCTTGAATATTTCCTTTAAATGTGAGCTACTTATAAATTACATATGACATCTATCTGTCTCCACGGTTCGCCTTACACAGCCCTACCATTATCGTGAACTCGAGTGGTATGGTATGGATTGGTATGGTAACGCAGAGAGAAGTCAGAGAACAGATCTCTTTGTTACCCCCTTAATACCCGAAACTTGTTCTGATGGGACCAGCTGTATGCAGTTACTCTCAAATATTCACTGGTTGGGTTTTACGAGAGAGATTCTTGAATGAGTCACCATCTATACTTTTCCCCTGGAGTTTTGATAATCAAATTACATATTTGCTGCATTGGGACAGGCTATTTTTTTATAATAGGAAACCTAGCTCGAGAAATGACTGAGAATGCTAACTTTAAAGCCCCTCTAAAGTGTTGGGAGTCCCAACTTGTCAACAATTTGATGGCAAAATTTCACTTAAATTGTATTATAATGTGAAAGAGGATGTCATTAACACTTCTGCAAAGATTTTCCCCCAAAAAATGTGTTTGAAGACAAATATTGATAAAAGAATACATAATTTGGGGTTTCTGTTTTATGTAGAAAACCTAAATTTTGTATTCTTTCATCAATATTCGACATCAAACACATTTGTTTTGAAAATCCTTGCAGAAATGTGTCTTAAATGACACCCTCTTTCACATTATGATACAATTTAAGTGAAATTTTGCCATCAAACTTTTGGGGCTCCCAGTACTTTAGAGGGGTTTAAGAAACTGTATTATAAGGTTTGCATTTATAGGGATGCCCTTTGATGAGTTATATGCAGTGTATCTTATTTTGCGAGGTACCTGTACGTGAGAAAGTTGACATTTTGTGGTTTGGTTTGGAACTTTGCATTGAGAATGTCCTAGGACTACAGGTCCAACTGATAAGTATACAACAAAAAGTTGAGGAAAAATAACTTAGTTGAGCTACTAGACTTTTATTCAGGAGATCTGTATCTAACATTTGCTTTTAACTTGAGTCAAATTTTCTGTTCAAGTGAAATCCCTGATCTCCCACAAGTAGTCAAAGCAAACACCTTAAAGTGACTCGGTAACATTGTTGAAGGTCGATGAAAAAACTGCGTAATTTTTGTATGAGATGTTACTTATTATATTCCTTATACTGTACTAACCCTCTAACATGCAACAAATCCTGAAAAAATTTTCAAACCACAAAGATATTTATGGTTTTCTTTGGAGGCGTCACTGTGCGACACCCTCTAACAGTAATTTCTCCCAACCATTTTTGAATTTTCCCAACCGTTTTTCCCTGAAAATAAGACATAAGACAGGATTTTAAAAATCTTTCAACACTTAAATGTCTGGAATGGTATAAAGAGCCAATTCATTGCTTTGTGACGATTTACATTCACCTAAAATGTAATTAAATTGTAATAATATAGTTGGGAGAATTAAGGAACCGATCAGATCACTTTTTCCCAATTTTTATCATTAATAATGGTCCGTTTTCACTCAAACTTTCAAATTATCTTTAATTGTACACCTAGCATTGAAGTCACTACCTTAGCACCATTTTCTCGCATCTGAACAATGTTACCAAGTACCTTTAATGTCAACGTTGCACTTGTAGGAATTGTAGCTACTGTATAGACTCTAAGTTGCAGGGGACGTTCTCAAGAAGAGTACCGGGTAAATATATTTTGTTTTGAATGATAATGAAAGGGGATTCATTTGTATAGGAAGCTGACAAATCTCCACTCCCTGGTTTGTAGAACACTTGTGTGGTTTACTGTGGTTTAACGAGATATAGATACAGAGAAATAGTCTTGTAAAGCCCTTGAAGTTACCGGTAATCTTTTTTTATTGGAACTTTGAGAGAAGAGCTGATGATTCACCAGGGTTATATAATATAGCTTTAACAGGATGGTGGACTTAAAGAAGAAAGAGGAATGGTTAGAGACTTGTGGGATTTCTCCTGACAAGTAGGCCTACCAATAGTATGGGATTAAAAATTATTTAGGAAGTAACTACATGTACATTTCCACAAGTTTCAGTCAATACATGTAGGTCACTCTTAAAACTCCAAGACATTACAAGATGTTATTATTAGCTTGTCATAAATAATACTTCTACATAAATCCCCCTTGGAATACATATATATATATATATATTTAGTGACCTGAGGCTGTTGGACTGGACTTTGCCTCTAAAAATAATATACCAGTATTTATTTATTCATGTACAACAGTATGTATGGATGTATGAATGATTATGTAATTTTTTAACATGCTTTTATTACACCTTTGTATTTCCCTCAAGACAAATCTTTGATTTTGAGCAATGGCCTAGCGAGGTACCTGGTTTGATTTTGAAACATTAAAAGAAAAGAAAAAGAAATTTTTTATTTTGATTTAACAGGGTCCAGACTCCAGGAGTCCAGATGATTCAACTAGTAGCAGTAGAATGCTATCCATAAAATATTGTTTTAATTTAAAAAATAATACATTTTTCGTTTCTCTTCAGCTTTGATACTGGGTACCTGATAGTGGCCCCCAAGATCTTTGTGGCAGGGAGTGTAGAGACAATATGCATCAGCTTACAGAACATGACTGGCCCCCTCGAGGTGGCCATCAGACTCATGGACAACTACACAGCCATGGCCAAGTTACCAATACAGTTTATGGAGTTCAAAATGGCTTGCTATGATATTGAGGTAAAGTAGCATTCATCAATTTTTAATGAGATTAACATATAAATAGAAAGATTAGAACACACAAAACTGTATGTCAGTTTTTAAACATTTAATATCTAAGGCAGAAAAGAGAGAGGCATCTATGTGGGACCCTTATTTGGGTACCTACAAATTGCTTTCCATTATATGTTTTGAGTTCAGCTCTGAGGGAATAGGCATTGAGAAAAGAATTAAAAGTAATGATGTACAAACAAATAGGAGAGTAGTCTTCCAATATGATGTGGTCAATGACTAATTCACAAGTTTAAGATATTGTAGTGATTTCAACTAACTTTCCACTCTTCATCCAATGTCATTTAGAGTAAATTTTAAAATATTATATTCTTATTCTTCTTCATTCAATTTGACTTGTTATAAAGCTTGAATTGCTGTTATAAAAGTAATAAAGATAATTCAATACTCTTGTCCATCTTCTATTGAAAAATTATGAACATTACAATGACCTATTATATAATCATAATATAATTTCTATGAGATATACAATAGACCATTGAATGTATCAAATTCAATTCAAATAATTTTATTCCTATAAGTATAACTCAATCAAAACATGAAAAAATAGCTAACATAAAATGAATATAAAATTACATTTGCAATATGACATAGAAAATGAAATTATTGTAATTATACAATATTAAATGTTGATAAGTTATCAAAGCATTTTAGGATACAAAATATACAATCATGAATTGAGTCGAATTTTAAAGGAAAAGAGAAATCCACTAAAACAGAGCTTGTATTTGTGTGGATTACTCACAGGTGGAAAAAAAGAAAGAAAGAGAAAACAAAATACACACATGCACTGCTGGAATTTGAAATTGCTCTTGCGTATATATCTCGAAAGTCTTTGTGATCGTGTTGATCAAAGTCTATCTTGCCATCCTTGCAGGTGCCTTCCATAGAATACGAGATGATGCATGCCACCCTGCTGGTGAAGATGAGGAGGACGTTGGTAACCCAGAGTGGTTTTGAGGTGGTGGAGAAGAGAATGGTCACCATCAACGGTGTCAATACGGAGATGTTTATTGAGACTGATAAACCAGTCTACAAGCCGGGACAAACAGGTCAGTGATTTAAATTGTTAAGGTCAATTTGAGATGGCCCTTATCAATCTTTTTACCAGATTTTTTTTTTTTGGGGTGCTGAGAGGGAAAAGTAAATATTCAATGGGTTAGTTTTAGAGGTCTATCTCCCCTTTTCTTTAAAAAAACATACATTTCATTAGTTTATAGGGGGAGGAAGGAAAGCAGGCAGAGGGTGGGGTAGGGTGTTTGTGGAGAATTTGACTGATGATAGTCTAATTTGCAGCTGCAGGTTCTATTGACATTTTGAATCTGACAGAATTCTCATATTAAACCGAGTCGAGCTTAAACCAGTATGGACACTTCGGCGCTCAAAAGCCAAGTCCGGACCTCAATTATTTCAAAATGTTTTCATGAGGCTCATGCAGCATGTCCACACACAAAACAATTTATCCCGAAACTCTATAACGATACGTCGTATAAAGAATCATCGTATAAATTCCAGGGTGTCCACACACAAGAAACGTCGTATAAAGAATCATCGTATAAATTCCAGGGTGTCCACACACACAAGAAAGTAATCCCAAAACTCTACAGCGAAATGTCAGATAGGTGCGCAGTTTGCTACTGCGGTCATGAAATGGAAGCGGAAATGAGAGGTCAGGTCTCCTTTCGCGTGCGATCCGCGTTAAGCCCCGCCCAGTTAGACTAGTTCCGTCCACACACAAAATTTCCGTGATTAAGCGTGATTAGGCGTGATTAGTTATTGAGTTCTAGTTCGAAACGATGCCCAAACCTGCGTTTCGTTATACGACGTTTCGTTATACGACGTATCGTTAGTAAGCGTCCACACACACAATTTCATCATATAACTATCGCGAAACGGTATAACTAATCACGCCTAATCACGGAAAATGTTGTGTGTGGACAGGGGGATGCATACAGAGTCTTAACATTTTAAATCCGGACCCCCTTCCAAAAAAGTTAGTGTGGAGCCGTGCAATATGGCACTACCTTCTTTCCGATAAGCAATAGGCCCTTGATGGAACCAAAGTAAATTTAGTATCCAATTGAGACTTCGCTTTGGTTTACATGATTACATTTTTAATTTAAAAAATGGGTTTGCTTCTGCAGACCATCAGAGTCTGCAGTGAGTATTGATCTTAACTGCCCTGCGAAAGAACAGTGATTAGTGGGTTGTTCAGGTGACAAATCCTTGTCCAATCCTCTTAGCATTTTCTGTACATGTTCATCAGTTTAAGATGGGTGCAGTTCAAACTTTAATAGCTTAAACAGCCTGAGGGGAGTCTTCTTTTATAACAGTCTTACATGTCTTTCTGCCTTGTCTGTCTGTCTGTCTGTCAATGCTTTCAGACAGCTCAGTAAGCCTAATGTCAAGTATAAACAAAAACAGGTTACAGGAAATGTTTACATAGTTCCTTTAATATGTGATGGCACAACATATGAGTTTTCTGTTGAGATCTAGTTGGGCATTAACTCATATAGATTGAATGCCTTTCTTGCTCTCAAAATGGCGATCAAAGTCTTTCTTTTAAAGTTAAAGAGAGAGAGAGAAAGAGAAATAGATTGATTAGGAGAGATAGAGTGAGAGAAAAAAGTGATGCATAGCTTCAAACTTGACAATTAGAATGATAGAGTTTTCAGAGTATCATCTAATTTCTTCAATTCCAAGGTGCATTTGATCCAACAAATATAGCTAAAGATGAAAGATATATCTCAATTGTTTGCTGGCTCTCTCTGTTCACAATTGACAGGATAGAGTGAAAGTGACAGTTGCATTTATATTACATGATGAGATGAGACAGACACCTCGTTTATTTTCCTGACAGTTCTCAGAATCCCCTTGAGGATAAACAGTTGCCAAAAAACATGTGCTCGATGGTTTGGTAACTCCTACTTAACTTTGAATCACAACATACAGGTGTAGTTCCTAACTTAAAAACATTTTGCAAAGGCACATCTATTCAGATTGCATGTAATATATATATATATCAACCATTTCAATAGTTTTTTTAAATATTCCAGCTATTAAAGTGTTCACCCTGGTATTTCCTGCAATTTAAACTTGTCATGACAATTAGAAATGATCTCATCCAAGTAAAGATGAAATTGTCTTCGGGAGACCACCCGTACCAATGTTTTCTTTAAAGGTGTATTATAGGACCTACATGTATGGTACATGGAGCTTAGAAATGAGTAGTGGAGGATAAGAGTTCCGTTTTCAAGCAAGTTTTCATTGGTGTCTTAATATTTTATTGGTTTAAACTTGGAAGAACCACCTACTACTACTACTGCATTGTAAACAATGTAGTTTACAACTAAATTATTCATACCCTTACCGAGTTTTGTAATATTTTAAGTCTGTGAAAAATTGACTTGTCCAGATTAATATTTCTTGAGAATGTCACATATTAAAGCTAACATCTAAAAGTATTCAACAAAGGCCCTGATTTAAGCAGTCCATCTTTCATTCTTTAAAAAACTTTACCCCCCTCAAATTTACAAGGAGTATGAATAATTTGGTTGTAAACTGAATATGTACATGTACTTTGAGTCATATTTAGGGGAAATTGTATTGCTTTACCAGAACCCAGAAACTTTCAATAAATAGTCCTATTCCAGTTCTGTATAGCATGCTACAGACTTTTAAGCATATGTATGCCATTATATGTTCTTTGAATACATAACGCGCATATATAGTGTAGACCAATACATACATTGTAGCAATATATGGATCAAGTGATTGTGCAAGAGTTCCTCAGTTATTGTGAGATTGTGTTACTAATTCTGTTTGATGGGCCAATTATATGAAAGGGTTAAACCATCATCATTGGTCCCAATTAAAGTGCATCAATTGAGTAAATTAGAAAGGATGGAACCTTGCTATATATAGCAGGATCTTTGCATGATTGGAGATGAATGGAGAACTGATTCCTGGTGAATGGACGACAACCCCCTACCCCACCTTTCCTTCCACCCCCACCTTTCCCCACCTTTCCCCACCTTTCCCCCACCCTTCCAAATCTAAAATATGTATAGTGTGGCCCCTTCCTGATTGTATCAAGGTATGAAAAGAATTAATCACTGGCAATTGCAGTATTGGGTCAACATCGATAAAGGATCAATACCCACTTAACAACAACTTCTTAATACCAGCAATTGCCTCTTTACAAATCTCTCCCCATTGTATCTTGGCCACAGAGCAGGGCTTCAATGGTCAGTTTGCTATTTATGGTCAGCTTGTATGTGGATACTGTCTTCAAGTATGATTATACCTGTATAAGAAGTGCACACGTAAGAATTGTCAAGGCCTGTTTGCCAGTAGGTTTCTGGTAAACCATCTTGCAATTAAAAAAAAGAAATTTGTTTCAAATGTTGGCCCTCCGTAATGTAAAGCTAAACCCTTGAAAAGTGCAATCCACATTTGATATGTGTTCTTTGCATATGGACTTCAAATTTTTGATATAGGCCGTAATTGGGAGGTCCCTGGTTCTTAGTCAATGTGCCTGTGCCCATTATTAAGGCCTTAATCCTCAATACCAAGTCTCTTGAGGAGGTCTTAAAGCCGTCAGTCTCCTGGTTGCTTTACAAAGATACACATGCTTTCTTAGCAGTCGGGTAAAAAACAATCATCAAACATTAAAAGCATGTGTCCTTATTAATCACATATATTGTTCCAAACAAAATAATGTGGAGTACACAGGTTTGTTACATGTGAAGACAATTTTCATTTTAGTACTATCCATGTGCAAGTCATTTAATATCCAGAACTCCCACTAAGACTGAATTGTGTTCAAGGTTAAAATACATTACTTTATAATATGTTTCACAGTTTACACTATAACATCTTGCTTATGATATGGCCCATTTGCCCTACCGGTATGCTCTTTTTGATAGTGTTATTTTGTTACATCTTTTATTGCAATTTTAAAATCAAGAAATTTTAGTATTTCGCCTTGGTTGTCCGTGTATTCCTAAATATTCAGAGCCTTTGTTGTGAAATATGCAGGAAATGACTGTCTTTGACAGAGGTGAAAGTTTCTGGTTCCACATTAATTGCACCATGAAAGTTTTGCAGGGTATATCTTTAAGAAATTAAATTCTGGGAATGAAACTGTATTTTGAATTGTTTAATTACTTTATTATGGAGTAGATGGGTTGTTTTGGCCAGCGAATTACAAAGAAAGGAATGATAGGTTGCTTGCTGCAAAACAAATAGGCCTACTCTGATCAACACAACTTACATTTGACACACATTCATGAGACCATATGTTATTTTCATTTTTCATGAAATTTTTCTTCTTTCATGCTTTTTCTTGTGAAGTCACAGGCATTAGCAAATTATTTATTTATACTTTATAGTCTTTAAAATCTTGTTTAAGTTTTGTTTGCTTTTTTTGAGATTTTTTATCATTCTTCTTTCCTAGAAGGCAAGATAACATGTACCTATAATCCTTTATTCATAGATTTCTTGTGAACCAACTTATTAAGTCATATATATTACAGGCTCAATTGACCACTTCTTTTCATGAATTAATCTGTACTCGGTTTTAAAGATAAAGACCAGTTCTGGTCATGCGATTGCATTGTGAAAGAAACGTGGAATCGATCAGAAAAGGTTGATCATCTAGCATATAAGTATTGGTGTGTACTGCAAGGTTCTGGAATCATCAAAATGATAAGAAATTTGGCCCAGTCTTGGTAAAGTTACAAGCACTGTACACAGAAAGATGTATATGGGACTACGCAACACTTGTGCGACACGTGCGCGATATCTATTTGGTCCCAATAGATATAATAATTTACCAAATATATCAATGAGTAGGCGGTTCCCCGACTTTCCCGGCACAATTTGTATCATCACGTATTAGTCAAAACGTATTCTTTCACATGATTGGTAATGAGAGCTTGCATTTAATTTTTTGAGAGAGGGGCGTTTCCAAAACTGGTCTTTACCTTTAAATGCTTTGTCACCCTTTCTCCAACCCTTCAATATCCCTGGTGATAGTAGACAAGTTGTTTTGTAATTTCTGGTGATTTTAAGACAACTTTCACTTCTATTGCCAATGCTCTCCCTTGTGTTGTTGCATAAATTCTTAAGATTCTTCAGACAACTGTGACCTTTATTGCTCTTCCAAATTGTTGTTCGTAATTTCTTATGATTTCAAGACAATTTTCACTTCTACTGCTCTCCAATGACAAGTTTTACATGTGTATCTCTGACTCTATTGCTCTACCAAGTGTTACCCCTATTTTTTCTAACTTCTTTTAATTTTAAAATACCTTTCACTTTTTCTGCTCACCCAAGTGTTATTTTGTAATTCCTTATGATTTTAAAACAACTATTAACCTTTATTACTCTCCCAAGTGTTGTTTCGTAATTCCTTATGATTTTAAGACAACTGTCACCTCCATTGCTCTCCCTAGCGTTGTTTCTTGAAATTCCTTTCCTCTTTTTGCGTGTGTGTATAATTTATCTTCCCAGACGTTGTCTCTCTCATGCTGGTGAGCATGTCTTTCTAGGCCCTACTGTTTCTGAGTAGATCTCGCCGTGGCACGAGGTTAATGTAATATTCTTTGGCCTTATTCATTTGGACAAGAAATTCTTCCAAGTCAAGGCAACACATGGTTTTCTATTCACCATTTGCTGCCAAAATCCAAACAGTCCCAACATGTTCCTTGCCTTGTGATGTTCGATGGCAGAAAATAGAGAGATGGGGAAGTTTACTTTACTGTTATGGTTTATGTTTAATTCCACTCAGAATTATGTCAACCTTTTCTCCCCATATAAGTTTGGTATAAAATAATTATTCAATTACAGGAAAAAATGTCCAGGCTTATACCCTCACAAAGTGCTTAAATGTTAGGCCAAATATTTTGCAGTTTTATGGTGTTTCTGATTTTCTATTTCATTTTTTTGTATCATGTGCATGTCTGTCTTTTATTGTACATGATATTAGTCCAGAATCTGGCCGGTTCTTATATTTTATCTCTATGATATTCCCTACATTTGCTGCAAGCTGCCAAAGATAGCATTATCAACAAACTCATATGCCCAGCTTAAGATTTTTTCGCCGGGCTAACTAATTCGGGGATCACACCATCTTCGGCTGGCATGGCAGCGAGTAAGTAGGGAGAGATTGCTAGGTGGAGATTCTAATAATTATATTGGCCAGATTCTTGACCAACATGAAATCAGAATTTGATAATTCCACACCTGTATACTTGTAGGCCCAATATTCTAAGTGAAATTCTAGTCATATTTTCATCAACAGAAACATGCTCAAAAATAGTTTCAAGCAAAGTCGTCTCTTGGTGTAATTTGGTATAGATTTGACCTTTGGTTTCTGAACAGACTTGTTGAAGTGAGATCTCTGTGGGGACAAATCTTTCTCTCTGAACATTGTTTGCAAAGCGAAATCGCTCACTTGATCCTTCCCTATTTTCAAGTTTTTCACGGTGTAGAGGGGTAATGATCAACTTCTCCAGCTCATGTTACAGAGCAGGGATGAGCATGCAGGGGATGATCACAAGCTTGGGATGAAATCCAATCCTTGGTCGATGTAGGCTTTTTTTTGTTTGATTGCTGAGATATGTGTGTCACGCCCTGCTGTTTTACCTGTCCTCCGTCACACCCTGACCTTCCTATAAATGCTCCCAGCATGCCGCCCTCCGAGCTCGACACATCCTCCTCTTTTAATCTTATTGACGCTGGAAGTGTGAAACTCCTTATTTGATTCCCAATGTTGTTATGGATACACAATAGACATGTAGGAGTTAGATTCTAGTCTTACAGACCTATTTACATTCGTCAGGCCTTGACTCTCGCAAATCAAATTAAAGATTTATGGGAATAGTTTGGAGAGAAAGTCCTATTTACATGCATTTGTAAGCCCTAACTAGTGTATATAACTTGTATACATGTACATAGGGATAAGTTTGAAGAGAAAGTTTGGGTAATGGTCCTATCTGTAGGCCAAGTTTTAGTTCCATGGTTG
The DNA here is from genome assembly GCA_037976565.1 of Mesocentrotus franciscanus. Lineage (NCBI taxonomy): Eukaryota > Metazoa > Echinodermata > Echinoidea > Camarodonta > Strongylocentrotidae > Mesocentrotus > Mesocentrotus franciscanus. Next base: position 33,147,317 of record CP137675.1, read on the forward strand.
TACATGGGGAACAGTTTGGAGAGAAGTTTGGGTAATGGTCCTAACTGTAGGCCAAGTTTTTAGTTCTACCGGGAGATGAATGTGTATGGAGAATAGTTTGGAAAGAAACTAATAATCTTATCTGGAGGCCTACAGTGAATATGCATGTGTGTGTGTGTGTGTCTTTGTCATTTTTGATGCATGTACATGGGGAATATAATTTGAAAGAGAATGATTGGCTTAATTCGAATCGCAGGGTCATTGCGTCAAGTCTGGTGGTCGCGTTACACGATCTTTCGTGAAACAAAATTGAAAGATCATGTGAAGATGCCCATTAAGAATGCAACCTTTTGTAGCTTTGCCGTAGGGTTTTCACAAAGTGTCGAGTAAACTGGACACTACCATTTGTAGATGGGATCGGGGTATCTTTCAAAAACATTACCCCAGCATTTCATAAATAAAGGGGGCATGTTTTTACAAAAGGATGGTAAAGCGACCACCCGATCCAACGCGATGACCCGATCTAACGCGATGACCCGATGATTTGAGTTAAACCAAATGATTCGAGTTAAACCAAATGATTGAGGTGATGGTCGTGTGACTGTGTAGGCTTACATATACAATGTGTTTTTGTTTTTATAGTTGCATATTACTTGCATTCCTTTGTGTATAGCCCACATGAAAGAAACCTGTCATGCTGTGCTTCATCTATGTTTACGTCTGACCTTGTTTCTCTTCTTTATAGGGAATATATATCATGTTATTCTTCTTCAAAACAAAACACATCAGGCATAACCAAGGCTTATAACATTAACTACAATGTTTGGTTTTGTATCTGTCATCCAACTTTTCTATGCCCTCTCTCTTTAAACACACCTGATGACTGTTAGGTGGTGAGTGATGATGCATTTTAGCTTGGGAAAGTATGCTGTCATATAAGTTTTATTGTTAATTTTGTGTGGAATTTTAACTGTTTCTCTATTCTATTTTAAATTCTGTTCATAAATTTACAACCAAATAATGCATTGAGATTTAGGGTTGACTGTTCCTTTTAGGGTTGACTATTTTTTGTAAATAGGAAGACACTATATATAAACACGTTCAGTTTTGTAGAGCTCAGATGCTGTAGAACAATTTTACAAGCAAGGATGCTCATTATGAGTGAAGTGCCTAGTGGCACAGTATCCCATTCATGGGTGTCAGATTTAGTTCAGAAGTGGGGGTGTTAGATCGAGCCCCCCTCCCCCCTCCACCCTGAGTCTCCCTCCTCACAGGCCGTAGAGTTGTTGGAAGTAGACCCTGTAATGTATGAGGGGCATTCAGGAAATCATAGATAAGTAGCTGATGATAGATAATAGCTGCTAATGCTTCCTTTGAAAGGAAAACGGGTCGCAGGTGTGATTACTTTATACCCACATTCATGTACCACCTATATAGTCCTGACACCCATCTTCATCAGTCTATAGTATATATTCCTCACACCGTCTTCATTAGCCCGAGTTTAGACTGCTAATTCTGATCTGGGTAAATTAGTCCTGATGATATTTACACACCATGTAACTTAAACTAATTCACAGTGAAGATGCAATTTAGCAGACTGCAGTATTTCACCATTGCACTGATTGGCTCAAGCTTTTATTCAAATCTAGGGGCTACATTTAGTTTATGAAGTAGCCCGCTCTTTGGCCGATTAGCAGCATATTATGCTGGGTTTTTAAGAATTTATTTATTGACCACTTGTGGAATGAAAGACCCTTATCAGCCTGAGTGCTGTTTTTCATAGGGGTCCACTGGTGAAGACGCACTTGTTACTGTGATCTGTTCTAAAGCTTGAGCCTTTTTCTCTTTTAGAGAAGCTAAAGAAGAAATTTGCGTTGAAGCTTGCAGTTTGATTTGGCTCGTGGAAATCCACCTCTTGATTGACGGGGACTTCACAGTCTACTGACAACCAGTAGAGTGTTAAGCTTAAGTTGTTGATTGAGTTTTAATAGTTTGTACCTCAGCTTTGCATTAAAATAACCTGTTTAAAGGGGCAGTGGCAGTCCATAAATGCATAAAGCCAAATTGAATTTGTCGAAAAATAAGAGAAATAGCTAGTTATTGAAATGTTAGAGAAAATCTGATGAAGAATATAAATGATATGAAGTTTTTAATTTTTCAAAGATTTGTACATAATTACAATTGAACATTTACTTTTCACGCATCTCTCCATTCAGTTTGTATGTTATTTTTTTAAATATTTTTAAATTATAGCTCTTGATTGAAAATGTCTTTAAAGAAAATGAATCTATATTACCTAAGGCTGGTAAACAAAACAAAATTGTTGTAGAAGGAAATGAATAGTTACAAAGAAAATCATAGAGTATCCCATTTGTGATCTTCAATTCTTCGTGAAATTGATGTATATTTAATTCTTTATAATTATTCAGAGATGTCTCAACTTTCGTTGACATGTTTCTCTGTGTCTCAGCTGTTATTACCGTAATTTTTCCGAATGGTTTTATTTTAAATGTGGATGAAATCTTGATATTTAAATGAGGCTTTATAAAAGTTGCTTTTTTGATGCTTTACTTTTCTTGACTTTATTTTTATCCATTTCAGTAAAATTCAGGATTCTTAATATCAACCAAGACCTGAAACCCGATGTTACTCCGGTAAGTATTCCATGTTATTATTATGATTTTTCACCTGTCTCGTTTACTTTTGTTTTTCATTACCGGTATACACCAAGAAAAATAAATATATTGATTAAATAAAAACTACACAGAATTAATTGTATATATTCTTTTGCAATAAAAAAAGTTTTCCTCTCTCTTTTCCTCTATGATTTCTTTATTTTCATTATGGATATTCTTAATTTTCTCCTTATTTTGGCTAATGCTACTACCCCTCCCCGGTCCCTATAGACATGTTAAAGTTTTAGAATGCATGAAACTTTCGTGAATATCACAAGTGGTCCTGGGGCCTGTTTTATAAAACTTGTTATCCAATAACAAATGCTAAATTTTTATGACAAATTTGCTCTTAGCAAATCAAATGCCACCATTTTGGTAGCTTATAACAGTTATTGTAACCTGTTATTGATAACAAGTTTTATGAAACAGGGCCCAGATTTGTAAGAATTTCATGCTGTGAAATGATTGAATGGCTATGCACCGAATCCAGATTGCTAGGTTTCTCGCTACAAACATTATTTGTCCTTAAAGTGACTCGGTAACATTGTTGAAGGTTGATGAAAAAAATTGCATAATTTTTATATAAAATGTTACTTATTATATTCCTTCTGCTGTACTAACCCTCTGACATGCAAAAAATCCTGAAAAAAATCTCAAACCACAAAGATACATGTATCTATGGTTTCCTTTGAAGGCGTCACTGGTCAACACCCTCTAACTGTGATTAACAGTAAATTCTCCCAACCATTTTTGAATTTTCCCAACCATTTTTCCATGAAAAAAGACATAAAACAGGCTATTAAAAATCTTGCAACACTTAAATGTCTGGAATGGTATATAGAGCCAATTTATTGCTTTGTGACGATTTACCTTCATCTAAAATGTAATGAAATTGTAATAATATAGTTGGGAGAATTAAGGAATCGATCAAATCAGTTTTTCCCAATTTGTATCATTAATAATGGTCCGTTTTCACTCAAATTTTCAGATTATCTTTAATTGTACATCTAGCATTGAAGTCACTACCTTAGCACCACTTTCTCTCATCTGAACAATGTTGCCCAGTCCCTTTAAAGATAAAGACCAGTTCTGGTCATGCGATTGCATTGTGAAAGAAACGTTGTGGAATCGATCAGAAAAGGTTGATCATCTAGCATATAAGTATTGGTGTGTAGTGCAAGGTTCTTGAATCATCAAAATGATAAGAAATTTGGCCCAGTCTTGGTAAAGTTACAAGCACTGTACACAGAAAGATGTATATGGGACTACGCGACACATGCGCGATATCGATTTGGTCCAAATAGATATAATAATTTACCAAATATATCAATTAGTAGCGGTTTCCCGGCAAAATTTGTATCATCACGTATTAGTCAATACATATTCTTTCATATGATTGGTAATGAGAGCTTCCATTTCATTTTTTGAGAGGGGGGCGTTTCCAAAACTGGTCTATACCTTTAATGGTTCCTGATAGTTTCAGGTTGAAATAGTTTTTGGTGGAAAAGTAGTACAAAATTTAAATATTTTATTCTAACGGAAACTGAGCAGAACCATATGGCACATTCTCAACACATGATTAGTTAGTCCTTTCTGGCAACCATTACCCTCCCCTAAAACTCTCAATATTACAAATGCATGGCCTTGGATTTCTTCCTGTATCTCAGACACTGTTGAAAGCAGCTCAAGGGGACAATTAGTTCAATTTCTTCCTCTTGTTCATTTCCTCTTTGCCATCTACACCCTCCGACTTTCCCCCAAGGGCCGAAGAATGAACTTGCTTTGACCTTATTCACTGACCTGCATATCATAAATTGTGTGGGGTGAGAGGGGTCAACGAGCTGTATGATGGAGAGAGGGAGTCATTGGAAATGACAGGGATATATATATCAAGATATGGAATGACATCCCTTTGGACAGGAGTTTGCTTGTTTTCATACTTTGTACAAGGTCAAAGGTCACATTACACAAGGTCAAAGGTGACTGTCATTAAGTATAGATTAAGGACCAAAACAAAAAAATCTTTTGGAGGGGCAGGATTTGACCTCTTTGAAGAACTTGGAGAGTGATATCTTCAATAGAGCTGGATTAGTTTCACTGGCCTGAATATTTGTCCTCTGATTTTATGACTGTTTAATGTAGCAAAATGAATTATTACAGAAACTCATAATTTTATGAGATGGCATGACACATAAAAGACCTTTCTGTCACCAAGCAGTTTTGATGACAGATATCGTAAATTTTTGAAGTGCTTCAAGCATTCCATTCTTGTTGTAGTATACCTTTTTATACTTGACATTTCTGAAAAGGTACATGATGCGACGTTTGTAAATTCTTAGGGATCAATGAACTTGGGTCATTATAGCCTGTATTTATCCATTCATCTTTTTAATCCCTCTCAGTGCCATCATTATATTTTGAATCTGTTTGAAAAATAAGGCTATTTTTTCTCTTATAAATGATTTGAATGTATATCGGAAGAATTCTTTGCAAATGCGATAGTTATTGATTCATGGATAAGTTTAGATCCTAACTGAAATGTACATGAGCTGAGAGCGATTTAGCTCTGAAAAGGTCAAAAAGGCGTTCTTTATTATTTTTATTTTTGTGGGTTTACAAATCATCCTTATAAATTTACATTTTATCTCTGTAGAAAGTATATATACTTGTATACTTAACTTGAACAAAAACACAAAAGTTAGGAGTGATGTGGCTCTGCAAAATTCATGGAGAGCTCTGAAAATTTGAAAAGAGAGAGAGAAAGAAAGATCTGAGAATAAAATTCCACTTTTCTCTGTAGAAGCTCCAAACAAAGTTTGAAACCAGAAACTATTGCATGCATGAAACATTTGCAAATTTCGTTAGTGGTTCAGATTCTTCAAAGTTCCATGCTTCAATAAAAAATATCTGATCCACAACTGAAACAAAGCTGTATTTTTGCAGTTTGTAAATGTCTTTTGCTGCAAAAGTGGCTGTCATTTCCAATTCACAAAAGTTTCATTTTGGCAAAGTTTTTAAGTTTTACAGTACATGTATTTTGACATGACTTGTTACACTATCCCCTTGTGGTCTTTCAGGTGAGTAAGATTTGGATCGAGTCTCCCAGTGGGGTTAAGATGCAGCAATGGAGGAACCAGGAGAGTACTGATGGACTCATCGATCTGGAGCTGCCGATGACCAATGATCCCGTAACTGGTACATGGTCTATCATCGCCATCCATAAGGACAGGAAGTCAACAAGGACATTTGAAGTTGACGAATATGGTAATGACAAGTTTTTCATGGTTTGTGTTAACCCTGACAGTGCTGTTGGTGATTCATCCTGTCCAAGAATTTGAATATTGGACCATATCTTTTGACTGAGAGTAAAGATTCTGAAATTTGAAAGTTCAATTAGACCATTACAATGTGATTGAAATAGTGTCCTTTTTAAGACATACAGTTGTATACCTTACATACTCTGTATCCTTTTGAAAATGTGTACTTCATAAAGTGATTGTTCCAAAATCATTTCCTACTTAAGTCTTTACTGTCATCAAATCTGTGGCAATTTGGCAATTGTTACTGTCACAGATGATTCTCAATTTTGAGCCATGACCACTAATGATTTTAAAGCATTATCTTCTTTTGTCTTTGCTATACAGTACTGCCCAAGTTTGAGGTTATTATTACTCCTCCCACCTACGTGATGATCAACACTACATCGATCCGTGTCAAGGTTTGCGGAAGGTAAGATGATTTAATGTGATCTTGATTTCTTCGGCACTTTAACACATTAGCCAACTACAGACTATACTGTAACCATTTTATTTCATCACTGGAAGGAACCGTCAAATTCATACTATTTGTTTTGTTTGGTCTTAAACAGATATGCCAACAGTCTTTCCTCATTACCACGTCTTTTGCATGCCCAACTCAAAAAGCAAATTTTCTAATGACAACACCTACAAGATTTCATTGCACATGCAAGACCTCTTTACTTTTGTTGCTTCACATGTACATATATTTGTGAGATGGTGAAATGTTACTGGTGGTTTTAAATGCTTCAGCCTGTGACTGAAGGGGCATGTTCAGGTGACTTTGGTGGTGAAGTGTTTGTGGTCATGAAGAGTAAGCGACGGAACAACACGAGTAGAATAAAGTTTGATCTAGATTAGCTTCCAAGATTTTAAAAGACAACTCACAAAGACTGTATTGAACTGAAATGCAGTGAGTGAAGATTTGACAGGAGTTAAAAAGATGAGAGAAAAACAAACGCTACATTTGTAATTCTAAATGTATGGCTGCCAGGTGTTATGAATTATTTTAACACCTTATTTGTTTGCAAACCCACTTCCCCCCAAAAGAGAACTCGTAATCGATCACTAACTGAATTCCAAGAAAGGTGATCAACATATTGTTGGTGTTATACCAATTTCAACCCCTATAGGCCCAATCTTTATACAATAATAATTAAGAAAAAAAGTGCACAGATTACTATTTATAACTCGGTCCCCTGCAGTGTATGTGGGTTGAGTTGGTCGGTGATCACACCACAGTGACATTTTAGCCGTTTGTGGCATTCCTAATTCATCCGCAAAACAAGTTCACATCATTGTAGTCAGGTAGTTTGGTCATGGAGATGCAATCGTCACGGGATGGGCCTTGGCACAGTACTAATGTCCTTTGGAAAGGCAATACTCTACATTTGCTAGTCTGTACCCAGGAGAGAAGTGGAGACATGTAGGATGTTGTGGGACTTTGTTATCAAATTGCAACTTGCCCTCACACTGACTGTGTGGAAGGAACGGGAATAATCTGCAAGGAATGGAGATGGTGCACACATTGTGCATTGAAAGAATCAGCCGACAAGGGTAGTGATATCTGTAAAGTTCTTAGATCCATTTTTTATGTCTCTTCATAAAGTACTTATTATAAATATTACTTTATACTCTATTTGAGAATGCGAAGGGATGTTTGTCAGATTTGAAGGAAATTTGAAATTAAAGAAAGTGAGGTTCTCAAGACTTGATAAACAACTGTATTCTTAGTTCTTACACCAGTTAACACGCAGGGCTCCTCCAGTTTCACAAGGGACTTGGTTACTCACTTGATTTGTTTAGCATGTAATGATCAATCTGTTTCGAAATGTCTAAAATGAGGTGTTATTCTTAATAACACTGATGTCATTCTATTGGTGCAGAGTAAATGTTAGAGCTGGTCATTCCCCAAGCGAATTACAGCTGTGGGATCATTCATTAGCTGAATTTGTATCTAGCTTGGGGACTTGATGGTTCGACCTCACCCCTGTGAAAGAGATACAGGAAGATAAACTGTGAATGATTCCAACCACATTTCCTTGAATACTAATTGCCTGTTAGGAGAGCCGTCTGGGGGTGCAGTTAATGGTATTGACCACAGTTTCCTGTGGTTTGCCACAAATAAAAACAGCCTCTCAAAATCCATTGAAATGATTTGACTTTTGCTAGCCTTACGCATACATGTATATTCTTAGAAAGTTATTGATCGCTTTTAGAGTTGTGCATTGGGGAAGAGACTTGATGGCTAAATCTTGGCTTGAAACTAAGTCATTGTGCTTTTGTCCTTTGGTTAGGTAAAATTTGGTAAATTATATATTTTATTAATTTACACATGTATAAGGCTTTTTTTATGTAACACATTTAAGAATTTTACAGATATTGTATGGCACCAATCCTTAAATGCCTGGTCCCTCTGGTAGGATCAGATGCCTTGGGTTCTTCTAGTAACTGAAATGTAAAACAAAAAAGAATTTAATTGTTAGCTAATATTGAATTTCATATGATTTAAAAGAAATTGAAAATAGTATGCTTGTATCATGCGAGAATTTTTTTGTAAACAAGGGGATTTTGTCATTTGAAGGTATAATCATCAGCATTAAAAACAAAGTTTCTTCTTGGAATTCTTGCGGGGGATACAGGTTCCTAGAGTCTTGTGGCTTCTCCATATTTTCACTATTTGTTTTTCTTATGCCCCAGTAAAAATGAACATCCATTAATCAGTCAACCTCATATTTAGATTGGAAGTTTTTAAACGTTCCATAACTTTATAATTGCTCTGATGACCAGTAGATGATGTTTTGGTGCTGCAGGCCTCCCCGAGATGATGTACAGGTGGTTTCCTGTCATTCAGTTTTAGGAACCGACTGTTTGTCATAGGTCAACAAGAAGTCAAATAGAAATGTCCACACACATGTTTTGGGCTTTGATTATCTCTAGTTGATTATTGTCTGTCACAGTTTCCTTCAGAGTTCAATCTTAAGATCATCAGAACGGGGAAGGACTGACTGTCTAGAGAAATTTGCATTGTAATCTCCTTGGAATCTTCATTATTATTAGGAAATGAAAGATCTGCTTCAGCTGTGGTTTTTACAAACGACCTGATTACTTGCGGGTTCAGTTAATTAATTGCCATTCCTCAGTTTCCTGATGAGGGGCTGGTTTGGGACAGCGCATCGGTCCGACCAAACAGGTGGATTCTAGCGGGTGATATGAGTTAGGCTAGATGGTGACTCATGATGTCGGCTAGGTGAAGTCACGGGTCAGACCTGGTCAAAATTTGTTGTATCCCAGGGCTTAACATGAGCAGGTGTCTGCTACATATACAGACCTCCCAAATGTCAAAATGTTAATGGACCCAACGCACACAGAACCCCATTATTGTAATAAGTAATAACAAGAATCGTCATTAAAAAATTGTGCAGAATTCAATAGATGAATTAAAAAAAAAAAGTATGATGTTGACAATTGTATGTTGAAAATGGTGTGAAAAGGAACAAGAATTGGAAAATAATTTGTGACAAAGTTATTATTGCCAGGAATGAAGCAGACCCTATTCAATTTCAATCAAACACTGTAAGTGTGTAATGAATAATAGTAATGGAAAGGGTCTGCATCATTCATGGGGAACCATCTTTGTAGTAACTCTTTTCCCAAATATTTGTTCCTATTCATGTTGTATACATTACAGTTATGAAATGAAGTCTTGCGAATTGAATTCTGTTCCTCAAATTTGAATAATCAGATACACGTATGGTCAGCCTGTGAGGGGTCGCTCAAGCCAGGGTCACCGTCAAGAGCACAGGGTGGAACTTTAGAGAGAGGAAGACCATAACAAGACGAGTTGATGTAAGACTTCTGAGTACTTCATTCTATTTGAACAACTGGGGGAGGGGAGAGGGAATGGGGATAGGGGTTATGAGAGAGGAAGACCATCACAAGACGAGTTGATGTAAGACTTCAGAGTACTTCTTTATATTTTAACAACTAGGGGAGGGGAAAGGGATGGGGTTATAATGTGGACACACAGTGATACAGGTGTTCATTGAGGGGTTCATTTACTTTTCAATCTTCAAGTTGAGGGTCTGAATCTTGGACAGGAGGAAGAATTTTTAGAGTTATTATATTGGCCTCATGGAGGTTAAGATGGGGGGTGATATAGTGGATCGTTAATTTGAATTTTATTCATGAGCTTGATGGTTTGAGTGTTTGCTGGGAGAAGAGGAGGTAGGACGGGGATGAAGATGTCCTTGTAGACCTGTAGAGGGGCACTGTGATATAGTATTTCAAATATGAGCTTGAGGGTTTGAATCTCGGCCACTAGCAAAGTAGTATGTATGGATTCGATGCACATAGACATGATGTTATAAAAGAATTGTGAAAATGCTTGATTCTTTCCAGGACACCGGCCCTTCGGGATGCAACGAGTTCCCTGTGGATTTATCACGACTAGAACTCAACTCAACAGACTTCTCATTGTGGGATGCAAGGCTCAGTGTGGATGTGGAATATACAGAAACATCTACTGGTAAACTTGTGATCATGATCAAGGAGTTGTGGAAGAAAAGAGATGAAGGGAAAGAAAGAGAAAGAAGAGGGGAGGGAGGGAGGGAAACAAATCCAATAGTATATACCTGTAGCTAAAGCCAGAAGGGTGTTCATTAATATAATCTAAGAAAAATAATAGAAGAGAAAGATAGAAGTATAAAGTGAATTTCTGGCTTTCAGCACACAAAATCTAGATTAAAGAACCTTTTACATTCAATCTAAGATGAATTATGTGAGTAAGCAAGTGGCTTGGAGGGTGACCCAACATTTTCTCTGGAAACATGTTCTCCAGACTCCATTTGTTCAAAGGAGTAGGTGTAGGGTTGGGGTTTCCATTTGGGTCTTAGATAATAGGTTCAGGGTGAGGTATAGCCCTTGGTCCAGGGTTGAAGTTAAGAATATGACTAGTGTAAGAAAGTGACTGCAAAGCAATTTGTTGCTGGAAGATGTGTCAGTCTGTTTGGAGTATATGTTCAAAGTGTTACAGTTTTAACCTCTGTTATTTCTGCCTTGATGTCATTTTTTATGAATAGGTGTGATGCTTGAGGCGAATAGCGAGAGTTCTCAGATCACCAGAGATGCTCTCAAGCTGCAGTTTGACTCACCCAACATCTTTAAACCTGGTGTTCCTTACTATGGAAAGGTAAACATAGACCTCACTACATTTTGATGCATTTGAGATTTTGTGTGTGTGTGTGTGTGGGGGGACTGCTATAAATAACACAAAAAGAGGCATATATTCCTTTATGAAATTGTATCAGTTATACGAGGGAGGCACATTTCTTAAGCTACTATTTGCAAGCAAGTTCATTACTCAATCAATAATAGAAGGTGAACCTGTTTTGTAAAAGAAGAACTGTACAGGTTATACTTATCATGTAGATGTACATATTTTTCTGTGATTAAAAAAAACATGAAAATGGAAATGTGCTTGTAATGTAGGTACAGCTTTAATTATAAACTCTTAATTTCTTTACTTATTAATTTATTTTTGTCGTTGTATGAAAGATATTTGTAACCCACCCTGATGGAAGCCCTGCTGCTGGCAAGCTGATTAGCCTTAGCTGCAACACAGACCAAGGCCAGATCTTTGATAAGAACCTGACGTCACCGGAGAATGGAGCCATTGAGTTTACTGTGACGGACATCAACATCACAGCTACCAGTCTCAATCTCTATGTAAGTATACCTGTTAGAATTGGTGAGTCAATGTTACAGCTTCTCCTTTCTGGAGAATGTTTCACAAAGACTATGATCGACTTTAAGTTGGACTTAACTATGGCAGGCCTTTCATGCCACTATTTGCTCTCACCATTTACTGGCATTGGTCTCTCAAGAGATGTACAAATCATGGTCAGAATTTTCTACTTAATTTTTTTTGTGGATAGTTCATTATTGAAGGAAAAAATATTATCTAAAGATCATAATGGTGAGAGCAAATAGTGGCATGAACGACCTGCCATAGTTAAGTCCAACTTAAAGTCGATCTTAGTCTTTGTGAAACACCCCCCTGGCCATGCTAAACCTAAAGGGAAATGGTTGTGGAGCACCAAAGCAATGATGCAGATAGAAAATATACATTGACATATTTTTCATGCTTGTTGGTGAATTTCCTGGGAATAAGACACTTTTAGTTTTACTCTTTTTGAATCCCCCATTTTTGGTATTAGCACCAAGCTTGTGTAATGGCGAAGTACCCTCTTTCTACATTCTCATTGTTTCCTTTTTCTGCACAAAAAAGTTGGATAGTACATTGCTATGTATAAATCTACCACCCATACCAAATCCATGCCACAAATTGCATCTAGGATGCCCACTCCTTGATTAATAGTGTTGTTTGAAAAAGTAGTAGTGGCAGATGATTTATTATTAAAAGTGGAAGAATTGGACCAAATATTTAAATGTAGTCGTGATGGATACAAAGGAAAGTGGTGAAATGATTATCTCCTAACTCAATGTCATTGTTTTAATCTGTTTGAATATGATATCCCATGTCAGGCTCATGCTCCGGGGTTCAACATCCCTCGTGGTGAAACCTACGGCAGGCGGCACACCTACACCCTTCACGACCCAGCCACCTCGCACTACGCCCGTCCCCAGTTCTCCCCCAGTGGAAGCTTCCTCCAGATAGCCCCCATCAGGGGTGCCGCCGTCGGATCGGAACAGACGCTCAGGATTGACTTCACCGCCAATGACCCGGAAGAAAACCCTCGCTTCAGATTTGTGGTAAGTATGGTAGTCTTTCAGACGTTGCTTACCTTTACAAACCATTTCACTGTAGACTACCTGCAGTTCCAATGTCATTATTTTTTCAGTTTGTCCATCTCTTCTTTCCCTCCCTTCATCTGCTTAGGGAGGAAAAGAAAGGTCTCAGTAAGTCGATGTGATGGTTCGTGAATAGCCTTTTCTGTTTTATGTGTCGAGTTTAGTGGTGAGATTTGTTTACCATTTTATATAGCAAGATGATCTAATCTGGGCCCTATTGCATAAAACTTACCATTAATGGTAATTTTGCCATCACTACCATGGCAACATCACTCAACATCCAATCAAATCAAGGTTTCAATGGAAGTTACCATTAATGATAAGTTTTTTGCAACGGGCCCAGATTGTGGATGTTTATGTTAAAGGGCATTGTGTGATGTAAAAACTATGAATGATTTTCTACAGAATAACAGTAAGTTGTATGAAATGGGGGGATTGACACTTTGCTCTCCAGAAATCAGAGAATTATGTTTACTTTAAAACTTCAAATAGGGTTAAAATTTGTCCCCTTTGAGAATTCAGACTTACACAATGTATATGTCTTTTTGCTTTCTTAGGTGATGTCAAGAGGAAACATCATTGCCACAAGGTTCTACCGCGCTCACAAGAGACCCAAACGTCAGGCAGAGGGGAGTGTTGGCTCATCAGGAGGGAGTGGGCCCTCTCAGAGTGAACCAGATGGTTCTGTTGATGGTATGCCCTCTATGGATGCATCTATGGATGGAATACCATCAGTGGATGGTGTACCCTCTGATATGGGTTCTCTGGATATACCGTCCTTTATCCCATCAGGTGTGTTATATATTACTTTTTCTTATTCACATGGATATTACCATCATCATCATCATCATCATCATCACTATCACAGACCTCCCAACCTTTCCACTTTTGGTGGAAAATTTACACTTTATTTCTCCTTTTCCGCTTTTCCACTTTCTTCTTTTATATTGAGCCAAAAAATATAAAATAATACATTGGTGAAGAAATACATGTCATGTTTTCCGACGATAGATGGCAGCAATGCAGAAGTGAAAATTGCGATCTTCACAATGCATTACAATGTATTATGTACAGTGCACAGCGCCACAGATACATGTGCTTTATGCACGGCGTGTGATCGCAATCATCGCACGGAGCTTCGGTGAATCGCGACGTCATTTTCTTGATAAAAGGCAAGTCATCAATCCTGACGATGCTCTATAAACGACAATAACAACACTTATAAGTATTTATGATTCGTATTTTCGATACTGAGATACATTTTTATGCCTCCGCTACAAAGTAGCCGGAGGCATTATGTTTTCTGGTTGTCCGTCCGTCCGTACGTACGTCCCAATCTTGTGATCGCGTTATCTCAAGAACCGATTGATGGATTACTGCCAAATTTGGGTCATGTATGTACCTTGCAGAGTTAATGAACTGATTAAATTTTGGGGTCATGAGGTCAAAGGTCACAGGGCTCATTATGTATGCAAAAATAGCTCGTGATCGCGTTATCTCAAGAACCGATTGATGGATTACCGCCAAACTTGGGTCATGTATGTATCTTGCAGAGCCAATGAACTGATTAGATTTTGGGGTCACGAGGTTAAGGTCAAAGGTCACAGGGCTCATTATGTATGCAAAAATAGCTTGTGATCACACTATCATTAGAACCGATGGACGGATTACCATCAAACTCAAGACATGTATGTATCTTGCAGAGCCAATGAACTGATTAAATTTTAGGGTCATGAGGTCAGAGGTCAAAAGTCGTGGGCTTATTATGTATTAAAAAATAGCTTGTGATCGCATTATCTTGAGAACCGATAGACAGATTACCATCAACTCTAGACATGTTTATGAATCTTGCAGAGCCAATGAACTGATTAGATTTTAGTGTCATGAGGTCAAAGGTCAAAGGTCATGGGGCTCATTATGTATGCATATAAATAGCTTGTGAACGCATTATAATTAGAACTGACAGATGGATTACTATCAAACTCACTCAGGACAGGAATTTATCTTGCAGAGCCTTGTATACATGTATGAAAAATAGCTTGTAATCACGATATTCTGAGAACCCGTTAATGGATTACTATCAAACTTGAATATTAAAAATTGCTTCCGTTTTGGTTTGTAAAATCGCTCTATGGCGCAGGCATCATTTTCGACTGCGCGTCATTTTCGACTGCGCGCAGTCGAAGTTCCATCTAGTTTGTTATGTGAGTGATGTGATTTTGACATAACTGAATAATGTTATCTAGCGAGTGCAGTTACGTTACACTTGCAGCGACGACTGGAGTGAAGCCCACTTACCCAGCGGGGCCATCGCGATCGCGTGCGTGACGTTCTCATTTATTGGATGAATTGTACAAGTTCTACCACCTCAAACTGTTTATACTGCTCTTTGATTGTGAGATCATAAATTAATTAATTAATTTAATTGTATTAGAATCTATGCAGTGTTTTTTAAAGCTGGATTGCATGTCCAACTCTTTTCATTGTTTTTCTTCTACTTTATTCAGCCTTCAGGTTCTCCTGGATTGTTCTAAAATCCAATTTGAAACTTCTTGAAAGTGAAACAATCCCTTGGCTTAAAATTAAATTAATCACATGTAAATGTGCCCAACATCAAGATGTGTGTTGTGTAGCTGCATGATGCATATTTCTCGATAAGCCAGACATGGCGCGACGTGCCACAAATTTTGCTGAGCCACGCAAAATAATAGGAATTTTGAAATTCAAATGTTAGGAGGTCTGCTATCATTATCATCATCATCATCATCATCATCATCATCATCATCATCATCATCATCATCATCATCATCATCATCATCAGGATCATCATTATATTGTTATTATTTTTTATTACTTTTATTATTATCATTTATTTTGCATCACCTTTGCCTTGGAGGGGGAGAAGTAGTTTAATCACAGTAATCCTTGTGTCTCATCTGTCTCCTCTACTGGTATGGCTAATTAGGATATATCAATATAAATGATTAATTGAACCTAATTAAAGGTTTGTAATGCTCAGTGTTGGTAGAACTTAAAGGATGCAAAATATAGATTTTCTTGATACCTACCATATCATGGGTATTTGCCAATCTCACAATCTCATTTCACACTAACTCATTTTGTCCCAGTTTCTATGTGCATTTGTGTAGGTCTCATTGTTATACCCTTTCAATCTCATAACCTTTCTATCTCATGGTCTATTTGTCTTCTTATTTGATGGGTTTCTATTTAATTTTTTGAACACATAACATTGTTTCACATTCTCTCTGTCTCATCATGTCTGTCTCTCTGTCTCTCCATCCCATTGATTTACTGTCTCTGTCATTGTTTCACTATCTCTCTCTATCATAATATTACCACTGTATCATTTTATTATGATCACTCTGTCCCATTGTCTATTTGTCTCATTGTTTCCCTGTCTCCCCCTCTCTCTCTGTCTCTCTGTCTCTCACTTTTCAACTGTCTCTGTATCGTATTATATCTCATTCATGTTCATCATTTCTCTGTCTCATTGTCTGTTTGTCTCATTATTTCAGTCTCCCCCTCTCTCTGTCTCTCACTTTTCAAATGTCTCTGTATTTCATTGTATCTTTCTCATTTTCATAATCACATGTTTCTTATTCATTCATTGTCTCTGTCTCATTAACTCACTGTCTTGCTCTGTTGTTTCATCGCATCTCCATTCCATTTAACTAGGTTCTGATGTAGGAGCAGATACAAGCCTGCTATTTATTTCAGTTCCCCTGAGTCTTGGTAAATCTTTGAGATCAGTCTCATCAACTAGATGTGTGCCTTATATGTATATCCAGCTTGCGATAAAGTATATCATTATTATACGAAGGATAACAAGCATATGTCTTGCGCTGTGAATCTAAAGCTCCTGAGATGGGTCCAGAATTCATGTGTAAGGCATTTATAAAGCTTTTTGTCTCCTTGCTCATAGTGGTAATTGCAGAAGTACTGCATATCATAATTAATTTGCTGTTAAGTGTTAACAAATTCAATGCAATTTTGTACTTTGACCTATCTAAAACTATGAATAGACTGCATATTCTAACTATGTATATATACCATGGACAGGTGAGCTGCAGCAATTTACTTGCCTTTTAACAAAATTTGTAAGGAATAAACTAATAGGAAACATCGCATTCCTTTGAATGCTTCAAATGTAATGTCATTTCATCTTTAGTGTGTCGAGAACTAGAGATGCAAATTGGTATTTGCACAAAGATAGACATTATTTAAGGGGAGGAATAGCTCAGAATACGCATGATAGACATTTTGGATCTTTGGCATCATTTTTTAATAGCTTATATTTCCTAAAATGGAATTATATGTTAGATAATAAAGAGTCTTTCTTCCTCGCTCTTTTTGCTTACTATCATTTTAGAAACGGTGATTTCAAGAAGCCTTAAGTAGGCAATAAGGAAAACTATATTGTATTATCACATTTCATTATTTTCATGTAATATTTTCTTTATCAATGATTCAAATATGAAGCAATTTTTTTCCAATATGAAGATTGAATATTGCTCTAAAAAGGTTATGCTGTATTTTTCCCATTACTGTAGTTGTATTTCTTATTTATTTCCTATTAACATTTCCTTCATCGTTCATGTACATGTATGCAACTTAATATCTCTCACCTTATTTTTGAAAATGCTGACTCATTATATTATGCATGTACTAAAATGGATTTTGATAATATCTGTATTCACTGCGATGCATCATACCACACAAACATTTTGTTTACTAAATGGATAGTCAAGTGTAAAATTTGCAATATAATGAATCCAAGCATTTTATATTAAAAATCTAGTAACAAGTTTATATTACATATTTATTCTATATATGTTTGTTCTACATAAAATTGTTGCATATTAATCAAGGTTATTTGTGTTTTTTCTAATAAACTATTCAAGGTAGATATAATGTATATCACTAACATTTATATACCACTCATTACTAAATGATACGTGTATGAGAAGTATTGGCTTGTATGCTCCTTTTGAAATAAGTATTGATAATGAGTTTTTACACTTCCACATATTATCCATATTATATGAAGCTGATCAAATGTATATTAAAGTCAGTAAGTGCATTACCAGAGCTGCCAACCATTACGTTTTCCCGGAATTATTCATTTTTTTACTCCAAATTACGGTAGTACGTTTTTTCTTCATAAAATATGTTTTTTTAACTTTTTTAATTTTTTTTTTTTTTAACATACTGCACGTCAATTAACTGCCCTAAAATGTTGATTTGATCACAAATTCAATATAAAACTAAGGTTAAAACATACTTGGAAATATACTTGAAGAGAAAAATATTCTCAAAAGAATGAAACGCCAATAATACCAAAATAACAAAACAAAAAAAACCTACTTGAAAATAAACTATAGGTCCTAATATGGAAAAAACAGCATGAAGAATGGACATTTCTGCATTGGAAGTGTGTCGCGCGTGGTTATAAGTTTCGTTTTAATGAATTCCTTTTTTTTGCCTGAAATTCCTTTTTTTGCCATCATGGTTCCTTTTTTGGGGCGCACAAGGCTGGCAGCTCTGCATTACAGCTTCTTAGATTTGATTTTGCTGCTGCTGCTGCATAATTTTAAATAGTTTATAGTGTTGTTTGCGAATGAACAATAACAATTTTTTTCCAGCTACCCTCTGGAATTTACTGTAATGTGACCTCTGTATTTGAGAGAACCATTACTGAAAAATGTACTCATTTCTCTGTATATTGGGACTCAGTATATAGAAAACTGTTCCTCTCACTATAACAACAAAATTTTTAGTCCCATTCCTTTATGTTCTGTTGTTTTTACCCCTGATATAACAAGTTTTCAACATAACCCATTTGGCAAGGCCAAATGGCAATTGCATGGCAAAGTATTAATGAGGGTCCATTGTATCTTCATTTTATTAAGTACTAGGAGGATCATCCTTCTCATCTGACTTTAGCTTCGTGCCCCCGACGGACGCTCCAGTGATCATCGTAGAGCCAGGTGAAGTGTACTCCAGGGAACTCCTCTTCCGAGTGACCCCTGACATGGTCCCGGAGACCAGAATCCTGGCCTACTACATTGGAACCGACGGAGAAGTGGTGGCAGACAGCATTGCGTTCAGAGTACAGAAGAAGTTTGAGAATGAGGTAAGATAATTTTCTGTCACAATTACCAAATAGTTGCATGGAAAGATTTGCTGAAGTAAAAGGGAAAATTCAATATTTTGTGCGTCTTTGTCAAAACAAATATTTTTTACAACCTAAAATTAATTTTGCAATGATTTGGTCAAATCTGTACCCCACCATTGTCACCATATAGGTTAAAGGTCAACTGTAGTCTTAGGATCATGCTTTCTCAAAATCACCTCGTAGTTGCATGGATGGATGTGCTGAAGTTCATGTAAAATCATAATTCTTTGATGATCCTTTATAAAAACCATATATTTTACATGCACAAATGTACTGTAGTATACAAATAATACATGTTTGCGAGTGCATTAGTGAATATGCACTGCACGCAGGTTAATTCACAGTAGGATAATGAACGAGACTTGTCGAGTTCATTGTCTGTCTCGTCGTGACTTAACCAAGTGCAGTGCATATCACTAATGCACGAGCTAAAAGCATGTATTATTTGTTTTATAAGATGGGTCTACAATATGAGTATAAAGTCGAGAAATTGATGGTTGTTATCACCAAAATGCACTCCCGTGCATATGGTAAAAATTAATGCACGCACACGTGATCCCCATTTCGACGTTTCTCATTAGCTACATTCTTGAACCCATTTTATAATAATATTTAATCACTTCAAGACTTAAAAAAAGTTTTGATGGAATTTATATCCCACCGCTGCCACATTCAGGGCAATTTTATGAGAACTAAACTGACCATGTATTCTTCTTCAAATTGGCAACACTAGAGGTTCTTTTAACGTGTTTTTGTAATCCCTTCTTGTAGGTTGATATAGCGTTCAGTGACGAAGAAATGATGCCGGGAGCCGAGACGCAGATTATGATCCACGCCTCGCCAGGCTCACTCTGCGCAGTGGGCGTGGTTGACAGGAGTGTCCATATTCTGGGTGGTGATAATCAGCTCAAGGCGGACAAGGTATGCTAACAGATAGAAGACAGTGTTCTTATACTCTCAGATCTAAGTCTTAGATATTCAATTTGGTTATATATCATCTGCTTGGAGCCAGAAGGGCGTTAACTCATGTCATTGTACTTAGAATTAACATCCTTCTTGCTTCAACTAGAAAATAAACTCAAATATGTGTTATTTTGATTCATTGTCATACAGGTTAAGTTATGGCAAGTGTCACAGTGAAAGGAAAAAGGTTTTATCCTCTTCTTCTGTTAGATGTAGACAAAAATAGACTGAAATGCCATTTACTTGGAATCCATTTTGTGAAACGTTGACTATTAGTTGTCATAAGCTCTCTCTTAGAACTAGTAAGAACTGTGTGGAATTACAAAGTTGTAAAGTGAATGATTACTTTCATGTTAAATTCATTCAGAACAATCACAACTCTTTTTTCAGAGTTCTCTCAGTTTTTTTTCCCTACCACTTGTTATTGCTCCAATTTAAAAGAGAACTGAGCAGCTATTTAGAATTGTATCTATTCATCAACTCTAAAAATGGAATCTTACAAATTGATTTTAGGGGCTGACCGCATGTAGAATAAATCAATCATTGGTACAGTAACACCTTTTCAATCTCATTCTGTCATCTGTATGTATGCAGATCTTCGCTTCACTGGATAAGTACCAACTGACTTCTTCTGGTGGTTACATTGATGCCTCCACACATTGCGTACCGGAGGAAGATGAGTATCCTCAGTTCTTCCCTCTGGGTCGCAAGAAGCGTGGTATCTTCCTGCCAGGATACGGCTCAAAGTATCAGGACTCGTCCAGGGCATTCAAGGTAAATTCATCAAATTGGCAGCACTTGCATGGATGCTTTAAGTTGAAGTTTTATGGGGCAGGGAATTTCCTTTTGAAGTAATACTGTATGCAGATATTAAATATCGCACAAAAAACATAACCAGTTTGTTGTGTATTGTAGTTTGTAAAGAGCCTGAATTTTGTTTGTTTTCCTGCAAGGGATGGGTTCTGAGTCGTTACTAATTTGGATATTGTGTTGGCATAGCTAACTATGTGATAACATTTGTAAAAATACCGTAAATCTCTCTGTATAAGGCGCACCCCTTTTTTTTTTCTTTTTTTTTCCAGGTCTGTGTTAAAAAACCCATGCGGGGAAGGTCTTTCATTTAACTGCGAGGTGCAGTTGAAGGCGCTGATTTGTGCTTGTGAACTTGTCACAAATAATAGGAACAATGTCGTTTTTTAGAAGAATGTGTAAGATCATTAATGTAAATTAAAAACTGTAGAGGACCTAGGATAGGACCTTGTGGTATGCCATGTGTAATAGAAGAAAAATTGGAGGAATTATTATATACTACATATTGACATCTATTAGAAAGATTACTTTCAAACCAAGATGACAGACAAATTTGAGTGTTGTTCTAGTTTCCGAGTGGTGAGTCAACACACCGATTACTGAGCTGGGAGACATTGCCAGGCATAGTGCAAGGTGGAGGGGCACAAATCGAAACTTTTGTACCCGTGTATAAGATGCACCCCCGACTTTCAAATTTTTTTCGGTGGCAAAAAAGTGCGCCTTATACACAGAGATTTACGGTATTTGTTTTCTGAAACTTGCAACCTGTTTTTAATGGTTAAGAGGAAAAATAAAGGATGGTGCTTGGCAGTAGAGTATTTACAAAGTCTTTTCTTCATATTCTTCATATTTTTTAGGACATGGGTTTGTTGTTTATCACCAATATGGACGTGGAGACCAGTCCTTGTGTTGGTGTAGGTTCAGTCAACAGAGGCACAGGTGAGAAAACGTTCTTTACTCAGTTCACACGGTCGATCATATCCAAAGACCATATCCAAAGACCAAAGAACATATTCAAAGGGTACATGAAGTTGGGTGGGATAGTCATTATCCATGGGATGGTTATCTCCTAGATGTCCAGGGGTCGCAGAGATGCCAACTGTTACGGTTTCGCCAAATTTGTTACGGTTTTAGTGCTCTTGTTACAGCGTTACAGTAAACAACCAAAAGGGTACGGGGAAACAATAAATAAGTACATAATAGCATATGCCGCCTATCTACACATAGCCTCCGTACACAGCTCTGTACGGCGCTGCATGTCGCACGCATTAACGTTCAAGTTCACTGAATTTGACTACATTGCATGGATGGGCACTTTTGCTCGCTACACGCTAATTGTGCACTTGATCTATGATGCCACCAGCAGACCGTCCGCCGCCATCTTGTTTCATTCCAAAACAACGCGGCCGCCGTCACTAGTATTCTATGCGCGGTTGTGTGTTTTAGGTGGAGCATGATGGTGGATGATCGTGTGTGCAATGATTTCAGCAGGCCCATTGCAAGTGCGGTACGGTGGGTGATGTTCATGAACGCCGGGCCTAGCGGCCTGGGCTGGTACAGGCGGTACGTGTGTGTGTGGTGCATTGGTGTGTAGGATACGAGTTCTGCCATTTTGACTGTGGATTTTAATTTGCTGTTCGACGCTTGAACAAGGTGTTTTCTTCCTGGATATTATCATGGATTCATGCAAAAGAGCGAGTACTCGAGGGGGAGATCCTATGACTGCAAACAGATTTGTTTAAACGTTTTGATGCACATCTTTATTTTGAACTTTAAAATGGTAGGTTCGAAATGCAGTAATAAACTATAGCCTAGGAGTGATTGGGTGTTTGTGTGCGTTTTTGCGCGAAAAATATGCTGCGTTGTCTTGTGTTATGGAGAGACCCCCATTTGTTACTGACAAATGTGATAAATGTTACTGACAACCATCCTTTAGGGTTGGCATCTCTGGCGGTCGTCATCAATATGGATTATTTGTTTACTGTTCATGTTAACCTGACTGGCATATACACCTGATTCGGAAGTCTTAGCACTGTCTTCACTTTTGAAGGATCTGTACACTGGCAATGCTAAAGATACCAACCATCATTTTGAACACATGTACTGTATCTTGTAAAATGGTACTTTTTACTCTATCTGCCAATTCTTCACGAAGCATTAATAATCTCATTTTTGTGTGGCCTTAGCTGAAGTTGAGAATGCAGCTGAGGGACCAATTGCTGTACCGCTGCTGAATAAAGAGAATGCTATCTTTGATGACGGGGGTGTCTTGGAGAAACCAGAGGTACCCAACGATGTCTTAGAGACGGCTCCAAGGATCAGGTCATACTTTCCAGAAACATGGTTGTGGGACCTTAGGAGAACTGAGTAAGTAGTCTAAATGAGCCATGGTAATAGTTGTTTGGAGCACTTTAGAAGTGCATTTAGATCATATCCCACTGCTGCCACAAAGC
The DNA here is from genome assembly GCA_037976565.1 of Mesocentrotus franciscanus. Classification (NCBI taxonomy): domain Eukaryota; kingdom Metazoa; phylum Echinodermata; class Echinoidea; order Camarodonta; family Strongylocentrotidae; genus Mesocentrotus; species Mesocentrotus franciscanus. Next base: position 33,170,502 of record CP137675.1, read on the forward strand.
CCATGAGCGAGAAATTGAGTCATTGATAAAGTCAAAGTATAGATGATTGAGGGTATGGTGAAGTTTATTATGTGTGACTTCTTGTACACACATTTGTCACCAACAACACCAAGGGGATTTCCCTGATGGAGTAATAAACACCCTCTTGCACTATACATAATCAGAAGATTATTTTCATACTGTACAAGTAATAATGATTTCTTATGTAGTGCTCATATCCATCATGTTGTCAAGCTCATGGCAATTAGACATTATTACCCCGGTTATAACTGAGCCACCAAAGTAACTAGCGCTACCAAAGTAATTAGCGCTCAAACATATCAGATACCCATTCACACCTGGGTGGAGAGTGGCAAATGTACATTAGTGTTGGGCTGGGAGACGTACCTTGTAGCTTGTTATCTACAGTCCAGTGACTTGTCCGCAAGACGATGACACCTTGAGTATTTGTTATTTTATGTATCACCCAGCTCTGTCACAGGTGAAACCTCCATCACAATGGAGGTGCCAGATACCGTCACCGAGTGGATCGAGCGGCTTCTGCACCTCTGTGGAGTACGGAGTGGGCGTGTCACCCCCCACCAGGCTCCGGGCCTTCCAGCCCTTCTTCCTCTCCTACACCCTACCTTACTCTGTGGTGAGGGGAGAGGTTGTTCCTATCACTGTCACTGTCTTCAACTATCTTACAGAGAGTCTGGTGGTAAGTTGGATTTTCTCTAACCAGTTCAAAAACAATCCTGAAAAACTTGGCATTATTTTTTAAAAAGGCGCGTGAAATGAACTTGAAACAGAGTGAAACAAGTATGGTCTATATTTCAACAAACTTGGTATACCTATGCTTTCATACATGTGCACATGTTCATGGGCGAGACCAAGCTATTTCATCCGATATATTACTGATCACACCTAAGATTTTGATATATCTGATGATTGTATTCAATTCATAGTTGTACTAGAGCTTGTTTTAAATAAGTTAATACTGAGATATGAGAATGATATTCTATAAGAAGACAGATATAGTTTTTCAAGTTCTTTGATGGTTCTCTTATTTGGTAATATATATTTAACTGTAAATTTAAAAAAATACCAGCAATAATTAATCAACTAAGCCTATGAAATTCATACCTGTATATTCACAGGTTGAGGTTTCTTTGGAACTGACTGAAGGATTCCGAATGGCCAGGAAAAGTCGTCCAAGGAAGAAAGTGTGCGTTGGTGGATCTCAATCCCAGTCTGTGGAGTTCCGCATCCAGCCAAGGAAACTAGGAAACATTGCTCTACAAGGTAATGATAACAGATGCTTGGACATTACCATTTCCAATTAAGAAGTGATCAGGCATTGTGTACACCATCTCAACCTACTGTGTAGACTTTATACATGTATGTGCGAGCAGGACAGTAACAGATTCATATACAAATGCGGACATCCATCTGAAAATCTCTCTTCGGTCTAAGCAATGTAGCATCACATGATGCTTTCAACTGTGGATGAGTAAAATGTGCTCCAATTCCCTAAGATTTTACCATTGTTAACAAAAAATTCCTTTGAAGTTTACCCTCCTGCCATTCCTGCTGTTTGTCTATCGTTTTTGGACTATTTTTTTTTCTTTCTTATTATTTACAATGGTAATTTATGAGAGCATTTGGGATAGGCAGAAAGGAGGGATTCCTTAATATATGAAAGCCTACCCCTAAAACACACACATACAGGAAAAAAGAAAAACAAGAACAAAAGAACAGAACAAAACAAAAAACATACTAAAACATACTAACATGTACAATCAGAGTAAAAAAAATGCTAGCAAGAGAGTGTAACAAATTTACTCTATATACAAAAGTGTCAAATATGTCCATGCTATTAATACTGATTATTATACTTATTTAACAGAAATTGTTTATATTAAATTTTGAAAAGATTGAGATTTTTACATTTTTAATTTGTGGTTTGCCACTAGCATACATTACCCTATACTGAATATTTTTATATTTACTTGTAACAGCGCTTGGACTGTCTGTGAATGATCAGGATGCTCTGTGTGGCAATGAGCTTGTCAGCAGCAGTGTCGGAGCCAGAGACGGCATCTACAAAGAACTTTTGGTAGAGGTAAGTTGTTTCTCCTGTCAAGCTTCCGGGCAGGAATTTGTTTACTCTTGGTTCAAATTAAGTGTGATTTATTTAGTCCTGCAGCATCCCAAGTGCAGTGTTGGAAGATCAAGCAGTTTTGTAGGTTGCTTGTTGTCATGGATGTATTTATTACTCTTGTCAGTAGGCATTTGGGGAAAATTTGACGTCAATACTTTTCTGCAGTCCTCCATATTTGATGTATGCATCAAGGTTGTTATACACCATTATCTATCACTCCCTTACCCTTACCTCTCGATGTATTTACTGGAGTGTCTCCAATCACCAATAGTAATGATAATGATAGTGGATTCTTGTATATAGAGCTCATGTCTGACACATTGCCACTCATGATGCTCCATTATTATTACTACCCCAACTTTAATACGGCTACATTACAACATTGTAACAAATTAATTACTGCAAGGTACTCATTTACCTCACCTTGGTCGAGTGTAAACCAATGTCTTGCAAAAGAATGTTAGTCCTGTGACAGTGATTTGAACCCTGTACCCTGTGGTTCACAGTCCAGAGATCAACTTATCCACAAGACCACAACACTTATATGTTTCTTGTTCCTCCTTCATAGTCTTTGTCTCCCTTCTCTCTTTCTGCTCTCTCTTCCTCCCTTTGTGCTCTCTTCCTCTTTCTGCTCTCTCTTCCTCCCTTTGTGCTCTCTCTTCCTCCCTTTCTGCTCTCTCTTCCTCCCTTTTATGGCATCAGTCTCTCTCTAAAGTCTATTCCATTCCTAAAAAAAACCATACACATATGCTTTTTAAAGAGGGTGATTTACACAGATTATGAAGCACTGTCATTAGCTGTGCTCTAACAAGTAACAAAACTTCAATGTTTGAAACATAAAAATCGTTATATTTCTGTATCTATGTTGAAACCAGGCTGAGGGAACTGAAGTAGAAACCACACAGAACTGTTACTTCTGCCCAGAGGAGGGTAAGTCTTCTATTCATTGTCATGGGTTTACTGGAAAGAGAAAAAATTAAATCACAAACAATATCATTGAATGTTTTGATGTTATATTTTGTGGATTTGTTTGCAAAGCTACATCAAAATACAGGCTTTTGAATATTGTCAGTGATAACAAAAATCTTAGTTCTAGAATATTTATAAAATTTAATTGGAAAACAAATCTTTTCTACATGGATTGTGGCACATAAAATTTGGTTAAGATTTTCTTCTTTGTGGTTATTGTCATATCAAGTTTCTTTCAGTACAGAGTCTTATTTTACGTCTTTTGCATTTTATCTTAATTATTTGTTGTACATGTCTTAAAATGTTTTTCATTGTTTGAATTGATAACGTTTAATTTATACCACTACATGTTTACATGGAATGTAGATGCTATGAATGCATGGAGCTGGACAATGTTGACGGTTCATTATGTGTTTTCTGTGGAGTGTGGTGATGAAATGTGTGGAGAAGAGTAGATGGTTTTGTGTATAATGCAGTGTTGATGATCATTGTATGGAGCGAGCAATTCTACCTCACCCCTTTATCCTATATGTAAATGTACCTTCCCTGCTATATGTTGCATGCCCCAATTCCTTTAATGTTGCCTTCATTGCCTTCATTTTACATATTTACTCTTTTCAAAATTACATTGATTGTTTCTTTTTGTTTGTTCATATTTTATGTCAATTGATTCTACTTTTTTACAGGTTTAGAATTATACATGCATTTATTCAATATTATAGATTAGTCTACAATAGACATGTTTGTTTAATAACAATCCGCCCTGTTTCTACATGAATGTGCAACGTTTTTATTAATTATGAATATATTATTCTCACTTACATTATTTTTGACATACTATTTCACTAATAGAATAGATATTATTAGTAAAATATTACATTACATTGTTGTAATAGTATTTACTATATCTTCATAAGATGTGAAAATATTATTCTGGCTTAGACTATTTTTGCCATGCTTTTTCACTAATGAAATAGATACATGTATTATTTATTAGTAAAAATATATGTACACTTATGTTATAGTATGTGCTATATCTTCATTAGATATGAGTATATTATCCTGGTGTAGATGATAATTGCATAGCATAAGATTTTGACTAATAAGATAGATTGGTAGCTTACTTTACTCACTAGTATAGGAGGAGAGCCCTCGCTTGCTAGACCAAGGATAGACCATACATATTAGGTGAGTAGTGTATTCCATATCATATATTCATGTATCTCTTAACCCATCTGATTGATACCAGTGGCCTAGATTCCAGGCAGTATGAGTTTCTTCCTCTTTCCAAGTAAAGGATAGTAACGAGTCGGATGTGTTTACACTTGTTGACTATTTATTCTCACTTTCCTTTCTTTCAATGAGAGAGAAAGAAGGTGGTGATGAGTGATTATGATAGTCCACAAACTCCAGACTCTTTAGAACTCTATGTCATTGAGAGGGAATAAATGTATATCTCTTGGAAGCCAGGCTAGCTGACCATTATACTGATATCCAGTCTGCTGAAGTGCATAGTGTCATGCCAAAAGAAATAACACCTTCAAATGAGACTTATCATTTGATGTTTAATTTATTTTGTAAGTTTCAAAGTCATTGTTTGACTCAAAGCATTTGTTGCATTTGTTACAGAAAAATTGAAAAAAACAATAACACCCATTTGAGAATTTGTTAACGTGATGAAAGCAAAGGATAAAACCCCAATTTGTATTAAATTCCAGATGTACTTGCTCTGAAATTTAAATTGTCTCAGATTATCTAGTGCAATAAAAAATGAGAGGTTATACTTGTGTATGAGCATGAACATTCAGCCTTCTGGATTTCGGTATTTGGCCAGTGTGAATGTTTAGTCATAATTGGTGTATGTTCCATGTAATTTTCTTTTCTTCAGTCATCTCATTGAATGATCCTAGCATGATGCGTAGTCAGATGGTTGTTACAGCATGGAAGGGTAGTTGGATGGCAAATTAGTTTCAAGACAATATGAAAATTTCAATTCAAACAGTGGTGATTTGAATCATCAAGATCTACTATAAAATTATATTTAATACCTTTCATTTTAAGATATCACATAACATTAATTATTTGTTTTTAAAGATAGTCAAGGATGTATACTACAAGTTGTTTAAACTCAAGACCCGTTGTAGATATAAATATCAGTTTTATGGCAATAACTTCCTAGGAAATGATTGAAAAAGCAATCTTTAAGAATTAAGGACTACCAGATATTTTCCCCTGCAAATTTTCAGGGGATCCACAGTCCAGTGTGGAAGTTTGACTTTGGACAATTTTTATCTTTTTACAACAATCCTTCCTTGCATTCATACACTCACAACTGAATATGTGCACCTACATGTATTAATGTACTTATGGAATGGACTTGACTTGTCTGGATATGTATGCATTTTGAATTGTTGCATGGACATGTTCTCCAGTTATTTTCTCAACCTTTCTTTCATCTCCTTTCGATTGTACATCTGTATTATGGGAATGTGGAACGGTCATAAAGTACTTTGTGATAAAGCCTCATTCACATACACATATGCCTTGTTGAACTACCTCCAAAAAAATCCAACACACCAAAATATAATCATTTTAAATGAAAGTGGTGGTATAAAAATCTGCATTTAATAATGATACTTACTGATTTATGATCACATTTGTGAGGCAAACCATACTTATGTCATTTTATTTTGTTCCTGCGTTTTTTAAGGTGGTTCTCTGCATCTCATGTGAATGAGGCATAACAGTTTAATAGCCTTGTATACTTGTTATGTCATTATTTAACATTTTGTTTTGTAACCTCTGAGATGAAAACCATGCATCTAGATGTGATATGTGTATCCCATTGCAAGATATTCCGGAGACTGTATGTATCTAAAATGAACTCGTCTGAGATGGAGGGACATTGATTAAGTGTAAAGTTACCTGTATTTGAAATGGATTACTTTTTTCCAACAAAATGAATTGTTTGAATGGGAATTTCTTATAACGCAAAGAGAGAAAGAGTTAAAGAACAAACCAAACCAAAAATAAGGATTGTAAAAAAAAATAAAAATATTCATTTTGCAGTATATCATCAGTTTTATATAACATATAAAGTGCAGTGCCAGAAATTCATTTAAAATTTCATTGAATTATCTTGACATATGGTTCTTTTTTTGTGTGGATAAAAAGTGAATTGTATGATTAAGTATTCTTTAATTTACTATACTGGAACAATATATTCTAATTTCATTTTTTAAAGTTTTTCTTTCAGAAAATTCTGACAAGAATTAAAACCTTGTCTCAAAAGTGCAGGCTCTGCTGTGAATAAATCTTTTAATTCAAGTATGTGGAGTTGCAGAACTTTACACAAATCAATGCATCTACATTCAGACCCTAACATTCATAGAATTAGCATGTTCATCATTCTGTACTAACTAATACCATTTTCATTCTGCCAGAGGAACGGTATTTAAAACAGTTGTCTTGTGATATACATGTATCTTTGAATATTCTGAAACTTGTAACATGTATATTTTTTAATGGTTTGGATTTTAAGAACAGATTAATGAAACTTGTAAGATGTTTATAAATAATTGAGTATATTTTTTATGATTTGGATTTGTAAGAACAGATTAATGAGATAATTTATAATTTGCATTTAAGAACTTCAAAAAATGTATGTTCAAATACAACTTAGATCCAAAATAATGCCTCTCGCCTGTTATAGATGTATTTACTGGAGGTCATTTTTACATGAAGTGTTAATAATGATCTGTATATCATTACATTTTAATATCACACTTATAGTTCTCCATTGTTTTCTTTTCTCATACAGATAAACTGACAAAGGACAGGGGTATCCAGACATACCAGTATCATCCTGCTTCTGGATGAAATTAAGGACAATTAAGTCAGGCAAATTAGTTACCCCCAGTAAAGTAATGGTTTTCGCATTATTTTATGGTTTGATGTAGACATTATCAAGTATAGGTTCAATATTTATTTCTGATCTTAACCCTTTGCCTGCTGGAACCGGGTGGTCCCTGTACTAAGCCTATGTGAGTGAGAGAGATAATAGTCGATTGATTTATTGAATCGTTGACAGTATAAGAACGAAGAGCTTGTCAAGGTGTTCCGTACACTTTCTTGTAAATAGCGAGTCGATTTATTTATTTTTTATTTACCCATGCTCTACTGAATATGCAGCAAAACATAAAAAAGTTGAAGAATATTGCAGCATACTTAAATGTATTTTGAGTTATTGTATCTGTCTTATCTTTAATTACAACAACAACAAAAAATGAATCTTTGCATGATTCTGTGGAATATTCTAAAGGGCCTATTATTTTTTGTTTGAATTTCTTGTAATTTCCTATTGTAGTATCTGAAGGTGAATATGAGAAGGTGTTCAATGTAACCCTTCCCGATGGCATCGTAGAAGGGTCAGCTCGCGGCAAGGTCTCAATCACAGGTCAGTATAAGCCCCTGAACAATTATTCCTTTTGCAAATTGGCAACACTTATTTCTTTAATGTATTTACAACCTTAGAAAGCTGTGTGGATTGATTATACAAAAACTTTATCTGTTGAGATCTATGAGGGTGTTAACTATTGGTTGAGAAAATGTTGATGCCCTTCTGGCGCTCAGCAGATTTCGTGTTTAATTTAAGATTAAAGATTTAAATTGTAAATTGTAAAAAAACATTTTTAAGGTGGGGAGATAGATGTAGCTTTTCTATTGAATGAGGCATAGCCTAATTGAATGGAATGCTGCCATCTTTCACTGATTTGAGTAGTTTTTCCATCTCGGGAATGATGAACATTAAATACTGTTTTATTCATTGCTTTCAACCACTATTAGAACATAAAGGCATTTCAACCCATTTTTTTTATTCCATTCAATTAATTTATTTCACATGTCTTTATAAGCAATATAGGAATAAAACAACCTTTGAATGTGAGTATTATTTTCATAGTGACAAAGTCTCTCCTTTCTTGACTAGCTGAGGATTGAAATGGGTGTTGCAATTTTTTTTGAGTTTCTGATGGTATATCTCTATTATCGAATAAACATTTACTTTACTTGTACTAAAGAGAACTGTTGCTGAGCTAGCGCCATGAGCGTCCCTGGACGGCGTGTGCTCTCTATAAGTTTACACTATTAATATTATTATTATAAAATATGTTAGAATTGATCACTTTTGAATAATTTGTTTTTCTTACTTTGATCAGGTGACTTGATGGGCCCAAGTCTGTCTAACCTTGATCACCTGATTCGTCTCCCTACTGGCTGTGGAGAACAGAACATGCTTGGATTTGTGCCAAACATCGTTGCCTTGAGTTATCTCACAACGACAGACCAACTAACGCCCTCTGTTGAGAACAAAGCAAAGTAAGGGATGAACATCAGATTGTAATAGATACTTTGGTCCATGTTTAGTTATGTGTGGTAAACTCAAACCATGAGATAGATAAATTTTTATTTTCAGACGTGATGACTTGCATTTTGTTAGTTTAAAAAAAAAATTGTAGAACATGCTTGGTTTTGCTCAGTAAATTAAAAATTATTATTTATATGTGTCTCTCTAGATTTAATATGAAACGTGGATATCAGCGTGAGCTCAACTACCGTCACCGAGATGGCTCGTATTCTGCATTCGGAGAGAACGACCCGGAGGGAAGCACGTGGCTGACTGCGTTTGTTGTTCGTTCCTTTGCTCAGGCCTCGGACTACATCTACATCGATAAGGACGATCTTAAAGTCAGCATCTCCTGGTTGAAGAGACTGCAGAACCCAGATGGGTGCTTCGAGTCTCGTGGGAAGCTATGCCATAAAGACATGAAGGTGAGGAGTCTAGTACAAATATCTAGGCCTTGAACTATCCCCAGGAGAAACTCTCTACCCTATACCATTATTAATTGTACAATTTCCATGTAGGCTCATCTCCCCTCCCCCCCCCCAATTTGAGACAATAACCCAGCTAACTGAAGGTCCTCTAGAGCCCATTGATAGGATTTTGTTCAATCTTGTGGGAATTGTGCCACAACTATATGAAGGTGAGGTGTTCAGGACACCTACTCCCTGTAAGAGACTGTTCTTATTGTTTAGTTGATAATTTGCGTCTATTGAACATTAAGGAAATGAACTGATTGTGGACAACAGGCAGTGTCACTGAATAGCTGCATTTTTTTTCATGATTAATTTAAATTTTTCTCATGATTGTGATTTAATTTTAAAAGGTATTTGACTGTGCAGAGAATGTAAACATTCTTTATTTATTTTTAATATGACGGACAGGGTGGTGTCAACAGTGAGAGAACTCTGACCTCCTATGTCCTCATCTCTCTCCTAGAGGCTGGACTCAATCTTCAGGTATGTATCCACCATTCTGCACTTACAAAGATGGTGGTGGTGATGATGATGCTGATGGTGGTGATGATTATAATGATGATTAGGTTTAAGATCATTATGATTAAGGGAATGGTGGTGGTGGTGGTGAATGTTGTCTTTTTGCTGGTGGAGATAGTGATGGTGATGATGATGATTATGATTATAATGATTAAGGGGGTTGTGATGGTTATAGTGATGATGATGATGATAAGGATGATGATGATTATGATAGTGACGATTAGGATTAAGATTATTATGATTATTGTGATAAAGGTGGTGGTGGTGGTGGTGGTGGTGGTGGTGGTGGTAGTTGTCTTTGTGCTGGTGGTGATAGTTTTGATGATGAAAGAGATGATGATGATGGTGGTGGTGGTGGTGGTGGTGGTGGTGGTGATGATGATGATGATGATGATGATGATGATGATGATGATGATGATGAGAGGGAGGATGATGATGATGATGGTGATTGATCATGATGATGTGATTCATGTGCTGTGGTCACACCATTTCATAATGTTCACTTGACTTTCAGACTTTCAGTCTCGAAATTCAGAGTAAAATCCTTGTGCTACTGTTAATATCTTTGGACAAGGACTCTCTCAGTCCACTCTTATCAAATAAGTACATATAAACATAGGGAAGATATACCTTAAATCGTTTGTAGTATCGTCATAGTTCTAACAGTGTTACTGTGACATACCTGAACGTTCTACGAGAAGCCAATATCTTGTTAGTGGATTGGAGATGGACATATGAGAGAAGAGCATGAACAGTATTCATTTAGCCAGCATCATATCTGTGATGATTATTCTTTTCATTCATACAATTGTAGAATCGGGTTGTAAGTGATGCCCTAGAGTGTGTGACCAAGAATCTACCTGACGTTGAAGACACCTATACCTTAGCTCAACTTGCCTATGCCTTGACGCTTGCTGAAAGTCCTCTTGCTCAAGATGTCATGGATAAACTAGAAACTAAGGCAGTTTATGAAGGTAAGTGGATGATGTAAACATTAAGGTCTTCTGCCCGCAGTGAATCTTTACCATAAAACAAGAAAATATGTTTAAGAATTGTGCTCAGTGATATTGAATCAGACACCCCTATCACTTGCTGAAAGTCCTTTTGCTCAAGATGTCATGGATAAGGCAGTTTATCAAGGTAAGTGGATGATGTAAACATAAACGGCTTATGAGAGATGCTTCCCTCAGATTACCATTGTACGGAGAGAAGATGATAAACCATGGATGAGCAATCGTATTCGTTCTCTGATCGACCAACGCCAAGCTGCCTATCAATCAGGAAACCTTCCACGTTATAGTAAACTCAGAAATCAAGTAGAGCGGAAATTAAAGCTGCCAAGAGCAAATTCTTCCTTGGAAAGGTGTCACACCTGAAGAAATCACAACCTGGGAAATGGTACAAGGAGATCCGTAACCTTACTAGTGTAAAAAGACATCAAATAAGCTACCTGGATCTCATATGGCACCCGCTGAGCAAGCTGACTGGATAAACTCCCACTTTGCGGATGTCTGTTCCTCCCTACCACCCCTGGATCGCAAGTCTCTTCCGGTATACTTGCCAGCTGATTCACCACCACCGAAATCCAACCTTACCAAGTGTACAATAAATTAAAGAAACTGAATATCTCAAAGTCACCTCATACTTATGATATTCCTTTGAGGCTTGTTCGTGAGTTTGCTGTAGAATTATCTGTACCATTATCTATCATTTTTAATTCCTGTCTACAATCCGGTATGTTTCCAGAGTATTGGAAAATCGGTAATATCATTCCGATTCCTAAAGTAAACCCATGTAATTCTCTGGATCAATTACGTCCTATCTCTGTAACACCAGTCTTTGCTCGTGTCTTTGAGGAGTTTCTTGTGGAGTGGATTAGACGTGATATAGCCAATCATATAGACCACCGTCAGTTTGGCAGTGTCAGAGGCTCTTCCACTGTACATTACCTCCTCAGCCTGGTTGATTGTATTTTGCGTGAAACTGACAAATCGGGAACGATTGCATCAATTTGCACAATTGACTATGCTAAAGCATTTGATGCTATCGATCATACCGTTTTAGTAACTAAGATGATATATATGGGTGTCAATCAATCTATCATTTCCGTTGTGTGTGACTTCCTGAGCAACAGATCCCAAACTGTCCGCCTTGGTGGGATTACCTCTCAAGTTCAATACATAACATGTGGTGTCCCACAAGGCACAAAGCTTGGCCCAATCCTATTTCTTATCATGATCAATGATGCTGCAGATTTCACCCCAAATAGATGGAAATATGTTGACGACCTAACCCTAGCAGAATTTAGAAGACATACTCAGCAATCACAATTGCAAGATCAGGTCTCCCAGCTAACCCAATGGTCTAGCACAAATCACATGACGCCCAAACCGTCAAAATGTAAAATAATAAACATATGCTTCATGCGGAACCCTCCACCTTTCCCTGAAATCAAGATCGGCGATACTGTTCTTCAGGAAGTCACATACCTGTCACTGTTAGGCATTACTTTACAATGTAATATGAAGTGGGGTCAACAAATTGATCATATCGTTCAAAAGCTTCGAGACGATTGTTTATGTTGTGCATCTTGAAGAAATACAATGCATCCTTGAGTGACCTAACTACGATTTACGCATCCCATATCCGTCCCATTCTGGAGTATGCCTCAACTGTCTGGTCTTCTTCAATCACTTGTCAACAGTCTGAAAAAGTTGAGAGAGTTCAGAGACGTGTGACCAAGATCATTCTCGGTTTCACTCCTCTCACCTATGATGAAAGGCTAAAGAGTCTAAATCTACCCTCCCTCCAAGCAAGAAGAATTGAGCTTGATAACAAATTTGCCCACTCGCTGCTGACGTCCCGTCACAGAGACATACTTCCACCATCTAAAGATTCCTTGCCCAATTTTCGCCCCTCCGTAATAATCAAGGTTTGGTCATTCCTAGGTGCAGGACTAGCCGGTATCAAAATTCTGCTGTTCCTTCTCTTGTTCGTACTATTAATAATCCTTGATTTTCTCTCTCTCTCTCTTTTCTCTCTCTCTCTCTCCCTCTTTGCAATACTCCACATAATAATTCTTATTGACACATTCTTCTTCGGTATACGTTATATTTTAATAATGCCATTGTATATCTGCTTTTTAAAGTCGATTCCAAGTTGTAAAAGATATATTTCTATGTAGTAACCCATTCAACTCAAACGTAATTATGTTAATTCAGGTTTTAAGGCTTTTATCGTTGCCTATTTTCAAAATATTATTTTCCCCTATTTTGTTCGATTGTTTGGTTACTGAACATTATTATTATTGTCTGTTTATCTGTTACCATTACCCTAAATCAGTTTAGTAATTTGACGTTCTTGATCATTACTTTCTCTTAGTTTATTTTGGTATTGTATTGATTGAAATGTATTATATTTAATCTTTATTGCCATCTTGTACTTGTTATACTTGTCTGTTTGGCTTACTATTGTATATTTACTGTATCTATAAGATTATTGTATTACTTGTAAACATGATCAGTTTTGGTCCTTGGACCTTTGAATCATGTATATTTATATGTCTTTTTAAACCGAAATAAATAAATAAATAAATAAATAAATAAATAAACGTATTTTGCCCCTTTTAAATTAGAAATCTCTCCAAGAATTGTACTGAATTATACTGAATCAGCCCCCCCCCCTTACACTGGCTGAAAGTACTTTGTCCCAACATGTCTTGGATAAACTAGAATCTAAAAAGTGTTTGAAGGTCAGTAGGTGCTTGAAGGTCTTATTTCCCCAGTGAATTTTTGATGTGAAACAAAAAAAGCTAAGAATTATACTGAAGTTCTTCTTGTTTTTGTCTTTTTAAACTTTAAATATCTTATCGCAGAAGGTATTCAAGAAAGTTACACTTTCCTTGTCTAGCTTGCATAAGTACAATTTTCCCTTAAAGAAAGTGCTTCATTGAAAACAGTTTATCATTACAGAGTATCTTCAAACATAAGAGGACAGACTAATATCAATTACAGTGAAGATGACATTTAATCATTGTATTTAATTATAGCATTAGGTCTACAGAGGGATATTAAAATTTTCTCTAAAACCAATTTTCAGGAAATTACTTTATATCCATATGCCAACTTTTGTACCAACTTTCCTTGCCTACTCAGATGGTCTCAAATACTGGCAGACCAACCGTGCCAAGCCCAACGGAACCCTCAACCCTTACGCCAACCAGGCCCCTAGCACGGACATTGAGATGACGTCCTACATTCTCCTAGCCCTTATTGGCAGGACTACAGACATCACCCAGGCCCTCAGGGAGGGGAATCCCATCGCAAGGTGGATTATACTTCAGAGGAACAGTAATGGTGGATTCTCATCTACTCAGGTAAGATTTAGACATTCTTTTAGTTGTAGACACGAGGGATGGTTTCACGAACTATCATAAGTACACTTTACAAGTTCACCGACATCCCAATGAAACACGTATTAAATCGAATACATGCGTTTCAATGGGTTGTTGGCGAACACATACTTATTACAGTTTTGTGAAATGCTGCCCAGGCCTAATTTCTCTTTTTGTTGTTCTTGTGAAATAGGAACCCACCATGATTTATTTCAAGGAAATTGCTCTCATTCAAAGCAAAAGAGTCAGAGAAATAGAATCTTTAGTTATCAAGTTTCTTTAAATCTTTGATGTTATGTGATGCAATTTTAAGTGCTGTAATCTCCCTTTTCATCCCTCTCTTGCTTGTGTAGGTAACATTTTTGTTTGGTCAAGCTTGATTTATTTGTGGTAACTTGATGATACTAGATGTGTCATCTTGACAATCTTCGACAGGTACACTGTATTTTGTTGTGAAGTGGAAAATGAAATTCAAACCAGATCTTAAAATCAACAGTCCTTTTCTTAGAAATATGTTAGCCTATTGAAGCGTAAACTTAAATAGCTCTAGAATAACCCATTTGAAATGCATGTAGTTTGAAGTTGAGCTGTTTGGTGAAACCATTCCACCATGGAAAGTCCTACACTTGCCATCTATCATTGTTCATGTGATTGTTGAATGTTTACAGGATACAGTGGTAGCCCTGCAGGCTTTGGCAGAGTTTGCCAAGGTAGCATACAGTGAAGGAACTAGTATCAAAGCCTTTGTGGAATTCAGGCTTCTAGATGGCGAGGGATCAGGGGAGGTGTTTCCCTTCACCATCACCACTCTCAACAGGCTAGTCCTAGAGGAGGAGACCCTACCAAGTCTCCCTGCCCAGGTCACACTCTATGCTTCCGGTGCTGGCTGTGCTCTTCTGCAGGTATGGTCATAAGCTCTCAATTCATGTACCTTGTCAATGAAAAGTATGTCATAAAAGCTGAGGAATACAGGGCTTTTTTTGGAAGAGGTAACGGAATAATTTTACCATTCTGTTACATTCTTCAAGCAAAGTACATACACGGCATTGTGTAAATTGTATCAAAGTAAACAGTATGGAAAATGTTGCAGCAAACATACCTATTTGCTGTTGATGATGATAAGTTTGCTCTTGACCATCATTGCCAATTTGAAGATTTTAATGATTATCCTACTGTAATTCTTCCATTCTGTGAACCATATCGCGTCGCTTTCTTATCTCATTTTCATTCAGCCATATTTGATCTGCAATGGCGTAGACAACATTAGGGCCATTTATTAAAATGTCATATTTATACTCGTATAAATAGTGCACTTTGTAGGGTGCTGAATAAGAACCCAAAACAAACGTGAAATTCCCTCTGGTTAACAAAGAGTTAAAAGCTAGTATCCTCTCTTCTTTCTTTCAGATTTCCACCATCCACAATGAAATTCCAGAGAGCCCAGAGGATGCTGGTTTTGAGTTGGATGTACTGGTGCTGGAATCATATGAGTCGAGCAAGAACACAAGATGCACCGATTACTACATGAAAGTTTGTGCAAGGTACAGCGGTTGAAATTAGCATGCTGATCCTATTCTAACTCTTCTCATATAATTGTACATGTCAAAGTCATGATTATAAAAAATGGTGATGGCAAGTTAATTTGATTAGCGGTCACTATGATTAGTTAGTAATACTAGTTATTTTGGTAATTTGGGGATTAATGTTGGATATTCATTGCAAATTTGTCAAAAAGTCTTGGAGCATGATAGATTGTTTTTTAAAAACTTTAATATAGGTGAGAATTCTAACATGGCCAATGATGGCTTCGTCATCGACATCTTCGAGCGAATTGCCGGCGAATCTTCCCGCCTCGCTCAGTACAAAGTGGAGATGAGAATTTTTTATATCCTGACATTTCCCCTTTTTCTTTTCTTCTTGATAACCTTCCTCAAGATGATATCTCATGCTTTCTATCAGTATTACTCTCATTTCAGTAATTGTGTTTTATTTCTTCAGGTATACTGGTAGTGATGAGGAGTCCAACATGGCCATTATTGAAGTCAAAATGATATCAGGCTTTTACCCTGACAAGGAATCACTTCGATTACTCCAGAAGCAACACAAGCCTCTTCAACGCTATGAGGTGGATAACAAGAACATCTATTTCTACTTTAATGAGGTAAGCTTTGTAATCAGCGATACATGATTATTTGTTGGCATATCCGTGTTTGTACATTTAGGTCCGTAAGTTAACATGTTTGTAAGGGAACTTAGTAGATACATGTTGGTTACTTGTAGGTAAGTCAGTAGTGAAGTGAATAAAAAGTGAAATAGTTATCAATATATGTAAATCTGGGAATATTGTTGTCTTGCCACAAGATTTACTTCACTTAAGCAGGGAAACATGGCTCCACAGTAACTGTTGCTGTTGTTTTTAGATACATCATTAATATAAAAAATGTATTATACACTGTATGTAAACGGGCAATCATAGCTTTTCTGTGCTTTTCCTTTTTCTACGCCCACACATACACAACCATGTAGCTGACCAATGAGGATACCTGCTTGGTGTTCTCCATCATCAAGGAGATAGATGTTGAGGATGCCAAACCAGGAGTAGTACAAGTCTTTGACTACTACGATAAGGGTGAGTGAATGACACAGGTGATAAGGTTATGTTTGAATGACTACAGGGAAATGAATCAGTCCAGTTTTTAGGTAATTAGGTCAGTTTACATGAAATACTCTGTCAGTAGCCTGATTGAACATCATATTCTGCTTTGTGCATGTGAGGATTTTTTCTCTCCTTCGATTATGGTGTGTGAAGAGTACATGCAATTACTTGATCTAAGAAGTAGCTAGTGTAATTGAGAAGTAAGTGAAATTGCATTAAATATTCCTTTCATGACTTAACAAATACAATGTTCATAGAATTATGAGGCAACTATGTAACGATATGAATGATAGCACCAGCTATCGACACAATGTATGTTGAGACCCCAATATGGCGCCAATAAAGAACACACTCTGAATCATAAGTTTGAGGCTCTAAAGTACACATACTTGTTATTATTCCTCCATAGTATAAGGCATAATATAACATGGTGTCAGGAGTGGGATCGGGATGAAGTCAAGTCTTGGTGACCTTCCCCTTTCACTGCAGTCAAATTCTTATTGTTTTCATTTTCCCTTGTATTACATCTTCTAACAGAGATTAACGTAAAGCAGCTCTATGACATCACTTGCGAGGAAGCTCCTCCTTCTTGGGATGCCTCTCTTCTCTACACCATCCCTGTCAAACCATCCGAGGGCGAGTCTTTGGCAACGCCGGTGACATGCGACCCTTGCCCTTTGTCCTGGCCGCCCTGAGGAGGATGGATGGACTGGTATTCATCGACCCTCCAGAGGGCTCCGAGGGGCGGGTACGGTGGTGGAGCAGGTGGTAGTGATGTAGATGGTGGAGAGGAGAATGTACAGGTGGATGAGGTTGATCCCATGGATGTGGCTCGTGAACTTGGACCACCTGATGGTAAGAAAATGCTTGCACTTTTATTCATAATGACACATTTCCATGTCATTATTCATTGGTGTTTGTTCATTTCAAAGACTTTAGAGCACTTGTACATGGCATACTTACAGAGGAAGTCTTCTAGTATTCGATAGAAATTTGGTTATTAAAGATGGAAAGAAACGGAGAGACGAAGACTAGTACTAGTAGTGTGTTTACAATATTTCCTATCACTACTCCAATAAGTCAGTACCAAGATACTCTTGCTTATTTGTTATGATAGGATGTACAAATACAACTCACCTCCAGATATGGGTCCAAATATGCATTATGTGATTATATGACTTCTTGTGTTCAAAACTAAGTTATGACTTAATGAAAGAAGAACCTTTTTCTTTTATCTCTATGAAATCAAAAATTCACCCTCAAGTTAGGAATTCCTTTAGTTTCTATTTTCATATAGACACAAGAATGGGGTTGAGTTCTTTATATTTCTACCAGATATATCTTCATTTACTCACCCCGGTTATGGAACTCCCTACCCCATTCAATCAAAATGTCAGCCAATCAAAAGTTGTTCCAAAAAGACTTGAAAACGTATCTAATGTCTGAATTCCGTAGTTAAGTCGTAGTTTATTTCAAAATCTGATGATGTTTAATTATATTTAATTATGTTAAATTATTTTCGTTCTCTGTAACTTCTCATGTACTTTCTTATGTTTAATGTATTTACCTTGTTAGGCGCCTTGAGCATCTCTTGGGGTGGATATGTGCGCATTATAAATGTTGTTATTATTATTATTATTCTATAATTTTCTTGTCAGTGTTCATCCTGTGCCCTGCCGGTCAGAAGTTTGTGGATGGACTGAAGAGATGCATTCGTAAGTTGATAGAATCTTGAAACGGGAAGAAGGGGATAACTGAGTTTGATACATGTATACCATGTAACTGTAAAGTTCTGTTTCAGAGACAGAGAGAGATAAAAATAAAGAGAGAGAGAGTAAGAGTAAGAGAGAGAGAGAGAGAGAGGGAGAGGGAGAGGGAGAGAAAAAAGGAAGGGATATGAAATTTAAAGGTACTAAATAAGAATTATTGTACAGTTACAAAACATTAAAATTGAAGATTACCTAAGACCTTCTACAAGATTTTTGAAACTCCACTACAATTTTCTAGTTGTAATGCTTGACAATTTCCTTCAAATCTTTTATGGATTACATTAAAAAATGTTCAAATATTTTGTGTTTGATTTGTACTCTTGGTGTCTGTATCACTTTGATACTAATCTTGAGTTCATGTATTGCACAAAAGAATAATGATCCTCATGGTAAAGGTAAAGACCAGTTTTGGAAACGCCCCTCTGTCAAAAAAATGAAATGAAGCTCTCATTACCAATATTGTGAAAGAATATGTTTTGACTAATACGTGATGATACAAATTTTGCCGGGAAACCGCCTACTAATTGATATATTTGGTAAATTATTATATCTATTGGGACCAAATAGATATCGCGCACGTGGTCGCGTAGTCCCATATACATATTTCTGTGTACAGTGCTTGTAACTTTACCAAGACTGGGCCAAATTTCTTATCATTTTGATGATTCCAGAACCTTGCAGTACACACCAATACTTATATGCTAGATGATCAACCTTTTCTGATCGATTCCACAACGTTTCTTTCACAATGCAATCGCATGACCAGAACTGGTCTTTATCTTTAATTTTGATGTTGCTTCGTATTTTTCTGTTTTAGCAATCAATGGTTGTGAAAGTAGTCCTTGTTTAGAAGGTCAGAACTGTATCGATACCGATGCTGGACATCTCTGTGTGGGCTGCAAGCCAGGCTATCGCAAGGGAGTGGCTGATCTATGTGTTCGTAAGTTGACATTTGACCTTCATCTGTATACCTAGCATGATTTTTTTTAAATGTTATGATGATACTTTTTTTTTCTTTCAGTCACATTTAAAAAATCTCAATGCAATTAAAAGTTTTAATATCTTTTTGTGGTGTGATATGATATGATATGATAGGGTTGTATTTCTTTACCAGTTGCAATTGAATATGAATAGAATTGTGAAAACAAGGCTATCGTGGCAAAAACAAAAAAGATAGTAAAGTGGAACCAGAAAATGGTACAAGTGCTAGTCATATCTGGTTCCATGTTTAAAAGTTGTGTACAATATCAAAGCTAGATATTGCTCATGTTTAGTAAATCTTTCATGTGGTTCCCTGTGGTATTAGTACATATTCACCCTTTTCAGATGTTCAGGGCCCCTGTTTGTTACTGCTCTTTACAATCTATGATTATCTCAAATATTTTGATTTTGTTTGTCTGTGCCTAGTTATGCCTGATCCAGGCTTGAATCAGATTCTATGTGGACCTGGACAAGAATACGTCAATGGGGGCTGTATGAGTGAGTACATTAGTAGCTTTGAACAAGCATCAACAATTTATGTACATGTGCATGTTTTATATGGGACTCCACATCTCAAATCCAGTCAGTCATAAATCCAGCAACAAAGCAAATGGAGGTGGGGGAGGGGGGGGGGGTGATATCTCTGAATATGTGTTATGGATTGCTCTTTCGTGTAATATGGTGTGTAGCTTCAATTGAAGCAAACTAAAACTGTTTAAATAGCATGTGTGAAAGAGACACAGACACACACACATAATTATTTTAAAATTTCAGTGACCTTGGTTTCTTTATTGAACCAAGACATTATGATGCAAAGTCGAGCCAGTATGGTGCCCTCCCATGCAGGGAGGAAGGGAGGAGCGGTATCGGTTCATCCCTGGCCCCCCTCCCCCTCCAGGACTTCAGCAATGGAGTGACAAGAAATGTTGGACCCTATAATGATTGAAGAAGGAGTATCTTGAGATGAGTCTTATAACAATTACATTATTTTGTGCTGTATTTTGTTCTACCAGCCGTTGACCAGTGTGTGGATAACCCCTGTCCCATTGATGCCCGGTGCAGGAGTACTGCCTTTGGACACACCTGTGAACCTGTGGTATGTCCACCAGGAAGAAGACTGACTGATGACCTCCAGTGTGTTGGTAAGTCAAATGATTGAGGTGGTGGGAGGATTGAGATTGAGGGTGATATTGTCAGGATCAACCTGGTCAGTGTTTTATGCACATATACCATTCATACAGTCATTTGTAGTTTTAGAGAATAATTAAATGTAATACACAGTGATGATCAAGGCAATTGAATGGGTGAAAATACATGTTCATGTAAGTTTGTTATTGGTGCAAGGAGGAGATCATAGACGGTCACTGAAGTGTTTAACAGTAGACAAGAAGGATTGATTAGAGAGAGAAAGAGAGAGAGAGAGGGGGAGAATGAGGAAGATAGAGAGAGAGAGAGAGAGGGGGGGGGGCGATGGAGGAAGAAGAGAGAAAATAGAGAAAAGGGAAGAAGAGATAGGGGTTGAAGTAACACAAATGGAGTTTGATATTAGGGGAATAAAAAAGACTTCATGTAGACAAGCATCAAATAAATGAAGAGAAGAGAAGAATAGTTGAAGGAGTACAAAAAGAGCTAGGATGTTAAGAAGTAAAGCTTATGCATACTTGTATAAGGCAGGTTTTGCATTTTGACATTTGGTTTCCCATACTTAGACAATTATTATGGTATTATAAATATATCTATTATTATACTCAGTGTATAGTGTGATCCAGGCTGTATGAGTGCTATCAAGTTAATACAGACATACTAAAATCTTGGACACTGTCCGTATTAACATATGTGACACATGTGACGTACATGTATTAGCTTGCATTTGCCCAATAATCTACTCCTTTTTTGTATTTCCAGATATTGATGAGTGTCTGCGGAATCCATGTTATGAAGGTGAGGTGTGTTTCAACAGGGCCTTGGGTTATGACTGTATCTGTGCTGAGGGGTACGAAAGGAATGCTGCTAACTTATGTCTCGGTAAGTACAATCTATGTTAACAAATGACGTGTTTAAAGCCCCTCTAAAGTGTTGGGAGCCCCAAATTCGCCAAAACTTTGATGGCAAAATTTCACTTAAAGGTACTATATCCCATTTGCAGGCCAAAAAAATGAAAAGGTTAAATTCCAATGGCATTTGAAAGACAATACTCATTTAGAACTTCCCTCAAAAAAGGGGGCTTGAAAATGTTTTTAAGTGGGAAAATAACGACTATTAGTTGTCGAATCGACTTAGGAGCTATAGAGCCAGTAAGTAATAGTCTGATTTTTCAGACCATTGTACCGAATGGTCGTACGTTTTATGCTGCGCAAAGATTCAATCAGTTTAATTTTGGCCATTACAAGAAGTGGGTTATTGATGTAGAAAAATGCTTATGTACCTTTACAGCTCATTTTATGTATGTTATTACCAAAGATGAAAAAAAGAATCAGTCAGTCACTCAATAGTGTCTGACAGTGAAGTCTAGCAAGTAAATGGGTTTCCTTGCATAATTTGAATATTAGGACACTGCTAACGTTTAAATTTCACAGATAGGACATACATGACATATTCATAATTCCTGCAAAGTTCTACAGAATTTGATGTTGGCTGCAAAAGGGACATAGTATCTTTAAATTGTATCATAATAGGAAAGAGGATGTCATTTAACTCATTCGCGACAATTGACCACATTGTGTGGTTTGCCGTGATAACAAAAAAACTAGAACAGCTGGTGACCTCAGAGTTCGTCAGACTCTGCAGAAAAATATTAGCCAATCAGAGCACTCTTTACTTCGTCTTAGAAAAAATCGCAGCCAAAGTTATGAATTTTAGAAGACCCATTATTGGTTGTTTCAGTCAAAAACCGCACGAGCCTACATGAATATTCATAGTGCTATTGTTACCCGCCAATTCTGCCCGGCAACAAGTGCGTTCTGCGTTCGTGAGACAGATTACAGCTATCGCGATACCTTGCCCTCCATTCGATACACACTTGTTTGTGCGACAACGAACCGTCTATTTTTATCTTTTATTTCTTTTTTTTTGTATTTCTCTTCGCTGTCTCTATTTTGTTCAACTTTATTTCGAAAACTTTGTGATTTTTTTCATCTTGGTGGACATATATTGCGTGTAATATTTGTTTCTGCTAAATTATGGTAAGTTTTGTTCGACGTGAGCCGGTTTGTTGCAAACGGCTATTGACTTGTGTGTACAATGTGAATGTGCTGTGTGAGTGAGCTGT
Source organism: Mesocentrotus franciscanus (assembly GCA_037976565.1). NCBI lineage: Eukaryota > Metazoa > Echinodermata > Echinoidea > Camarodonta > Strongylocentrotidae > Mesocentrotus > Mesocentrotus franciscanus. The sequence continues at coordinate 33,193,074 of CP137675.1, forward strand.
GTCAGCCGTGTGAGTCTGTGTACGTCGCTGATGTGTTCATGTCATTCATAAATATACAAACTTCGTGTCTGAGACTTCGTGGGTGTTTTCATTTTCCTTCTTTCCTTCTCTTTCTTTCTTTCTTTCTTTCGTATCTGCCTTTTGGCCCGATGATGAAAAAATAACAACAACAAACTAATTGCTATGCCTATGCAAAAGAAAGAACATAAATACATATTCTAACCGTAAAAACTAGACCTAGAAGAATCTAGATCTGGGTTCTTGGTTGGTTGGTCCTCCAAAATACTCGTCCGAGTTTTTTTTTATCTAGTCTACTACGGAAGTAGAATCTACTAAGCTAATTTTTTTTTTGTTTACATCATTAGTCAGAAATGGAAATGCTTCCTCCCCCCCCCAAAAAAAAAAAATAATAATAAAAAATTGTTCTTGACCTAGACCCCTATGAAATAATTTAGCAAAAATTTCATCAAAAAACAAATATCACATTCATATAATTTATTTATACATTGACTAAAGTTTTAAAAAATACAATGGAAATAAGGGAGAAAGTTAAATCCAGTAATCGAGCCAAAGAAAGACATTCTTCAGAAGAAGATTAGATTTGTTTTATGTATTTATATTCAACAATATATAAAGGAAAACTCCACTCCACATTATTTGTTTACGTAAACTCTGGGAAGGGGCCTCGCGTGTCTGTCAATGAACTGACCTACATTTCCATCTACGTTCCATCAATACGGACTGTACTAGTCTAAGTAACCAGCCAATTATGATGTTCAATGTATTTGTGGCTGCTTTTAAATATTGAAATAAAGGCTCATCGTGATTCAGATATTCAACAATTATTTATGAAATAATTATGATATTGTGAAATCCTACCAAAACTCGTTATATCTCATTATCAAAGAACATTTTCTCAGCTAATTACAAACGATGCCTGGTTGGCAAGCCTAATGCTTAGCATTCATCAACGATGAGTCATCCTGTTCAGACGTTCCCACGCTTCCCGCGCCTAGCCCAGCTGGCCCAGCGTTATCGATAGGATCGTATCATTTTGAGACATTCCATTTTGAGACAAGGGGGAAATTATGAACTCGAAGATAGATAAAATACTAGCAGAAAATATGAGTACCGCAATTTAGGTCAAAAAGCAATGTAAGATTTTATCAATACAAGGAAATATAATCACATTTTTCAATACATGACTTAGCCTGACTCTATCCCTTTTTTGTGGGTATAATTTCTGAACACCCCTTATGCCTAATCGACGAGCCCAAAACCCAATATCTAGGGGTGTGGCCTATTCCACTACCACGAAGGGCATTTCCGTCCATATATTACAATCAATGCATGAAAAAGGATATATCTGAATAAATATACACATTATAACACTTTGAGACAGCCAAAGAACAGTAAAGAATGGTTCATAAAGATTTAATTTTCATTTATTTGATGTAAATCACAGACATTCAGCAAAATAATTGTCCCTCATGAAATGCATTTCCCCGCCAGTGAATGGTCTATTACTGGTCTATTCCTGGCGCGCATGCACAGAACTGTACGCGCATGGCCCTAACAGCTGGATTGCCTCTTTGAAGAGCGTCGTACGCGATCATAATTTGAGAACCATTGTCGCGAATGAGTTAAGACACACTTCTGCAAAGATCCCCCAAAAAAAAGTGTTTTGAAGACAAATATTGATAAAAGAATACATAATTTGGGTTTTCTGTTGTATGCAGAAAACATAAATTGTCAGTGTATCCTTTCATCAATATCCGACTTCAAACACATTTGTTTTGAAAATCCTCTCAGAAATTTAATCATGAATATGAATTGTGAATATTCTTATTTCTAAAATTCTAGGAAGTATTAGAAGTATTTTAAGCAAGCATTGATGATGAAAAGGTCCCTTCCCTGTCACCTGTCAGTTGAGTAGCTTTGGAATACCTGAATTTTATCATGAATGTCTGAAATATAAGGATATTTCAGAATATTTGAATAGTTGACTTTGACTTCTCAATCAGGAGAACTTTTTTGTGTACATTTATTTCCTTTTCTCCTCTTGTAGACATCAATGAATGTGAAAGTGAAATCAAGCCATGGGGAGGACCAGAGTATATATGTATGAATGATGAAGGTTTATATCAATGCTTTTGTGTTTAAGAATTATTGTTCAGATAGTAACTTGTAAATTTTTCTCCTTTTATTCTAGACATCAATGAATGTGAGAGTGAAATCGAGCCATGCGGAGGACCAGAGTATATATGTATGAACGATAAAGGTTCCTATCAATGCTTCTGCGTTGAAGGATATGTGATGGATAACGATGGCTACTGCATAGAAGGTAAGTCTAAATTTCATTTTCTAAATATATTATCAAGATATTGAAAAGTGTCAATGGAAAGGGATGTTTTTGTGCTTCTAGTTTAGATTTTATTACCTTTTGAAAGATAGTGTACTGCATCTGGAAGTGAAGATAAGAATAAATAGAGAGAGAGAGAGAGATCTAAATCTAACCATTGACCATATGATGAAGAATTATTTCTGTTTACATGAAATGTGTGCCTTTTAAAATATTTTTAAGAGAACAACTATTGTTTTTCCTTTTCTAAGAAATGTATATGTTCCCTTACAATTCTATTGAATAGAAACATGCACATTATCTACATATATGATACTTGTAGCTTGACTGCCATGCAGTTTGAGAATTTCCACTCTCAATGACAAAATGTTTGATTGAGTCTGACATGCTTAGACTATTCATCCTTAAAAGGTGTGTATATGCGTCACACTTATATTAAAGATACTATGTCCCTTTTGCAGCCAACATCAAATTCTGTAGAACTTTGCAGGAATTATGAATATGTCATGTATGTCCTGTCTGTGAAATTTAAACATTAGCAGTGTCCTAATATTCAAATTATGCAAGGAAACCCGTTTACTTCTAGACTTCACTGTCAGACACTATTGAGTGACTGACTGACTTTTTTTCTTTGGTAATAACATACATAAAATGAGCTGTAAAGGTACATGAGCATTTGTCTACATCAATAACCCACCACTTGTAATGGCCAAAATTAAACTGATTGAATCTTTGCGCAGCATAAAACGTACGACCATTCGGTACAATGGTCTGAAAATCAGACTATTACTTAGGTGATTGCAATCACTCAAGTCGATTCGACAACTAATAGTCTTTATTTTCCCACTAAAAGCCATTTTCAAGCCCTTTCGTTTTGAGAGAAGTTCTAAATTAGTATTGTCTTTCAAATGCCGGTGGAATTTAACCTTTTCATTTTTTTGGCCTGCAAATGGGACATAGTACCTTTAAAGCATTTTCATTTTGAGAAGGAAAATCTCTTTCTGGATGTAAGCCAGGCTACATGTTCATGGTATTATGAAATTGTTATTATTTTCATGTATAATTTTTTATTTCACTGAATAATGTTTTTAAATTTTGTCTTTAATACTTATGATTGTGAATACTTTCTGTGCTGTGGGCATTCTTTATAAACAGAAATGTTATTCAATATATATGCACCATCTTCATGCTGTCGGGATGATATGTTATGCAATTGAGATGCGCTTATGTGTGTGATTATATTGATGATTTTATTTCTGTGGTCGTGATAATGATGATGACGATGATGATGACGATGACGACGATGATGAAGATGATGATGATGTTGATAAGTGATGTTGATTATGATGATGATGAGAGAGACGATGATAGAGATTGTGATGGTAATATCATTTGGTGTTGATAAGCTTGGCTGTAAAACTGTCGCTAAGATTATCAAATACATGTACAAAAAATGGCTGTGATCAAACAGTACCTGAGGTACCTGGAGGCACCTGGAAATACCTGACTCAGGAGCACTGAATTTTGGGTGAGTAATCTGTTAAGTAATTATACTAGATATCACCCTGTGGGCTTAACTTGTTTTTCTACTATCCAAGTAGTCTAATTATTGTGTCATCAATTTTTTTTGTTTTTTGTGGTTGTGTGTCATCCATATTCACTTTTCTCTAATGCTCTTTGGGGCTTCTACAGTGTACATATTGTATATTGTAGGTCTAATTAATGAAAGCTCTATTTTCAAATTTTCTCCAAAGAAGTACTTACTGATGGAGGGCTCTGGGAGGCTTTACCAGCCCGACTTATGTCTTTACCAAATACTGTAGTACCATTAGGAAAAAAGAAAGAATGATAAGTATTCCAGTGGGTCATTAGACCATGTACATTTATGACGAGTACACTGTTTAGAAATTTGACAGATTATGAGAGCGCATGGACAGCAGATGTATTTGTTCAAGAAGACCATTTGCATTCTAAACATTAGACTCTGATTGTACAACTGTAAGTAATACCTATACCAAGATCCTTGTTTAAACCTTTAAGTGCCTCAAAGGATTGGCTCCTACTTATTTGACTGAATTACTTACCCAATATGTTCCAAACAAAACCCTAAGATCTTCCCCAAAGTCTCTCCTCACCATTCCACAAATAAATACTAAATTCTACGGGTCTCGCTCTTTTCAGGTTGCATCGGCCGAACTTTGGAATACACTACCGGAAAATGTAAAAAATTGTGGTACTGTTGACAACTTTAAGACGTGTCTTAAAACATTTCTTTTCAAAAATACTTTCCAATGTTAACGAGAGGAAGTATGTTGAGCATACCTCACTCTTCTTATGTTACTCTATCCACCTTTCCTTCTTATTCTCTCTTACAGCGCATAGAGACATATTGTGATATGCACTATATAAGTAGGGTATATTATTATTATTACCTATTAACCCATCATGATCCTTGTGTATATTTTATTTCAAGTGCTCTGAAATTTGTATGGCAACAATTAATACCTGTCAATCTGAAAAATGGAAGTTGTGGTAGTATGAGGATTATCATTGTTTTTATGTCTGACTGGTTCTTATTAGGAAGAGGTGGTTGTGGTCTAGTGGATAAGCCACAGGACAGTATATCACAAGGCACAGGGTTCAAATCCCAGTCTGGCACTAACGTCATTTGGCAAGATGTTGATCTACATTTGCCACCATGGGTGTCGATCCGGGGGGATTTCAGGTGGGGGGGATGGCCTGTACAATCATCCCCCATTAATTCACCATCAAAAAAAAAAAAAATGAAGAGAAAAATTAATGAGAGCCCGATGAGAGTAGTTAATGGTTATTACTCGCAAGATGACCATCAATATACACATTTTGCTATCTCATTTTCATAATACATACATATATAAATAGAAAACAAAGTAAATGAGACAACCGTATATGAGACAAGAATAAATTGAATTCTCGCTCATACGGCTTCATCAGGAATTGATGAATTTATTCAATTTATTCAATCAACAGCATCATAGAAATGCAGTGCGCCAAATGCAAAGCCGCAGCGTTAAAAAGCAACGAGCTAAATGTTAAGCGCGAAGCGCAAAAGTGCAAAAAAGAAATAGAGAGTGGGAGAGAAGATAATGAGAGACAGAGAGGATAATAACCCAGGTAGCAAGCTCATGTGGGACCCACATGGGTCCCATATTCTCTGAAACATGGGCCCCATATGGAAAACCATCGGTGGCCCTAAGGCATCTGCACCCAAGAAGCATATGGGACCCATATTGGTTAACCCAGATATATCCCATGTGGGTTATTAAAACCCAGATTTTCCCCATGTGTTACCCATATGGGCATATTTATATTCTACCCATATGTGTACGCCCAGCTCATCCCATCGGACCCATAAGGGCTGGCCCAGATAGACCCCATATGGGTTACTAAACATTGGCCCCATATGGGATACATATATGGGTTCCATTTAATAGCCCAGATGGCACAAGTGACCCAGATCATCCCCATATGGGCCCCATATGGGCTTGCTACCTGGGAAAAAGGGAAAAGGGGAAGAAACGGGCAGAAGAAAAAAGGAAAGGGGAAGAAAAAAGGAAGAAAGACAAGAAAAAGAGGGACATATATATTCCAGCATATCCTTCAGGGAATTGATGTGAATGGGCGATGAAAAAAGAGGTTGCCTTTAAAGTAACCTACAATGAAATATTGCTCATGTTTATTTCTTACAATGTCAAAATTACTTTACGGGATCCCCCTCCCTAAAAAGCTTAGGCATGGGTGATGGTAGGTATGAGGTTAATGCATGATCAGGAATTAGTTGAGTGGATGAAAAGAAGTGAGAAATAAGCTGAAGAGAAAGACGGTTTTGTCCAAATGGCAGCATGTAGGAGACGAAACTTTCAGTTTGTTCCCTGATTCATACTCGGTATCTATTTTGTTTTAATGATTTCATCCATTTCTTTGTTTATTTATATCTCTACATGTAAAACATTTGAAGAGCTATTTTCCGAAAGAGCAAAATCTTTTGATAGCAAATGGAAATAATGATATACATTTTCCTCTATTTACCTTGAACAAAATTATTAACCTAAATTACGAGAGAAATTATGAACACATGCATCTTTTAATAACAATTTTCCATAGACACCTGAACAAAATTGGGTAAACAAAGAGTTCTTTCTTAAGTTACACACATGGATCTAGTGCCTCTTGAAAATAAGCTCTTTGTATGTACATAAACAAGCAATACAACAGAATACTCCATTTCGATATTTTGGAGAAAGATTATTATGTCACAACTTATTTTTGTTTTATTGAAAAGCTGATGTAGGCCTATGTATTGTATTCAAACGTAACAGGCATAAGATAGTTAAGGTGTTTTTGAAGGTTAGAATGTTATTAAGTTTGAAGTTTTGTTTATCACACCCTTCCAATAATAATGCACCTTCTAATACTCCTTTCAAACTGGCTTGATTTTCATCGGATGCATCCGGACGCATCCGATGAAACGGCCACTATGAAAGGTACAGAGGGAAAAAAGCCGGTAGAATAGCCAATGAAAAGAAGAGAAATAGGCGATTAAATTCTCCTGCTCAAGAGCAGGAGAAATTCTCTTTCTATCGGTGTGACACCGATGAAACAGCCACTGTGAATGCGTACAGGAGAAAAGACCGATGAAAATGGTCAAAGGTCGCAGTCACGCGCGCTTTATCGTAACCAGCTGTGTTTATTGACTTTTTGTGGAACATGCTGCATGCTAGCAAGATGGGGCGCGAGCTTAATAACTGCGCAATAATTCTTCACTTCCGGCAAGACCTCGCCACAGCGAGTGAATTTCACCGGCAGTATAAAAGCGACAGTGGGGAAAACAGCGGTTTCACCTTTGTTTACATAAGGAAAATTCAATTGGTATTTTCATCAGTGTGACTCCGATAGAACCAGTTTGAAAGGGGTATTGGACTGGTTATAGTTTTTGAAAAAAAATAGTGCTCTGGTCAGGGCCTTAGGGGAAAATTATGCTTATATTTTAGAGCGTATCTGGTATGATAAGCATATCTGGGTAAAGAAGGAGATAATGGAAGTTTGTTGTTTGGTAGTTGGAACGTCAGTTTTATATTATGTTTTTAAGAAACAGACACTTTGTATGAGATCAGGAGTGGAAATTTTCTGTCATTTTGAGAACCAAATTTTGCATCAGTGATATTCTGTTCCATTGAATTGAGTTTCCCGCAGAGAGGATTCAGTTGGTTTAATTAAAGAAGGAAGAGAGTGGAATGAAGAACCAAAAGCAATATGTTTTTCATTTACTAATGAGAACTATGTTTTTTTGAGATCTCCTTACACAGAATATTGGAATGGGTTTTTCACGATGAATGTTGTTTGGAGACATCAACATTCATAAAATGTATGTTTCTATCACCAGGAAATAAAGAATTTTCTGTCTACATGAACCTTTCCTGGTTGCTTATTAATGCATTTGCCCACTGGTCCCAAGCTAAAACCTCAGCTATATTCAATTGTAATGGAGAAAAGCTTGATATTGTGGACTCCTACAAATACCTTGGGCTGTGGTTTGATGAATTCCTTAGCTTTCAGAAGGGTACCAGAATGCTAGCTCAGTCTGCATCCAGGGCATTGGGTGTTGTTATAAGTAAATTTAAATTGATTGGAGGCTCTTTATTCAAGACATATAAAAAACTTTATGATGCCATGATTTTACCCATACTACAATATGCAAGTGGTATCTGGGGTGTGGATGAGTATTCTGTTATAAATAGTGTCTTTTTCAGAACATGCCGTTTCTACTTAGGAGTGGGGAAATATACACCTAACAATGCAGTATTAGGGGAGATGGGTTGGGACCCACCATTTTATCACCAAATTCAGTCGGTTGTTAGATTATGGAGTAACTTAAGTAAACTCAATAGTGACCGCTACCCAAGCAAAATCTTCTCTTGGTCTAAGTCTCTAGCAAACAATGGAGTCAAAAACTGGTGTTTCAGAGTCAAAGAACTTTTTTCAAAATTACAATGTATACATGTTTTACCTTTAGCTAATCTTGTTAGTACAGACAATTTTGTAAAAACTGTGTCATCGCCATGTAAATTATTTATCGAGAATAGATGGAGAAATTCAATTTTTGACGATAAAAGGAAGAAAGCTCATGCTAAAAATAAACTTAGAACTTATCGAAATTTTAAACAATCTTTGAACCATCAAAATATGTAATAGAATGGCTTTGGCTTTGTTTAGATGCGGTTGTGCCCCTATAGCTCTTGAAACTGGGCGTTATCAAAGTGTCCCATATGAAGAAAGATACTGTGTTTTTTGTAATTCTAGTAACATAGAAGATGAGTTCCACTGTTTTATGATTTGTTCTGCATATAATGACATCAGATCACAACTTCTTAATGATATAATAGAACATGACCATACGTTTCGGATCTTTCCACATACCAACAATTTATTTACCTAATTTCAGCCGACTCACTAAGTGGTTTAATAGCCAGTTTTGCAAACCAAATCCTAACAACTCGCCGAGAACTTTTGTACTACTTAAATGAATCATTTTTTTTTTTTCTTTTTTTTTCCCTGTCTTTTGTTGCTGTTGTTGGTATGTTTTTAGTGCATGCCAACCAACTTTCAATTACACTGTAATATATGAATTTTTTTTTTCTCTGTGTTTGTGATTATGTTATATTTATATTTGTACTATGTTACCATGTCAAATTGTTTATGACTGTTATTTTTGATGTATCACTCATAGGCCTTTTTAGGCCTGCCGTCTGATGACGGGTGTGATTTTTATGCCTCCGCTACAACGTAGCCGGAGGCATTATGTTTTCTGGTTGTCCGTCCGTCCGTACGTACGTACGTACGTACGTACGTCCCGTTCTCGTGATCGCGTTATCTCAAGAACCAATTGATGGATTACCGCCAAACTCGGGTCATGTATGTATCTTGCAGAGCTAATGAAGTGATTAGATTTTGGGGTCACGAGGTCCAAGGTCAAAGGTCACAAGGCTCATTATGTATGCAAAAATAGCTTGTGATCGCGTTATCTCAAGAACCGATTGATGGATTACCGCCAAACTTGGGTCATGTATGTATCTTGCAGAGCTAATGAACTGATTAGATTTTGGGGTCACGAGGTCAAAGGTCAAAGGTCACAGGGCTCATTGTGTATGCAAAAATAGCTTGTGATCGCGTTATCTCAAGAACCGATTGATGGATTACCGCCAAACTTGGGTCATGTATGTATCTTGCAGAGCTAATGAACTGATTAGATTTTGGGGTCACGAGGTCAAAGGTCACAGGGCTCATTATGTATGCAAAAATAGCTCGTGATCGTGTTATCTCAAGAACCGATTGATGGATTACCGCCAAACTTGGGTTATGTATGTATCTTGCAGAGCTAATCAACTGGTTAGATTTTGGGGTCACGAGGTCAAAGGTCACAGGGCTCATTATGTATGCAAAATAGCTTGTGATCACATTATCTCAAGAACCGATTGATGGATTACCGCCAAACTTGGGTCATGTATGTATCTTGCAGAGCCAATGAACTGATTAGATTTGGGGTCACGAGGTCAAAGGTCACAGGGCTCATTATGTATCCTAAAATAGCTCGTGATCGCGTTATCATTAGAACCAACAGATGGATTACAATCAAACTTGAATTTTAAAAATTGCTTCCATTTTGGTTTGTAAAATTGCTCTATGGCGGAGGCATCATCGACTGCGCGCAGTTGAAGTTCCATCTAGTTTAATAAAGAAATAAACTAAACTAAACTAAACTAATACTTTCACAAGTTGATATCCCTCACCATTGGATTTGTTTGTATGGTAATGTCTAAATTTCGTTTAAAAATAGATGATATCAGTCTGGTAGGCCTACACTGCAGGCAAGAGTCAGGACTAACATTTAGCTTGTTATTAATTTTATTACCACTCTTATATTCTCTGAAATGTTATCTTTATTGAGGGTGACTTGAAAAAGTTAATAACTTGGAAGGGAGGGGGTGCAGCCTGCCACACGCTTCTACCTCTTGGTTGCTTTGATCCATTGCCGAAAATATTTTGGCACTTATCATCCCCCCCCCCCAACCACGGATACAAATCAACACCCCTGTCTGCCACTCTCCAACCAGGTGTTAAATGGGTACCCGGTAGGATAGAAATTTTCATGTAGTTTGCTCAGCATTGTGAGTGTCTGTTAAATGGCCCATGGCTGGAATGCTCCCTAGGGAGTGGAGAATGTGCTGGCAAGTCTGAATCCGATGACTGGGATAATATGATGTCTGTAAAGCGCTTAGAGACATCGTTGGTGTATTAAGCGCTATAATAGTGCATTGATATTTTATCTGAAGATGAAATGAGCTATAGAAGCCTAGGTTATTATTATTATATAAACTCAGAATATTATTATCATTATAGGAAATGACATCAATTGTAACAGGATTCGATCCTGTCTCTTATTCCAGTCATTGTGTATATATGTCTGGAGTGACACCCCAATGTCAATACATGTATGGACATGAATGTGAAACTGAATCTGGGTTGGGGAAGCAATTTTGGAGTTGCAAGGACATTAACACAGGACATTGTGTTGTAATTAATATAGAAGTGGTGGTTGTGGCAGATTTCTTTATCTGCCGGTACTCTCTTTGATATAGATAGCACATTGTGGGTTGACTTTATGTCCTAATATGTCCATGCAACATTGTGTTCTGTGACTTGACAAATTTGGGCTACAACTGGTGGGAAACCGTGGTTTGGGGTTAATAGCCCTATTTTAATAAATTTGTCTTGACTGTTGCATCAGAAACATTGGCTATTTTATCTTTTCCAGCCTTTGATATATCCCATTTTTTATGTCCTTATCTTAAAGATAAGAGTCTGGTCATTGCATGGTGAAAGAAACGTTGTGGAATTGATCAGAAAAGGTTGATCATCTAGCATATAACTATTTGTGTGTACTGCAAGGTTCTGGAATCATCAAAATGATAAGAAATTTGGCCCAGTCTTGGTAAAGTTACAAGCACTGTACACAGAAAGATGTATATGGGACCATGCGACACGTGTGCGATATCTATCTGGTCCAAATAGATATAATAATTTACCAAATAAATCAATTATTAGGCGGTTTCCCAACACAATTTGTATAATCACGTATATGTCAAAACAAATTATTTCACATGATTGGTAATGAGAGCTTCCATTTCATTTTCAGAGAGGGGGGCATTTCCAAAACTGATCTTAAGTGGGAATAAAACTATTTTTGTTGGGGGGGGGGGCACAGAAGATAACTGATTTTGGCTTATGCTTATAATCTATGTCTTCCCATTAAAATGATTCAATGTACTAGCTGTTGTTGGTATTGAAGAACTTTAATCAAGGCAGAACGTTGAATGTGGATTGAAACATCTTCCCTTTATCGTTTTTTTGCATGGGATAGAAATGGTACGATACCCGCACAAGATAAATGTAACAATGTGAGTGTGCTCCTGTGTTCTCACTTTTACCTAGCATAAAACAGAAACAAAACAGTTTCCTAGATCTGTTTGTTCCTCATTGTGCATGTAGCCTCAGTTTTAACAGTAGGCAATTAAAGTAATGAATACTTCATAGAGTGGACCAATTTAACCGTTCTATGCTATTCACTGTACATTGTGCATTCATGATGGTTAATTTAATCGTCTTCCCCGAGCACGACTTTTGTTTTTAGAGTAAAACACCTCTTCTGTTTTCTGGCCAAAACATTTCTTTCTTCTGCAGACTACCGTAAATCTGGTGTTTAAAAGAAATAATCTGATATACAAAGAGGAGGATATAGGGAGGAAGAATTACAGGTAGCCTACACTGTAGCTGTTGTAATTCTTTTCTTTCTTGTTTTGTATAGATCTTCAGATTACCAAGTGTTAAACTGGCCCCTTTTCCATGTAATTGCTTGAACTCAATGAAACAATAAGGGTATATTCCAAGGCTTTTTGTTTAGGTGCTCCAGCATGTACATGATGTTTGTGTCTGACATAAGTTGAGGCCTTTGTCAGATTTTGTACCGTCTGCAACTTTGATTGTCAATTAATCCCTTAAACAAAGCCTGTTTGTTTGTTGTTGCCTGGTATTGGTATTTATTGTTTCTGGTAATTAATGCCTTATCTCTGCAGTTACAGAAGATATAGACATGATGCACACAACAAGGTTCGTATTATAGCTACATGTATTAAAGAGAAGGTTGAGTTTTGGGAAGCGGTGAAAAATAATTTGTGAGCGTTATCATTGTTATTATGTAAGTGTGGATGAACATCAGATAAAAAATGCTCCCTGAAAAGCATGGCTCTTCAAATGCCTTAATATTTTCAATATGGCATGTAACGTCAGCATAAAAATCAGGACCGATGTTTATGCCAAATGTTCGTGTAGCCCCATATACATATTTCTGTGTACAGTGCTTGTAACTTTACCAATTAGACTGGGCCAAATTTCTTAGTATCATTTTGATGATTCCAGAACCTCGCAGTACACACCAATACTTATATGCTAGACGGATGATCAACCTTTTCTGATCGATTCCACACCGTTTCTTTCACAATGCAATCGCATGACCAGAACTCAGTGTGAGCAGTGGGTGTAAACTCTCCCATGGCCATAGGAGCCAGATCTTGGAAGTTCAGTTTTAGAAGATGGATGTACTGAGTAAAATAGTCATATATTCCTTTAAAAATAGCTAGAACATGTAACTTTGCTGAAAGCACTTATATTTCTTACAACTAATTTGTTTTGATGTTACATAAAAGTACAATTTTTTAGCTAGTTGATTCTTCTTTTGTAATGATTCAAATCCTAGCTTTTGTAATGGTCATGTGCATTTCTGTATCATTGTCATCTGTCTGAATTGTAAGTTTATTTATAAACCATGAATGAAATGATCGAAATAAATTTAAAAGTTCTGTGACATCCTCAAATGTTTGGGAAAGATAAGTGAGTTAAATTGAATTACAATTGTTCTGGGAAACATTCTCATGACATGATTCAATTTAGATTTCACGTAGTTACCGATTTAAAGATACTATGTCCCTTTTGCAGCCAACATCAAATTCTGTAGAACTTTGCAGGAATTATGAATATGTTATGTATGTCCTATCTGTGAAATTTAAACGTTAGCAGTGTCCTAATATTCAAATTATGCAAGGAAACCCGTTTACTTGCTAGACTTCACTGTCAGACACTATTGAGTGACTGACTGGCTTTTTCATCTTTGGTAATAACATACATAAAATGAGCTGTAAAGGGTACATGAGCATTTGTCTACATCAATAACCCACTTCTTGTAATGGCCAAAATTAAACTGATTGAATCTTTGCGCAGCATAAAACGTACGACCATTCGGTACAATGGTCTGAAAATCAGACTATTACTTACTGGCTCTATAGCTCCTAAGTCGATTCGACAACTAATAGTCGTTATTTTCCCACTTAAAGACATTTTCAAGCCCCCCTTTTTTTAGGGAAGTTCTAAATTACTATTGTCTTTCAAATGCCGTTGGAATTTAACCTTTTCATTTTTTGGCCTGCAAATGGGACATAGTACCTTTAATGGGATTTGATTCGAAAGGTCAAAGGTCAAGTTGGAAAGGATGAAAAATAGGCCGCAGTGCCCTATGCTAAACAAGTTCACCTTGAGTGACATTATATGTTCAGGTGTTTGTACTTTTATGGTTTCGTAACAGTGTAAGGTACATGAGATGGTGAGAATCTGAACTTTATGTTCCTCTTTACACTTACGGTGGAAAGGGACGCAAAAATTATCATAAATTGAAAAGAGAAAAATGCAAGAATAATTTATTTATTGCTAGGAGACCGAAAATCATCACCCCTGCCCCCCCCCCAAAAAAAAACAACAACACATAACACAATAACAACAGCAAAGACAAAACTAGAGTAAACATACAGATGGTTAAAACTTACAGAGCATGATTTGAATATGAGTGGTAGCAATTTAACCCCCCCACCCCAACCTGTTATTTTGTCTGCATAAATTGCAAAATATGAAATGCTTAAAAGTGTTAATCATAAATGGCAGAATAGCAATCAATCAACTGCATTTTAGGGTTGCAGTCGTGCAGCTGGGATTGGAGACCCCAACAGCTAGGAGAACAATGGCTACTATGTTCTAAAGAGCTAGAGAGAGAGAGAGGGAAAAAAAATGTCAAAAAAGTTCTCAGGAGAGTTCAACATTGGGTTAGCCATTAGTGTATTACATGTATATCTATGTGCATGACAGACCACTGCTGTGAATCAGATCTTGGTCTTGAACTTTGGGGTCAAAACATATTTTCTCCTACGTTCATTATTATAATGAGTCAGTCTAGCTCCAATAAGCCAATCTCATTTATTTTAATTGATTTGTAGTTAGGGGTAGAGGTTAAAGTGCAAACATTGTTCATGGTAACCACATACAGGTACCTGTCTGTACACATACCTATATATGATTTTAGACTACCCAAATTTAAAGTAATGGAATATAAAGATATGTAAGAGACAGTGGAGCACCGTTTTGATTTAACAATAATTGTTTTACTTTTTCCTGTTTAATATGAAATCGTATTTTAGAAACTGCATATGTGACACCTCAGTCCTTGTTAGTCCTTGGTTTCATGAGGTACCAAGCTCCAACTCTGATTAATTCCTGTGAAAATTAACTTTGGGCCTAATTAGTCCTTCAATCTTGATGCTTACATATGTGAAATGTCTACATGAGATCAGGTCAATTCAAGAGATAAGAAAGATCATAGAAATGGGGCCAGAGTGATTACCCTGCATTCAGTAATTAAAGTAATTACATTTTTCCTAGTCCGAATGTTTCAACTATACCGGTAAGCGATAAGCATGTTTGAGCATTAATAGTTTTGACCGAAAATCTGATAAAGAACCAGGTTTCCGTTCTTGTCTGAATGATGTATCATACCTGTAGGGCTTATCGTGAGCATGCACTATAATTGGCCAGCTGTCATGTCAATTTACCTCTTCAAAATTGATTTCTCTATATGATGCTGTTTTTTAGTATGTATGATCCTGTCACAGCCATATGATGATTCTTATGACTTTTCTTGATACCAGTTTTGTATAAATTTTCTTGAGTCTGAACATGCTGATACCAAAATCAGAGTATTTGTATTTTCACTAGAGGCCTGTCTTCCTCAGACCAAAGTTGCAAAATAACCCGCTATTTTCAGACTCTGGATATTTTCCCGAAGTTCGAAATTGCGTCTTCACCACACCGATATGCTCATCACAAACTAGCTCGAATGGGCGCAAATTCAGTTTGCCCGCTTTCCCGAATAGCGGGCTATTTTGGAAACAAGACCAAGATTTCTTGGGATATTTTCTCAACCAAATAGCCCGCTAACTGCAAAAGCTGGCTAATTTGAGATCGGGCTAGTTGAAATAGCAGGTTATTTTGCAACTTTGGTCTGATGAAGACAGGCCTTACAGTAGGTGCATTTTTAGTCTTCACAGAGGCCATATGTCAAGTAAACTGTGTATAATCTTCCCTTCCCCTCCTTCTCCTACCTCCTTCTCCCCCTTTAAATTCAGATTTGAATGATGAAGTGGCTTTGAGCAAAGTAACATTTTCGTTTGGCTTTTCTTTAAGTGAATTAGAAGCTGATCGTAATAAGGAACTAATTTTAATGTAATCATTTGTTAAGATATATATATGTCATTGCTATTTCCCAAAAGGTGCAAAGATACTGATCATTATTGTTTCTTTTGAAAGGATGTAGAGAAAATGCTGATTTTTAGAAATATTAAAAACCGGTAGGTGAAGAAATCAATATCATTTAATAAGAAAATATAATCAGGAAAGTTCTTGTATATGACTTCAATGTTTGTTTTACTTTTTGCTGAAAACATTACAATATATTTGGTATGATTAAAAAATAGTGTCCCTTTTTAAAAATATGTATGATTATTTAGGTATAGAAATATTAGAATAGAATAAACATTTAAAAATAAAATTTCCTCCTGAAAAAAGGATGCCTTGTACTATACTATGCAATTTCTTATGGATTAATATTAAGCACATGTAATGGGGAACGAATTTATGATCATTTTTTTTGTGTGTGACGTCATTGAAAATCATGCCATAGGAAGCAACTTTGACGTCAGTTGGATGAATGCCAAGGTGTTTCAATGTTGAATGGTCGTACCATGGTCTAGCTCCTACCCTTACCGGTCTTCTTTCCTGAAAGTAACCAGTAACCAGACATTTGACCCTTGGACCAATTGCAGATTGAACTTTGAAGGGGGGGGGGGCATAACTGGCCATTGCAACCATTTTTTAAATCACTGTAGCATACCATAGTTAAAGCCCAAGTCCACTCCAAAAATAACTTACTTTCAATAGAACCAGAAAAATCAGACAAACCAATCAAAAAAAGTTTGAGCAAAATGGGATAACTAATAAGAAAGTTATGAATTTTTAATGACATGAAAACTTTGAAAATCACTACACAAATTGGCAACTCACTCATGAGTCTGTGACGTATGGTCCTCACTATCCACTAATTATTTTCTTTATATTGATAATATAAATTTCCTATTTTCACCCTAAGAATCTTATTTCTTCACACCAGCATCCAAGTTAGATTGATAGTAATATGTTTTTGTGTGGATGCACTATAAAGAGTAATTTTTTCCAGTTAAATCATGAAAAATTGAATTTTGATAAACTATTTATATAAAAATCAATAATTATGAATATACAATATTCAGAAAATAGTATCAATTCTTCAAAATTCATAAAAATTTTGGGAAATGTCATGCACGCAATATGATACAAATCATATAACCTGGGCAAAGGCATGGGGAAATCAAGTTTTGGGGATAAAAGGAAATTAATGGGATTAAACTATATAAAGCAATTGATAAATAGTGAGGACATGACGTCACAAACTGATAACCTAATTGGCAATTTGTGTAGTGATTTCCATTGTTTTTAGTTTTACATACTTTTTCAAAAATTCATAACTTTCTTATTAGTTATCTGATCTTTGCTCAAACTTTTTTGATTGGTTTGTCTAAATTTTCTGGTTCTATTTAAGGCAAGTTATTTTTGGAGTGGACTTGGGCTTTAAATACGGACAAAATCTGGACTGGGATGTCTTATGAGGATATGTGTTACAAAATATTTATTCGTGTAATTGTATTGGCCATTACTTCATTTAAAAAAGAAAAAATTATTGGCCATTGCTGCTCTTTTAAACATAAAAAACAAAGAAAAATAACAGATGTATCTGCTGGGAGCTTAACCCACCCCCCCCCCCACCCCCACACACATGAATGCACACACAAATGCAAAACAAACAAACACACAGTCAAATATTTAAAAGCTTGGCAATCTTTTTGTATGGAAGTACCAACACTGTCAATCTGCATCTTAACCTTAGAATAAATCAATAGAGTTCCAAAGGTTATTTGGAAAAACAATGCCAAAGTATTCTGTGTATTGAGTAGTGATTAGGAGATAAGACTATGAATCTGATTATTTAGAAAAAAACGGAAGTTCTCTGGCTTCAAAATTATGATATTGTGACTCATTGTTTCAAACTGAAAGTAGAAATTATTTCTCGATGATTATTGACAAACATTAAGTCATTATCAAATTTAATCTTGTTTTGATTTATTTCAAAGAAAATCAAATATTTGTCAGTGTTTATTCTATTCATCCTTCTGATTTTCTTAAAAAGTACTCATAATAGATTAAAATTGAATCTGAAGTTTTATGTGAAGCATTCTCAATGTCTTTGTCATTTGGTAAAGAGGAATTATCATTCATCAAATACATTGTAATCTCCTGTTTAGAAAATGGCATCATAAGACAAAATACAAAATATGTTAATTAAATACAAAGGACGAAATGATATGTGAGAGAGCATTTTGCCTATGTACACATAGTGCATCCCTTATCTGCTTTGAATTAGACTTCCGTTTAACAATAATTAGCTTTTTAAGAAAAAGAAGTTATTGTGTTGTGTTTTGAGGCATAAAAAAAGACTTTCTAGCTATAACTGTACTACTTTCCATTTCATTTGGCCTTGCATTTATTTATTTCATAAATTCTCTAGTGTATACTGATTTATGACAAAAGCATCACTAAATTGGCCTTCGAAAACATCAGTTTATGAGACCATAAGTTACTTTCTTAGTAATCCTTCACAAGTGTTAACTCGGATGTTATCAGTTACCCCATCTCCTACTTGTTCTGGGATGTTTTTCCTGGGAATGGAGTAAGTTTTAAAACTTTAGATTTCCCAGAAATGAGATGTTGACGCGTTTGACGTCATGTACACAGGGTCACCCCATCGGTCTGTGTCAGAACAGGCAGGTCATAGGAAGTTCACTGTCAATAGTTACATTCGGATTGGAGACAATGGGTGCACCATTGACCAATCACAGGGGCTCTTTGTCAGATGTTCACTAGTCTAGGACAGCAGACCTTTTCAAATATATATATTTTTTTACATGGAATCTGCTCGGATCTATAGACTAGCATAGAATAAGGTTGTATTCTTGTGTATGATATAGATTCCATATTTTTCACAGATATGACTTGATGCTCATGATGTTGACGCAGGGTTGTCTAGTATATTATTAAATCTATGGTATATTTCTCCCCATACTGCACATGTATGTAACATAATTAAACTACATGTACAACAATGTGTACATGTAATTGAAGAAATAATATGATGACTTAACTTTCTGTGATATTACTACTTTGTGATACAAATGATTATCTGGGACAAATTTTCAATCCGAATTGGAGGCATTTGTAGGTTAGAACAAAACACTTCTTCAGATTGATATCTGTGTCTGTGAAGTAGACTAATATTGTCCAAGCTTTTGATCCCAGGGACCCTAGCCCAAGACTCTGAATACCCCATTCTTGTGGTGTAATGTTAGCTTTTGTCTAAGTGTTGCTATTGTTCATACTGTGTGCATGAACAGAGCAGAGCAGGTTGACAAAAGGCCCAATTATCCACTTCACTTGACATTTATATGAAAGGGTAGAGCAGACAACACAAGCCTGTTCCTACCACATCCTCCTAATTTTAATTACCCCATCCATGCACCTTTCCCTCTAGCACCAATCATCAGCCCTCTCGATCTCTCACACTCCCTCCTCCACTCCTCTTTTTTGTGGTGGTAGTTGTTGATTAACCAGAGATCAAACTCAGCACTGAGGGTTACTCCGCTTAGGGTTACTCTGCTTAGGGTTGCTCGTAAACAACTCTTGTGGGCGGAGACAAGGACTCAGAGTCTGGTATATAACAACCGGCCTCTTGCTCTCACCTGCACAATCCAGCCCATATCTTGGAGTAGTCACTGGTGTACCCGAAACCCAGAGGAACTCTTTGTGATCATTGTTACAAGCAAGCTCAAAGGATAGTCGAGTATTTGACTTTGCTTCACAACTTGTTGTTTGAGCCTGACGTTGGAGTTAGGAGAGAATTTAAGATGTCGTTGACGAGGACAGCCGTTGTGCTGTTGGGATTGTTGGTTCTTGTCTACGGAGACCACCATCATGGTCCTCCTGCTCCGATTGGCATGCCTGGGATGGGGGATGGTGAGCAAATTTGCAGTCATTCTATCTTTTCTTCCCCTATTTTATTCCCTTATTTTCATCTACGCTTAGTCATGAATTTAGGCCTGTTATAGATGAATGAATCTTTACTTAATTTTGCAAGGTGTATGCAATTGCCCCTTGCAAGCCTCAACCCTCGAAAGTTCTTACTTGGTTAAAATGTTTCAAAGTTTACCTTGTCTCTCCTTCCTGTTCTCATACACATAATCCTTCCTGTCTAGTTGTCTTATCTATCTATTTATCTGAACATTATCGTACATGGTTTACTTGATTCCCTCTCAGTTTACTGGGTGATTGTGAGAAAAATAAATTCATTTGATCTTTTCTTTTCCTCTTCAATATTTTCCTTCAAAACCATCCTTCATATTCTTCTCTAGCTTAAACTACCTGCAAGTATGCATGTATGTAGAACAGAATATCTTTCCAAATTCACTGGAATAACATGTACTTGTATTGTAGACCTGCAAACTATATGCATATTTCTGAATATAGTACAGAGTCTACAGACAATCAAACCAAAACGCAAACATGTTAAGGCTATACTTCCTACATCACTCATCTTGAACTTTGCCTCAATGATCTTTTCACTTTTTAGCCATTAATCATGTGTTTTTTCCTATCGGTTCTAACGTACGTTTTAATATTTTCACTTAATTGTTTGTGGAAGGTAATATTGACTTTATGTTGGGCATGTCCAGTAACTGAACATGAAAATATATTTAGTTTACTACTTGAATCAGGTGTTTAGTATGTACATACATAAACATGAACATGTCAGTAAATAGTCATAAGTAACCTTTTATGTGTTTCAGTGAGTAGGAGAAATATAGTGTTCAAAATTTACATTGTAGCAGAATGCACTAGGTGTAGAAAACTTTCTTATATTAACTGTACAAGTAAATTTTACATAATTATAGGAATGTTTGTTTCTGTAGGCTCATATGCCATCATTACAATATGCCTTTAATACACTACTCTCATATTAATAACAATAATAAGGCCAAATAAAAATATTCATGTTTAGCATCGTTTTGGTTTTTTTTTTCAAAATTTTGTTTTCAAAATTTTGTTTTCAATTTTGTTTTCAATTTTATAAATCTTAATGAAAACATGAAAATCTTACTGCTAAAATGGTCTTTTCTGAATTTAAAAAAATGAATGCTGGCGGCCATCTTGAAATATAGCCCGACTGGCTGGATGGAAATCGGCGGTCATTTTGAAAGAAAAAAAAAAGGGCCTCCTCCTTCCTATTTTTTTTTAAATGGCCTAATAGTGATTATTTAGGAGCACTAGAAACAAAAAGCATCACAGCGCTTACAAAATAACAGAATGAGAAGAGAAACATGAAACTCATGAAATAGGATCATCATGTTACAGAGGTCATTATAGAACTTTAAGGGATCTTTTGAAAGTGACAAGATAGGATGATTCTCTGATGTAAAGTGGGATATTGTTCCATGTCTTTGAAGCAGCCACTGCTAAGTTTTTTTGGGAGATAAGATTCTGGATTTGGGAATAATAAGTTTATATAGAGCAATATATTTTATTTTTTGGAGTGTCGAATTCTAATAATCAATGAATCATTTCCTCAACAGCAATTCTAGGTTCCTGTTTCATATCCTGAACTGTATTTCATTGATTCAGCTCTTGTATCGATTGTATTCTAATTTATACTTTCATTTTCATGTAAAAGGAGAATTTAGTTACATTAATGTATATTGCTAATCTACTAGATACAAAGATAATAGTTTTTGTGGAGCTTTGTGTATACCATATGCAGACAAGATGCACATGTTTGTTCCTTGACTAAATCTTAAGAATTAAAGAACGTGTAGGTACAGGTATTACTATATTTAATCTGTTTGTAAAATAAACCAGGTTTTAAAATGTTCAACAATGGTTGAAGTACAATTTATATGTCACTGAGGGACACTGATGAATAGTCCGACAACCTGATTTTAGAGGTATTCTTGTCATTAGTAGAATGTTTAGCAGTGACATGTAAACTGAATGCACCATACATGGTGTAGGTCCATGATGTATCTGTTTAGCCCCTTATCTCATCTCTTAAGAATCACAAAGGTGGAATCAGGGTTTATAGACACTGTTATCAACTTATCTTGATTTATGTTTGGGGGACTTAAAAGGTTGATGTTTGATCAGTCACTTTGGTCAGACATTTCAAAGACCTGGACATGTGTATTCAACCATTGTCCTGTTTATACACTTGCTATGTAGATAGAATTTGCATACAAAGTAACCAGGACAATGCTACCAGCTGTTTTGGTATGAACAGTTTATAAATCAAACAGTCTGGTCCCTCACCCATATTTTCAATTTATATGATGATGTAAAGATGGATGTATTGGTCTATTGGAGCGAAGCAAACTGCATTATAATTGAATTTATTGAAAAAGAAAAAAAGATATATACCTGTAGGAATTCAAGCAGTGGTGTATGGACACTGTATCAAATGTAATAAGGACAGGGATCATTTTACTTGACCTTCCAAATTCCCAAACCTAAGTTTGAGCAAAATATAGGAATTCTTGAAGTCAAGCTTAGTTGTAGGCTCACATGTATGGTATATATATATATAGCAAGTCTTGACGTATACATGAAAGTATAAGTAGTACTAGTAGCCTAGCTACACCTACCGGTACATGTACTAGAGGCTACAGGTAGTACAGTTGGCTATGTACGCTTTCTTTAGCTTGCCTGATAACTCATTAAAGTAGAATGCTAAGAAAGCTGCAGATGAATGTGCAGAAGAGCAAAATATCCTTAGCAGCACAAAAGAGATTAGTATGAAAAGCAATTGGGGATTAACAAATCCTCACATCCTGATGAGGATTAGGTTTAAGATGTTAGAGGCCTAGACTATTTGGTCATTGTTTCCATGGTGACTGGACATAGCAAGACTGTACTTTGTTTGGTACATGTAGCATATGTTAAACAACTATCCCTTTCAGCTTTTTGTATTGTACTAATGAAAAGTAACGTTATACTTTAATAGCATCTTGAGTTTTATGATCATAGAATTTGATTTACTGAAGATACTAGCCTCAGTGGTCAGATGGGGTATATTTGATATGGGAAATTCACAAATGCTGAACCAATAAATAAAATGGAACACTTTCACTCCGCCATACTTGTGACATTTGACATGAACTCTGATACCCCACAAAGTATCCATGACCTATTTATTGCACCTGTTTTTATCAATATGAGACATTTACAACAGATTGTTCACATTATCTTCCTGTTCATGCTCCATTCATGTTGTAAAGATATATTTTTTCTTTCTTTAATGCTGATAAAACGTTATTTTCAAGCTCATTGTTTCTGCTGTTATTGTGAAATAAAATTTAAAATGTTTCAAATTTTGATCTTTGTTTTCTGCCTTTCCTTTTGTGTTGGTGTTGTGGCCAAATATTGGTTTTGTTGGATTGTGCATTGATGATGAATGTTTCCTGCTGTGAAGTGAGATGGATAGTGCTTTGATTGTATGGGATGGTGAAGCGGTGAAGGTGGTGCATATTGGGTAAGTAGATCCAGGCTCGGGTAACAGAAGGTACTCACAATCACTTGTCACATTTTGCTTAAGATTCATGACAATTCCTTATCATTATCTGAACAGAAGTAGAGGAAACAGCCAATGCAACACGAGCCCCTCAGGGAATAGGTCGAGACTACAAGCGTTCCAGCCCTGCAGAGTGTAACTGAAGAAACAGCCAGTGAAACTCCTCAACAAGGAATTGAACAATTCACTGAGCAACCTCGGGGAGAGGTAACACAAAATGCGACATCTCAACCTTCCACGCCAAGTCCAGTTGAAGAGAACATCGTTACTCCAAGTGCAGGAGAAGAAACTTCTGCTGCAGGAAGTTCTGGAAACAGCTCTGTAACACAGAGTGTGGAAAAAACCACTTCAGGTGCTGGAAATGACACTTCTGTTGCAGCAAGTGCAACTGATGCACCGACTTTGAGTGAAGTTGCATCTAATGCAAGCGAAGAGTCTGGAACCCCTGGCGATTCTATATCCCAGAGCCCTGCTTCTACAGAAAATGTTACTGGAAGCACTGCAGCACCAGAATCAGGTTCTGTTACATCCAAAAATGATTCATCAGGCACAGTAGCAAGTCCTACTGCACAAGATACCCAAGGGAACACAACTACCACAAGCCCAGTTGAGGAAGTTACAAGCGACTCTGGTGCGATGAGTACAAATGACAGTACCGCTGCTCCAACTGTGAAAGGAAGTTCAGTGGCATCTGATACTGATGAAGGATCTGTTACACGAAGCTCGGAAAGAAGCTCCGTATCTCAAAGTACAGGAGAAAGTACTGAATCACCAAGTGCAGGGAATGAAAGTTTTGTAACGCCATCCACAGAGGAAGGGTCTACTACCGGTACGCAGAGTAATAATTTAAGTACTATTACATCGGCTCCAGCTCCTGCATCTGTAACACCAGAAGCATCAGAAACTACCTCAAATAGTGCAGTTGAGCAAGGCTCCTTGACACAGAGTCCACAAGAAGGTACTGCTACACCAAAGCTAGAAAGCTCTGCAACACCAGTTGCTGTACAAGAAGCAAACACTACTACTGGGGAAGAAGCAGTTACACCTAGCTCAGTTGACACCTTGAGCAATGCAACGGATGCACCTGGCAATGTAACAGATGCACCCATCAGAGTAACAGATTCACAAAGCAATTCACGAACGCACCTAGCGATGCTGCAGGTGCACCAAGTAATACAACAGAAGCACCAGGTAATACAACAGATGCATCTAGTACTGGGGATCAGGGTACAGGGAATGTACCAATGAGAGGAGATGGTACAGTTCAGCAAGGTATGTCTTCACTGCATAGGAGGTTTGTTCAGGTGCAGGGTCGATCCTCATAATGCAGTGCTATGCTTTACCCATGAATCTTTGGTACTTTATTCATTAATGCTTGATAAGGGTGACTGAAAGTTCAACATTTGTGTATGCCTGTGAAATGTATCAAGATCAAAGTGATTGCAAACAACAAATGATATACACCACATTCAGTGGCCATCTGCACAAAGGTGGGATCTGTGTCATTGAGTTATGAATTTCAAGCCATCAATATTATTTCATACCAACATACACATGTATAATGATCATTGATCAATCTCATGCAGATATGACATAAGAAGTGACAAGATAATACACATACATATAGGATACATGTGTACACATGTGTAGTAGTTCAGTTCCTTTATCTTTCTTTGCTTCTTACTTGTTTTTCATCTTTCACTTTCAACTTGTTCGATGTACATGTAGTCTTAAACATTTGTTCTGATTCTGTGACAGAAATTTTCATCAATTATCCATAACTCAATATCGGCCAATATTTTAATTTAAAGTCTTCCATTCTAATATTGTTAAAGGGGAAGTCCACCCTGATATTAAGTTGGTTTTGATAGAAGAAAAATGAGAGAAACATGTCAGTGAAAGTTTGAGCAAAAACCAATTGAATATAAGAAAATTATGCATTTTGAAGGTGAGATAAATTAAACACAAATTGACAACTCTGTGACATACATGGTGTATCTTGCGAGCCCTCCATTGACCCTGTACTAATAAACTTCAAATATTTATATTTTCAATCATACATAAACCCTAAACATAAGTATTATGTTTCTATACAACTGAATGGACAGTAACGAAGAAAATTAAAGTTTATGACATTTTATGTACATAGCAATTTAGAGAGGAGCTCGCTAGTCAGTGTTGCCAGTTGTGTTTCACAGATGACAACTTCACAAATTCATAATTTTACTATTTTTAATTGGATATTGCTCAAACTTGCACTTATTTGTTTCTCTCATTTTTCTGCTTTTATTACAACTAAATTAATATCAGGGTGCACTTCCCCTTTAAGTCTCCAAAGACTTGATTTCATTATTTTCTATTTTTTATTTATTTCATTTCAGGTGGTCAGGGTGGTGATGGAGGACAGGGTGGTGATGGAGGACAAGGTGGTGGACTAGTAGATGAAGATAAACCGATCATTGATTATGGAGGTAAGTAGGATGAGCTATTATTACCTTAAAGTGGATAATTTACCATGAAGGAAAAAAGTTTGGGTAGATTGATATTAGAAGACATAGAATTACATTCCCAAACTTTATTAGACATTCTTGTTGTCCATATAACACTTTCGAATGGTTAATAATAAAGGGCATTGTAAATAGGGGGTAGGGGTGACAAGTTGTAGTTAATAAGAAAATGATATGTTTGGTGAGGGCATAAGAATGTCATGACCAAGGGATCAAAACAAAATTATACAGTCATGTAGAATTCATTGAATTTTTTTGAAACGAGAGGACTTGCTATGGTGCTGTTGATCACCTGACAAAATATTTCATATCTGCACTTTGAGATGAAAATATTCATTATCAGGTAGAGTTTATGACTTATCGATCCTTAATCAAATATGCATTGAGGA